>JBCNJP010000025.1:92399202-92458291 GCA_039602395.1 Deinandra increscens subsp. villosa
AAGTAGTTGTATGTTTTATTTTAATTAAGATGTATTCTTTTTAAGTAGTTGTAATTTTTATTTTAATTAAGTTGTCTTTTTTTTAAGTTGTATTATTTATTTTTAATGAAAGTAGATTTAAAAAAAAAGTAAAAAAAAAATAATTAAGTAATGATGGTGGGGGGCTTTATCCATTACACCATAAAGCCCCATAAAGCCTCTTGCCTAGTCATCGTCCATGTGTCAGTTAATGTCTCATTTGGGACATTATGATGCCTTAACCACTACACATAGCCTTAGGTATGTATTTTTTATGATAGGGGTGGGTTATCCTCGATCTTATTTGCTTGTCCTACCATATATTTAAATTAACGTTTTACAAATATATAATAAATCTATACAAAATGTTTCTATGATTTTTTCTATTTAAAACATATTGGAATGTTTTATATAATTTTTTTAAACTAGTTTGACCTAATAAATGTTTGAGTTAAAAACATAAATAAAATAGATTTATTTATATGTTTGTGTTTACTTTTTATGTTAAAAAAAATGAACAAATATAAATATAGTATTGTTCGTTTTCTTCCGTTTTTTAAATAGAAGTATTCGCGAGCCAAGTTGCTCGTTATGAGAAACCGGACTCAAAACTTTTTTACCGGACGAGATTCAAACCGAAATTCAAACTCACAACTATGGTTGTTCGATTTACTAGTTTTTTTATTTTATAAAAAGTATATATAACTTGTTTAGTTATAAATATTTTCTTCAAACTTTTTTTTTGTATTGAAACATAAAGAAACGTTTTTTTTTCTTTTTATTTATATTTTTTGTTTTTAAGAATAATTATTATAAAATTTCTTGGAAAGGATGGTCACTTTTTTATTATAAAACTACATAAAACTTATATATAAAAATTATAAAATATTTAAAAAATGTTTTTTTAAATCACAGGCCCAACAAGTTAATTTTAATATTTTATTAGAAATTCTTTTTTAAATATTTTTAGAATAAAAAGTTTTTTTATCAAAAAGAAACAAAAGTGTTTGAATTGTATTTCTTCGATCAAGAAGTTAGAGAAATTAGAGAAAGGAGCAAGAAAACTAAAAAAGAGAAAGAAGGTACGAATAAAAGAATCTTTTATTATATTATATTATTTGTATTTTATATAACAAAAATAATCATTTAAAATTATAAATATATATTTCTAACTTAATGTTAAAAGAGTATATAAATAAATTAACAATGTGTTCTCAAGCAGAGTGGTATATTTCAGTTAAAAGATTATATATTTTAATAATTTAAAAGACATTTTAAGTCTCAAGGTAATAGTTTGGTGTTAGCCATTTAGGTTTGTAACTTAGTGGTAAGAGAAATAAGTATTAGTCATTTTTTGGTGAAAAACAAGATTTAAACTTTGATAATAATAAAATTTTAAAAAAAAAATTTATTGCTTTTTCATCCTCTATGTTTTCTAGTTTCCTATAAACCCAAAAGTTGAAGGTGCGAACGCCTGGTATCTAGTCAACGGGGAAACCCACAAGGTTTTGTAATAAAATAACGACCCCTCAACTAAAACGTATGGTTCAAATTCTACGAATTATAAATGTGATCATTTAGCCATTAAAAACATAGAGAAAGTTTAAGGGTTCATTTTTATGCAATCATCCTCACTTCTTGTTGGGCTCTCTGGAAGGCTAGGAACGAGGCTATCTTCGAGAACAAGAAACCGATCATCTCTAACATTTTTAAAGAAGTTAAGTGTATGAGTTTTTTATGGGTCAAACATAGAGGCAAGTGGTCTAGTCTTAGTTGGGATGTGTTGGGATAATTTTGTGATGTAAGTCCCCTCCCTCTAGTTTCTTGTTTTTGTTCCTGCCCTCTCTTGGCTTCTTGCTAGGGGGGTTTTGGTTGCCTTTGTGCTAATGAATTCGCTGTTCTAAAAAAATAAAAAAATAATAAATAAAATCAACTCTTAATTAGAATGCTTGGGAACAACATAAAAAACTACAAGGTAGTAATTCATTTATTGGGATTTTAATTTCTCCAAAACACAAAGTGATTAACATTACTAAATTCAAGTTAATTTGCTTCTACATTTTCCCAATGCAACTTTCCCAACTAATACGCACGCACGGTTCATAAATCTAGTTTAATGTAGTTTATATCTTAATTTTAAAAATTAGATCACTTGCTTTTTAGGAATAAAAGTAACACATTTTTTTTCTATTTTTTGTATCTTTATAGTCATTTTTGGCAAAATCACGCATATTATTATAGAGACTATGATCATGTTTCTAGTTATATATGTTAACATATTCATCCCTATAGAGAAAGAATACACAGTTTTAATAGTTAAATTGATGTAATTTTAGTTTTCATTTGTAATTTCCCTCTTTGTCGGTTCTAGCACTTTGCTCGCTTTTAATTTTTAATTTGTTTGTTAACTTGATCTTAAAAAAAATCAAACGTTTATCACGTATTAGCATCAATACAAAAACTTATACACATATGACATGATTCTAATTTCAACACAAATATCTAACCTAGCTTAATGTGTTTTTGTGTAAGGCAATTTAGATAAGTTAAAATTATAATAATCATTATACATGTATATTTTATAAGATTTAAAAGATGGAAAACGTATTTTGTAAGATTTAAAAGATGTAAAACTAAAGTATAATAACTCTAGAAGCAACCTTTTACCATACGTGTAAGGCAATATTTAGGTTGTAAAAACCAAAAGATTTGATGGAAACAAGTGACAAATGGAGTGTGACGATTCCTTAACCCCACCTCCAAAGAGTCACCTCGTCCCATGTGTTCTTATAGCCCGATCCCATCCATCTTCTTCAATTCCCAACGCTCCTACTTTCCATTTCTACCCCTATAGCCCTTTCTCTACCCTTTCATTCCCAAGGCGCCAACCTTGTAACCTAATGTAGGGACTTTTTCGTCTTTTTACTCTCGTTTCATCCTCTACTTACCATGTTTTCAGAGATAGTTCTGCACCAAAAACAACAACGTATGTTCTCTCTCTAGTCCTTTTATAGCTAGGTTCAAAGGGTATCAATGTCATTTCATAATACGCAAACCCCCTTGTACTTCGCATATATAACACTTTAACCCCCCTAAAGTACACTAAACAAGTATAGGTCTAATCCAACATGATCAAAACACTTAATCACTTATATTAAAGACCATATATAGCTATTGAATAACAAGTATGAACAAGTTTCTTAAGCCATATTGTGTTACAACTTTAGTGGTTGGTCCTTAAAAAAACAGATTATTTCACTAAAGGTGAGGGGTATACCTTCGAGATATCCCTCTGCATGTTGATGATTTTCGACAAATTTTGCGCCAACCCACTCCTCTCTCTTCGGCGTCGGCTCGGCATCGGCAATTGTATATGTTTTCGGCGTGTTTATGCCGAAGACATTGTCGAAGATTGTGTGTGTATGGATGGTCTCCACTTCACAAAATAATCAAATTTCACCTATACACACTTTTGAAACAACCATACCCTTTCATTTCTACAATCATCTCTACAAACTTCTTCTCTCTACTCCCATTGGTTGAAAAATTTGTTTCAATTTTTTTTTAAACAACCATACCCCCCACCCTATTTAGTTATCTTTTCGTAAAATTTTCAAGTATTAACAAAATATAATATGAAATAATAAAAATAAAAAAAAGAAATGTGTACTAAAACGAATACACAAATATTACAAAGAAAATATTCAAAAATCAAAAGTTCAACCGAAATCTGAACCACAGGCTAGCCAATCAGCCTCATAATCGACGTGCGATCAATCAAAATCAGATGATTCAAGTGCACATAATAAGTTTCTTCTGTATGATTTAAACCTTTAAAATTTTATATGTAATACAGGTAAACCATCACAAGGATAACAACATTACACAATTCTCATTTCACAAAAATGGTCTACCAAAAAAACAAAATTAATCAAATAAGAGAGGGTTAAGAGGCGCATGTAGCTAAAGATTAAGGGGCTAAAATGTAACTTATCATAAATGATCCCCTCATAGAGTTCCCTATATATAATAAACAATAGTAGAAGTCGTTGAAAAGCCCATGCAAAACACAAAATAAACCATCCCCCTCCTTCTTACTCCCTCTATCTTAACAGTAACTATGGACGGCGGTAATCCCACTCCGGAGGCACAATCACCGGCTGTCAGCGGCGGAGCAGCGGGGACACCGGTGGCCAGCAGATGGAATCCGACGAAAGAACAGATAAACATGCTGGAGAATTTGTACAGACAAGGTTTACGAACACCGACGGCCGAACAGATTCAGGAGATAACCGCTAGGTTGCAAACGTACGGACACATCGAAGGCAAGAACGTGTTTTATTGGTTTCAAAACCACAAGGCTAGACAAAGACAAAAGGAGAAACAAGATCATCTTTCATTGTTCCGGCAATATAACCGCCAGATTCACCACCCCTTCATCCATCTTTCCCCGCCGCCAAACGGTTCGTTATCCAAACGTTTAATAACTTAATTTTCCTTAATATTCATCGTACTATTTTAATTAATGTTTATTTCATTAATTTGTTTTTAGTGGTCTACGAGCCATGCTACATTTCACAAAACAACTTAGGGTTTTATGTTCAACAACCGCAAGCCATAGCAGTATCACCAACCGCCGCCGCCAGACCCGCCAGGCCCGCCAGTATAATGTTGCCGGAAAATGCTGCTGCGGTGGCCGGAGGGAGTAACGTGATGATGAGCGGAGATCGAGAAACGTTGGATCTTTTTCCGATGCATCCAACTGGGATTCTGAAAGAACCAGTGGATAATGCTACTACTACACCGAATGGTGGTTGTTATGCATCACGTGCTTGTACTTCCGGCTTGACCGGAGGTACGGTTGATCGGGTGTACTTTGACTTTTTCTGTTGATGTACAGTGGTTGTCTGGGAGTCAAAATTCTTCGCTAACATGCATGCAAGTTCTGTGGGGTGATGTTACTGATGTACTAGCGAGATTTGAGTTATTGGTGTTTTTATCGTTTAACATGATATAGAAATGGATGGTGATGAAAAATGGGGATTCTTTTTGCTTTTTTGTGAACAACTGGTTCTGTAGCAACTGCAAGAGTGCAGAATATGGTTATGTTTGTCTCGATGGTTGTTGTTTTTCAACTTCTGAAAGACTTTTTAAATTCTGTGGTTGGTTAATTTTGTCCAGTCAGTCAACATAGGATTGGTTCATCTACAATATAGAAAAGTATGATTTGACTTTACTCTTTTAAGTGACAAATCCATTTTTCTCTTAGGCTAAACGTAATGGGGCGTTTTCGGCCTCAATAACGCCCCATAACGCCCGTCTATAACGCCCCGACCATTACCCCCGGCGTTATGGGGCGTTATGGAGGTCGAATTCGCCGGGGGGCGTCAGGGACAAAACGCCGAAGATCGATTTTAAACCAAAAAAATAGCCGTTCAACGGCTATTTTTATAACCGTTACCTTTTTTTTATTTTTTTTTATTTAATCTAATCATATTTAATCACTATATATACCTCATCTATTTTATAAAACTTTCACACACCACCTCAACTCAATTCTCTTCTTCTACTTCTCATCTTCTATATTTTTTAAAAATGTTTCCCAACCAACCCAACAACCAACCCAACTCTCGACCTAATACCGGGGAGAACGCAAGAAATCCAAGACGTCGTCTTCCGCCGATCCCGAGTCGTTTGATTCCACTGCTCGAACATTCGATATTAATTTGAATGATTCGGACAATGATGATGAGGATGATGCTCCGACTCCACCCGTGGAGACTACTAGTGGGAGGCCAAGAGGTCGAGATTTCGCGAGGGCTAACCGTGGAAAGGCTCCGGTCGAATATCACGCGGTGATGGCCGAGAGTATTCAAGATCTTGCACGGTCGAAGAAAAAGCAAGTCGAGCAAATCGACGATTATCAACTCGACAAGGATCTCGAGTTCCTCGCCCAAAAACCGCCTGAAAACGCCGATCCGGTTTACCTCGCCCTCCATCAGAAAAAGATGGAACGAATCAAGAAGAAATGGAAGTTGTAATTTTTTTTTTAAATTAGTTGTAATTTTTATTTTTATTAAGTTGTAATTTTTTTTTTAAATTAGTTGTAATTTTTATTTTAATTAAGTTGTAATCTTTTATTTTTAATTAGTTGAAATTTTTATTTTAATTAAAATAGTTTTAAAAAATAAAAAATAAAAAAATATTAAGTAATGATGGTGGGGCTTTATGGGGCTTTATCCACTACACCATAAAGCCCCATAAAGCCCCTTGCCCAGTCAGCGTCCACATGGCGCATAATGTCCCTTGTGGGGCTTTATAGGGCTTTAACCATTACGGATAGCCTTAAAGTTTTATAAATTACAAATCTATGTTTCTCCTGAATATAATTTATGTTATTTTACAACATATAAAGATTAAACTATTTAGTAAATTGTCTAGACTCTACAAAATGGATTAGTCTTATACTCTTATAGTTACGTGAATTTTGATTTACACAAGTAGGATGACCCGCGCGTTGTCGCGGAGCCGTCTCATTTAAAAAGGGTGATTAGCCAAGCCATAATAGCCAAGTGACCCGCGCGCAGCTGCAGAGCCGAACCGTTTTCAAAATCCGGTTAGCCAAGCCATAATGTAAAAACAAAAGTACAAAGCCAATTCTAAACAATGACACGTTACAATTAAATACATAAAATGAGACACGTGTTCAAACTTAAACATACGTTAAAAACCCAAGAACATTAATAAACAGAACTTAAATTAATTACTTATTCTACAGAGATTAAGAAGATGAGAAACTTAATCACTTACCCTGCTATCAATTCAACTTAATTAATTAGGATCACTTTAGTCCATAGGTTTAAATCCACGACCTGGTGGAATAACCAACTGGTTAACCTCAAAACATGATAAATCAAACAACACACAGAGAATACGTGATAACGGGTGTCGTGACCGCTATACAAATAATCCTAACTACCTATAGACATGGTAAGTCGGGTATCAATCCAGGGGAGTTGGTGGTTATTAGTGACTTAGATTTTTACTACCTAACTAAGTTAACTAGAACTAAACTAATTTAATCTAGAACTAGAACCAAACTAAGTTAACTAGAACTATACAAATAATCCTAACTACCTACTGTCACTAATCTGAATTGACCTAAACTAGAACTAAACTAATTTAATCTAATGGAATACTAGAATGCCTCTTGGCTGTGAATTGATTGATATTAAGCTAACAAATTACGGACTAATTTAACTCTCTTATATGATAACAAAGGTAACTACTTTAGGATTCAGGTTGTTAGGTAACTAGTTTATCACTTCGGGTTTCTATTCTGGAAATTACATAGACATAACCGTATCCAGTTTGATTAACCTAATTACTAATTACCACGTACTTGCTAGAGATAGTCCTAGAGCTATGCTTATAAAGGTAGTCCGGGAGCAGGGGGCGCATACGATAATAACAAGCAACAGATTAAAACAAACAAACACTAAGATTAATTGAGTGTCACAATCTCAAATCTTCCCCATAACATAGAAAACCCTAGTTCAAAACAGCCCTAACTAACCCTTCACCCAAAGTAGTCACGAAGGGTTTAGCCAACAATCATAATAAACAAAACGGATACTGTCACTACCGAATCGTTCATAATAAAAATCAACCAAAATATATGATCAAACTATATAAAACAAAAAGAATACAACTTCACTCTTAAGCACGAAAAATTGTTGTTCCCTTCTTCCGCCTCTCGATCCACGTGCCTAAACAGCAGCCAAAAGGCTACGGTTTTTTTCCTTCCAGCCGTAAAGGCTTCTGCCGTCCACTCCTCCCGTACGAATTGTGTTCTTTTCCTTAAACTCCCGCTGACCTATTTATTATTTCTTCTAATCATGTGCACTTGCCTTCAATTGGGCCAAAGCCCATTTACGAATTATTTGTTTTTCCTTCTGGTTGCCTGTTCACGAAAATCACACATCACACCCATATGACAATTCTTAAAAGATTGATGTATTCATGAGTTAACGAGAACTACAAATAAACAATTTATTTATTTTTAGTATTTGACTTCTAAAATAAACAAAAACTAAAAATTATAAAAACATAAAAAATAGTTATGAAGCTTGACTTGTAAATGTGTTATGACTCGGACTTAATTCAACTATATCATTTAAGCTCATGTTCTTTCTAACACATTAATCACAACAACCGACTAAAGTAATATCTTTTGTACTCAACTCGGAGTGTTTAGGGATGATTAATATTCAATAATATAAACTTTTAAAACTCTCATCAATACGACATAACAGTAATTCATAGAGCTCAACAAATGATTAATTAAAAATAGAAACAGAAAACATTCTTCAACTATATGTAAACTGAGAATCAACCTACTAAATCAACTTATTAAAACATATTCTAGTATTAAAACTCAACTAAGTTATATATAAACTTACTTCAGTAGTATTTCTTTGAATGTTACCTTCTAAGTCTTCGTTGCCAAAGTGTGCCCTCAAGCTTTGATCAGGGTAGCTTGCATTCCCAAAACCATCAATGTGCTGAGGCAACAACGTAACCAACCAAACCCCTCCGCTTGAAATCTAGCACGCCATGAACAACATCTTGCCCGTTTATGAGTAGCAAATAATTATATCATCACCTTTACCCAATGAGCAATAATAAAAATATACTATTCTAGTATGACTGTATAAATAAGCTCTCGTGAAAAACAAACTAAAACTCATTAGTTAAATCCATTCTTACCTTTTTAAGCTCTATGGAGAAACCCAAAGTACCCAGACAAAATAAAGTACTAAAAACCAATTGCAAGTACCAAAAAATATCACCATCAGTTAGAATTATTAAAACTAACAATTAAAAAGCAGATCTGATATTATTTGGGTAGATAAACAGTTGATCATAAAATTTTAACAGTAACAAAAAGGGGTAATACAATAACATCTAAAACTCCACCATCTCTGATTTGTAGGTTTGTGTATAATCTTGCGTAATCTTTCTATTTCTAGCTAGCCTACTTTCCCTTTGTTAACCTCTGATTTGTACACGCACGTTACAGATCTGAGATGAGATGATAATGATGAGACAATGGTCGAATCAGACCATAAACCCACAAATCGCGGCATAATAAGCTTGAATTCAAGCACATTATCACATCTAGAAAGAGCAACATATAATTACTTCTAACAATACTATAGATAACTCTATTAATCACTTCTCTTAGGTGCTGTTTGTTTTTTAAGAGGTAAATTGTCTGCAGTCTGCGGACCATATCTGCAGATATCTGTAGCAGAAGAGGTGGACTAAACATCTGCAGTCTGTAAGAAGAAGAGTGTTTGTTTTTTAATTTCTGCAGACTGCTAAAATAAACAGAATTTTAAATAAATCATTTTTTAAACTTATAGATAATTACCATTCAATCATTTTATTTTCTTCCGTATATTTTAACCAACAAATTTTTTCTAAAACAAATTTCTTCTAAATAAAATTTTAAAAATATTTTATAAAAATTTTTCAAACAATGTTTTTCAAACAACTATTTTTTATTAAATAAATGTTTAAAAACGTTTTGTCTAATAATTGTTTAAAATATGTTTTTTGAAAATAACTTTTTAAAAACGTATTTAAAAACGAAACTTTAAAAAAAACAAAAAAACATTTAAAAAAAACATTTAAAAAAAAACATTTTTAAAAATAATTGTTTAAAATGTTTTTTTTAACTTTTTTAAAGGCGTTTTTTTTTTTAAAAAAAATGGTTAAATAAGTTTTTTAAAAGCTGTATAAAATATTAAAAACCTTTTAAAAAGTTTTTTTTTAGAAAAAACTTAAAAAACTATTTAAAAATATTTTTTAATGAAAAACATTTTAAAATGAAGGTTAAAAGATGTTAGAAGATGTCAGAAGTGGTTGGGTCATATCTGCACCAAGAAGAGCCTGCGCAGATATTTTTTAATGAAACGTCTTCGGAGAAACAAACAGTCTGCAGACTTAAATATCTGCGCGTGGTCTGCGCGGCGCAGACATAAGAGGACAGGAAGAGCTTTTGCAGAAAAACAAACACCACCTTAGTATAAATAAACATATAATAAATGCAGAGCCTTAAATATGGTAGAGGCTAGGATTTAATTTTCACTTTAAAAAGAGCTGATCAATTTTGTATTTGGAAGTATCAAAACAATTAACTATATAAAGGAACAAACATGATGGATCAAAGACACATATACCAATAGAAAACATGAAGGAAGCGAACAACCTCAACATTCGTGCAAAAGGATAATGAAATGAAGCATATTAAAAAAAACTAAAAGAATAATTAGAATATAACAACAAAAAGAATTCAATCTAAGGTAGACAAATAGATTTAGACAAACAAAAATGTCCAAGTCACCTTACTCATTCAGAAGTGTTTTATCATTTTGCTTGTATCTTTGACATTTATATTTAAACATTCGTTGTGTCATTCTATGTGCTCTAGACGTGAAAGGAATTCGTTTTAAAATCAGTCCATAGCCAGTAGGTAATGTGTGCCTGAAGAATGGGTATAACCACAAATGAAAAGTCAACCATATCATAGTGACATTAAGAATCAACCCTTTATTAGGGATTACACTTAAGCGCTCTGTCTCTTACCATAAATAGAAGTTGCCATCTTTAAGTAATACCCTCTTGCGCACATAGATCAAGAATTATCATATCAGATCCTGCAAATAGAAAAAAGATTATGCCTAAGTACATAAGCCATTTGTATGGTATAAGTTACTGATGCACAATTTAGAGCTCTAAGTCATAAAACACATGAGACTCAAATTGCTAATTGGATAATCAAGTTATAACAAATGAAGCACTCATAAAAAGACTTGGATTCTTGATCAGATGTCACTACATTCTCATTTTTCAATGAATTAAACTAACACCTGTTGTATTTTCAAACACAAATCTGGTTGCATAAAACCGCGTCATAAATTATGAAACAAATAAACTTATCATACCTAAAAGGAGATCACTAATCAATTTGATCCGTAACAATGATCATTATTGAATATGAGTAACAGTACCTGAACTCATCGATTCTCCACTTTGGTCGGAACCCTTACTCAGTTTGTCCACTACCCGATTAGTTAGGGCTTCCAGATTTGAACCTCTATACCTCGGGATTCACCATTAGGGTTAGCAAGGTAACAAAGGGAGGTTGGATGAGAGAGTTCAGACATTAAAAACGAAACAAATTCAAAAATCGTACCTCAACAACACTTTAAAGGAAATTGAAGCCGGCGAAAGGAATCAGTGGTAGCGTTGCCCTATGTCGGTGTCGTGAAGCCCCCGTGCAGGCGTTTCCCTCAAAAGGCAGTCAATGGCGGGAGGTTGTCTTGCGATGTGCAGAATGACGAAGGAAGAACCGACGGAGGAAGAACCGGACAGAGAGAGAGATAGGGGTTGTGGCTCGTGAAACCAAATGTAACCCTAATTTAAACAAATCAAGATCCGGAAAAAGGAAACTGGGAAGTGGGTGTTCACCTGCTAGGGGATGACGATGGAGTGTAGGCAGGCATGAATCCTTTATCTCTACCATCTTCTGGCCGGCCGATTTGTGTTCTTTGAAATGTGGTTTTGGTTGAGAGAAATCTGAAAAGCATATCATCAATTTATGGTTTCGATCTCTTATGAATCAGGCGTGCAAAGATAAGGAAGACATATGACGTTTTGGCAACTGTAGAAGGCAACTGTAGCTAATAAACCCAATGCTTTAGGGGGTTGTACATTAGGCATAAAAAGTAGTACATTATATGCTTTAGGGGGTTGTACATTATGTTTTATAAGTTGTACCATAGGTTGAATTTTGTATATATGGGGTAATAAGACAACACTTCGTGACTAGGAAAAGTTTAAAAAGTAACATTTGACAACGAGGAAAAGAAAATGGAAAGGGTGAGATAAACTTTTTAATTTTATATTTATGGAAAATTGGATTTTAATAATCCAAGTTATTACCAATTGGCCAATATTAATCCCAATTTCAAAATTGACCTACATTAATCCCAATTATTAAGGTGTTGGATTTCATTGGACCACCGTTAAGTTTTTCTTAACTCTGTTAGTTGTTTGCTGACGTGGCATCCTACGTGGCTTTTATTAATCAGTGCCACGTCAGCAAAAAACTAACGGAGTTAAGGAAAACTTAACGGGGGTCCAATGAAATCCAACACCTTAATAATTGAGATTAATGTGAGCCAATTTTGAAATTGGGATTAATATTGGTCAATTGATAATAACTTGGATTATTAAAATCCAATTTTCCTATATTTAATTAACTAAGCACCTTATTATATTTTTTATTAATAATTTTTATTAATTTAATTATCTTTAAAAAAATCTAAATACATAGTACCTGACAATTTCTCATAGTTTAGAATTAAAATATTAATAGGAAAATGGAAAGTCATTTAATAGTTGACCTTATAAATTTTCATAAACAACTACAAATCCGGAAAGTCAATGTAAAAACCTTTAATTTCTTGTTTAAACACTATTTTTTTAGGAAAATTGGATTTAAATAATCCCAACTATCCACTGTTGGATGAGAATAATCCCAACTGAAGAAATTCTTCCTGGCAGTCCCAACTATTTAACATATTTTTTACAATAAACTTTCCGCTAAGTTTTTTAACCCCCGTTAAATGTTGCTTACGTGGAGTGCCTAGTTGGCACGTTTTTAAATGGTGTGGCATTAATTAAACATTTTTCCTTTTTATTCCAGATTTGTTTATTAATGCTACGTCATTTAAAACGCGCCAAGTAGGCAGTCCACGTAAGCAACATTTAACGGGGGTTAAAAAACTTAACGGAAAGTATATTGTAAAAAATATGTTAAATAGTTGGGACTGCCAAGAATAATTTCTTCAGTTGGGATTATTATCGTCCAATAGTGGATAGTTAGGATTATTAAAATCCAATTTTCCTTTTTTTTAAACTGTTTTAAACATTAAATTTTTTCATAGATTACACAAATTTAAGTTATGTTTCAATTTTTTTTTTCAAATTCAGCCTATGCGTTTATAGGTTTTGACTAATTAGCGAACTTCTAATATTAATTAACCAACAAATTTCGGAAATTTAAATTAATATTAATTTAAAATATTAATATTTTCTAAATATAATTTATACCAATATATTATAATCCATATTTTACATTTTTAAACCACTATTTTACGATCCATAATTTTATCAACTATGAATATAATTCAAGTGGTTAATCCCAGATTTTTCTCATTTAAATTGAAATTTTTGTTTTCAATTAATTATACTTAATTCAAATTTTCAAAACACCTACATTTACAGAATCTTAATTATAAACATATAAGGTTAATTACTATTTGCTTTTTTTCAGACATTAATTTACCTTACATTTTATGAAATTTTAAATAATACCATTTCAAAAATATAATTTAATCAATATATTTCTTTTCATTTGTAAGTTATCCACGTTTAAGGTATTCTAATTTTGTAATTCTTATCAGAACATTAAATTTAAAAATTTTAAGCTTTCTCAATTGTTTTTGCACTTAAAACTATATTTTCAAACTATTAAACACTCATTATTTTAATTTAAAATTTAAGGGACTCACTTTTATTTTTGAAATTGACATTTATTTACACACGTTTATTTATTTTTTAAACTATTTCATAATATATTATTTTTGTATAATTATAATTCATATATACTAAATATCAGAAACTTTTAATTAATTTATTTAAGTAAATATTGGTTTATTGCAAAGAAGTCGGTGAGTTTTGTTAAAGAAAATGAGTTTCAAGATCCCCATCATTGTTTGCTTCAGTACATTGGTCCTGAGCTACTTGCATATTATCAAAATTTTCATTGTTGATTTTTATACATCTGCAAATTGAAATGGTATGGTTTTAAACTCTTTTCAATAATACTTTTATCGATGTTGAGTAAATCTAATTAAGAACATAGAATTGGTAATTAGTTTACCATCTTTTTAAAGACATCATATAATTATTTATATGTATATTTTCATTAGTATCTTTAGTTTCGAATTTAAATTTTATTAGATTTAGATTTTCAAATTTAAGTGGTTAAAACTTATAAAATTAGATTTTTGTTTATTTTTTCCAAATATTCACCTGATATTCTATTGAAAGTCGGTTTCCAGTTATGTTGATTAGGAGTATTGATCATAGAAATGAGTCATGCAATGGAACAAGGATTTAGGAATTACATCTTTGGGTAAACGTGTTATCCAAGCTGTTATACTATCCGATAATAATATTGGCCTTCGAACATTTATTTCAAGAATTACCTTGATTCCAACACATAAGAGAATTGCAATTATTTAGCTATTTAATCTTATGTTGTAATTTTAATCATTTTCCCTTTTCCTTTTAACACGACTTAATTATATTACAAACAAAATTCGATATTTGATAACTAACCTATACATTTTGTTATTCATTACATCTTTTACTTAAATATTATATTTCATTACATGTTTTTTATATTTAAAAATAAATTTACAACCTATTTTTTATTCATAGTTATTATTATTATTATTTACTTTCTTCATTTGGCATTCTTTTATTTTGCTTTTGTTTTTTTACTCTATTTTGTCATTTATCGCTTACGAATTTAGCATAAAGTTAGTGCTATGACATATAAAGTTATGTAACATAGAATTTTACGTTCCAGACTCGATGCTTTTGGGACTTCGAATTTTTTGATGTAAATCAAATTTGGAATAACCCTCCAATTGTTTATTGAATATTAGGAAATAACTCAAAACCTAATACCCATCGACATCTATTTTCTAAAACCGTACTTGGCCTTCTTTATATAGACTACATAACAATTTTAGATAACTATACAAGAAAATTAGAAAATGATAAATACTAATTGCATTGTAATTAGGAAGCAAGTTGGCAGCCGACTTGCTAGTTGCTACACCTCCATACCCGAATTGGGCCTTCATCTTGGATCCACCGTTAAGCCCACTTGCTATTCCTTGATGGCCCAGGCGGAAATAGTCCAACATTAAAAACAGAGTATGTATATGGAATGAAATAAAGACGGGAAGGGTCTGGAATCAACCACGAGAAACAAACCTCCGAACGTTCTCGAACCGCCGCGAGAAATTTCACAATCGACAAGCTTGAAGAAGAAAGAAGGCTCTGGATATCAATCGATCAATCCTCCCTCCCACTATATAACCAACCTACCTCCATTCTTCCAATTCCATATCATCTTCTTCATCGAGAGAGGGAAAACACAAACAAACAAGCTAACAGCGCATTATTTCTGCACACCTTACTTTCTTCAATTTTCAAAGGTTTTTGTGCCAATTTGTTGATTGAAACATGTCTGGAAAAGGAGGCGAAGGCCCTGCGATCGGAATTGATCTGGGAACAACATACTCGTGTGTGGGGGTCTGGCAGCACGATCGTGTTGAGATCATCGCTAATGATCAAGGCAACAGGACTACTCCATCCTATGTTGCCTTTACGGATACCGAGCGTTTGATTGGGGATGCGGCAAAGAATCAGGTCGCCATGAATCCAACCAACACAGTTTTCGGTATCATCTCTCTTTCCCTCCCTCACATATTCCAGTTCTCTCTTTAATGTTTAATCCTTATATGAATGTTTGTAGTGTTGTTATCTTCGGTGCTATTTAATTTATTTATAGCGAGGTTTTATAATGATAGACGAACAGAGTTGGTTGCTTTAGTATGCATTATGAATCATGAATCATCCGTAAAAATATAAATAAACAGAGTGTTCTTTCTAGGTTCGGTACTTTTGTTTAATATAAAGTTAGAACTTTTGTGAGTTGTAGAATTAATTTAAATAGATTTTAATTTGGTGCTGATTTTTATTTACAGTTTCAATTTGAAGTTTTTTCTTTTCCGAGATGAGGATTTGTGTTTTTTTTTAGTTAAAATTCAAGCTAGCAGTGTTCTTTTTAAATGTAATCATCGGATAAATAAGATTCTTATGTATATGATTTGTTATTGTTATTTACAGATGCCAAGCGTTTGATCGGAAGGAGATTCTCCGATCCATCAGTGCAGAGTGACATGAAGCACTGGCCCTTCAAAGTTGTCCCCGGAGCCGCTGACAAACCCATGATTGTGGTCACCCACAAAGGCGAAGAGAAACAGTTCTCCGCTGAAGAGATCTCCTCCATGGTTCTCAACAAGATGAAAGAGATCGCCGAGGCCTACCTCGGCACCACCATCAAAAACGCCGTGGTCACCGTCCCCGCCTACTTCAACGACTCTCAGCGTCAGGCCACCAAGGACGCCGGCGTCATCTCCGGTCTCAACGTCATGAGGATCATCAACGAGCCCACCGCAGCCGCCATCGCCTATGGCCTCGACAAGAAAGCCTCCAGTGTCGGCGAGAAGAACGTCTTGATTTTCGACCTGGGCGGTGGCACTTTCGACGTCTCCCTGCTCACCATCGAAGAAGGTATTTTCGAGGTGAAGGCCACCGCGGGAGACACGCATTTGGGGGGTGAGGATTTTGATAACAGGATGGTTAACCACTTCGTTCAGGAGTTCAAGAGGAAGAACAAGAAGGACATCAGTGGCAATCCACGAGCTTTGAGGCGGTTGAGAACCGCTTGCGAAAGAGCAAAGAGAACCCTTTCGTCGACGGCTCAAACCACCATCGAGATCGATTCTCTTTACGAGGGAATCGACTTCTACTCGACGATCACACGCGCACGGTTCGAAGAGCTGAACATGGATCTGTTTAGAAAGTGTATGGAGCCGGTGGAGAAGTGTCTGAGGGATGCCAAGATGGATAAGAGCAACGTCCATGATGTGGTCCTTGTTGGTGGTTCCACTCGGATCCCCAAAGTCCAGCAGCTGCTCCAAGATTTCTTCAACGGGAAAGAGCTCTGCAAGAGCATCAACCCTGACGAGGCCGTGGCATACGGTGCCACGGTTCAAGCCGCCATCTTGAGCGGTGAAGGCAATCAGAAAGTCCAAGATCTGCTTTTGTTGGACGTGACGCCTCTGTCTCTCGGTCTGGAGACTGCAGGTGGTGTTATGACGGTTTTGATACCACGTAACACCACCATTCCCACCAAGAAAGAGCAGGTCTTCTCGACCTACTCTGATAACCAACCTGGGGTCTTGATCCAGGTTTACGAGGGTGAAAGAACACGAACCAAAGACAACAATCTGCTGGGGAAGTTTGAGCTCTCCGGGATCCCACCGGCTCCTCGTGGAGTTCCTCAGATCACGGTCTGTTTCGACATTGATGCGAACGGGATCTTGAACGTGTCTGCGGAGGATAAAACGACAGGGCAGAAGAACAAGATCACGATCACAAACGACAAAGGCAGGCTGTCGAAAGAGGAGATCGAGAAGATGGTGCAGGAGGCGGAGAAGTACAAGGCGGAGGATGAAGAGGTGAAGAAGAAGGTTGAGGCGAAGAACGCGTTGGAGAATTACGTGTACAATATGAGGAACACCATAAAGGACGAGAAGATTGGGTCGAAGCTGCCTGCAGACGATAAGAAGAAAGTAGAGGACGTGGTGGAGGGGGCGATCCAGTGGCTGGACGGGAATCAGTTGGCGGAGGTGGAGGAGTTCGAGGACAAGATGAAAGAGCTTGAAGGGATATGCAATCCGATCATAGCTAAAATGTATCAGGGTGGTGCAGGTGGGCCGGATATGGGCGGTGATATGGATGCGGAAGGTGGCAGCGGAAGTGGTGGCGCTGGACCAAAGATTGAGGAGGTGGACTAAGATGTGTGTGAGGGATTGAGGGGATGTTCGATGGTTTCTTTTGATGTGATTATGTAATTGGAAGATGAAAATGTTTTGAAGTTTTAGTTTTTAAATATATTTTGAGCTTAATTTTTATTCTGTTTAAAGATTGAGGATGTGGATTAAGGGAATTTTATTTTGTATTATATCCCCTGTAATGTATAGTGGTGTTCTGATATTCTGGAAATATGCATTTACTTGATTTGAGTTAATGAAGGGGTATGTTGTTTCAACTTTCAAGCAAACCAGTCATTCCCCTTCCTATGATTACATCCTTAGTTGGTATTGAAAGTGTTGGGTAGATTTCCTAACACAGCTAAATACATTATCTAGCCCACTAGCATCCAATCCAGTTGCATTTAAGCACGTTCAGGTCCAAGACTCCATAGTCACATGAACAAGAAATATTAACCAATTTAGTGAAATATACAGTTAAAATTAAAGAGTGAAAATTAAGACATATTCTTAACAATGTACAGTTATATGCTGACTTGAACCAACCCAACAATGGGACCTGCATAAAGATACATGCCCCTGTATATGTACGGTTATACACTTGCATATATATGATTTCTATCTTTAAACCTGCTTGATAAGAATCTGCTGGTCTACTTAAGTAGTGTTTTAAACGTTGAACACACACTCACTAAATCTACTCTTAAATTTCATCAAAAAACACCCTTCTCACAGATTAAACATATGATCTCCTCTTCAAGGTGTTCAAGGATGTTGTTTCAAGGTCATAAAAGTAATCAAAGTAAAAGATAGAGAATATGTGACAAACTCTAGTTCAAGCATCAATAACTTCATTGCTTCAGGAGCAATAACATATTTATAAACCTCATCATCAATCATAGACGTATGTCTTTAGACCAAAAAGTTAAATAAATGGAAAATTTAGGAGGTTTATAAATCTATTATGGGTTTTTTTCCGGAAACAAAACACACTCATACACCAAACACAACAATTACTATGCAGATTAAAAAATCATATGAACAAAACACCACTATAGATTTCCAAAAGGAAATGACACAAAAATACTTGATGTGGCTGCTGGGATTCGAGCCCAGGTCTCCACGGCCACAACGTGGAATTCTTACCACTAAACTACAGCCACAAGATGTTAGTATATATTGATAAATAAAATTATGTATAGTCTACATTGATAAATAAAATTATGTATAGAAAGCCCAATAACAACCAAATGTCCCATTCGATTTCTACCTCATTTTGGCTAGAGATGGCCCATTCAGCAACTCTACCGATAATTTTGATTCAACGAAAAAAGTTTAAACATTAAACAACACGTACACTGATACACTACACTCGTTAGTCACTATCATCGTCGTATATATGGATGAAAGTTTAACTTCTATTAGATATAAGAGTCAACATGGGTCTACTAACTAATATGAAGACTATGGTGATGAAAGTAAAGCTAGGAAACAAAGAAGATTGTGCCATTTTTTAGGCTTTCATAAATACATATCTAAAGTGTTAGGTCATTTGAGTATTATGTACGTATCAGGGGCGGATCCAGGGAAAAAATTTAGGGTAGCGTTAAAAAAAATATTTGTCGGGACTAACGGGGGTTCGTGGGCAGCGCCCCCGAAATTTTTTTTAGGTAATTAACGGGCTTTTAATCACATTTTCAAGTCGGAATTTAAATAAAAACCATAAAATTTCTTCGAGGGGTAGCGAAAAATTCGTTTGAGGGGTAACGAAATACCGAAAACCTAAAAAATTGCACATCGCAGTAAAAGTTTAGGGATAGCGGGCGCCACCCCTGGGCTGTGGGTAGGTCCGCCCCTAGTACGTATTCTTATCCTACATAAGTTATACCACTTTTAAAAGCGATCATCGTCTAAAAGTACAAAACATAGTTTAGGTCTAAAAAATATAACAAGTAAAAGTCCATAAAACCTCATAAATGGTCATATTTCCATCTCAAAAACCATACTTATAAAAGTACTCGTTAGAAAATTTAAAATTGTATAAATACATATTTCACTAAATAGAATGTATAATGTAATAATTATGCTATTTCCTTTTGTTCACTTCAAGCTTTCATAACCAAAACTTATAACTCATAACTTATCTCAGTTTTAATAAAATATATATTAGAGACTGCGAGGTACAATATTAGGAAATGACAAACCAAACCGGTTTTGGTTGGTTCAGTCGGTTCGGTTAGTCAATATAACAGTTTGATGGTCTATACATCCAGTTTCAAATTTTAGATTGTTGAACCACAAACTATCAAAACCGAACCATATAAATCACTTTTCTTACATCTTTAATTTTAAAACATAATAGTTATCGTTAACCGCAATTAGGATGGCAAAAGAACACATGTTGGTATTTCCGGTCTCAAACCCGAAATTGTGTGTCATATTTTGTCAATACATATCAGATACGAATACTCATTTCATGTATAGTATAATTTTCGAATATACTCCGTAGTTTGTTAAAGTTGCCCTTCTGGATTTTCATTATTTGTTACTTCTTTTTTTATTTTTATACAAATTTATCAACCAAGAAATCAAAAATATAAAAATAAAACCAAAAAGTCGGGTATCGCAGGAAGACAAACTACTGATGCCGTAGGTTACAAAGCCTCCTAGAGATCAACTTCAATCCTACGCAATTTCAAACTCCAAATTTGCCCCCTTCAGTGGTCACCACAAATCCGTCGCTAAATCCCGGTGGCATCGTGTCTGCGGATCACCGTTTGACTTTATCAAGATTTATCAAAGTTTGCGTGAGTATTACTTTACTGAACAAATAATTAATTGATTTCTTTTTTACATGTTTGTTATCGAGAACCCATCATTAGGTTCCTACACATATCGTGATTTCGAAGCATTTAATTAGGTGGTATTTCTTTAATAATAATCTTAATAATTCTACTTGCCACTGTTTGGTGAGATTCTAAATTTCCTTCTTCTTTAAATCATGGTTTGTTCCTCCCTGTGAATTCACACAAGTAAACCCTAACAGCGGAACATAAACCAGGTATCCTCTGATCCTCTTCAAGTTTTGCTTGTTTGATCTGCTTGTTTTGGGATTCTTCATGTTGGATCTGTTTAAAATTTAAAATTGCTTTGATTTCGATCTTAATTACTTCAATTATGATTTCGAAATTTGAACCCAATATTATTTTCCAATTCATATTCAAACCTGACACATTTGTAGCAAATTTCAATGATTTGGGTTTATTTAATGGTCAACTGTTATTTTTTATTGTTATCAGTTTCTTCTTCAGTTGAATTTCAATTCATTATTTATGTGGGTATTAGATCAGTTTCACAGGAAATAAACTATTTGCTTATTATAGACATTGGTCTGTAAACTTTGTTGCAGGAAATCGGCTTTTGACAATGGCAAACAACGATTCGAATGGAGAACGTAACGCCACAAAACCACCTCCAACCCCTTCTCCTCTGCGAAACTCCAAATTCTTTCAGGTATTATGTTGCTGCAAGATTCATAGAACTAATTCATGTTCTTGCTTTTGATTCTTTATCCCTATATTGTTACTTAAATAGTTAAATATCCTCTTTTTGCGGTTTATAAACTTGGAACATGAAACATAATATAATTACCAGATTCGACAGATACGTATAACAAACATACCAGACCAAACATCTCACTCGGACAATAGGGTTTGAAAGAGTGGGATGAGGGCAAACCTTACTTCTAATTAACAGATATTTGTGTAAGTTTATTTGTGTGCATATACTTACTGCATTTGCTACTGTATGAATTGCAGTCAAATATGAGGATATTGGTTACTGGTGGTGCTGGATTTATTGGCTCTCACCTAGTGGATAGGCTGATGGAAAATGAAAAGAATGAGGTTTGCATGTTGTTTCCTTAACAAATTATACACAGTTGAATCGCCTGTAGCAAATCTTCTAGTGTTATGCCACAACATGGATTATACATCTGCTTCTTATTTTAGGTGATTGTTGCTGATAATTATTTCACTGGCTCAAAAGACAATCTTAAAAAGTGGATTGGCCATCCAAGATTTGAACTTATTCGTCATGGTAACTTTTTTATTACTTGTAATTGTGATGTTTGTTCATCCAAGATACTCATATTCTTACGTTTTTGCAGATGTCACAGAAACATTGCTACTTGAGGTTGACCGAATTTACCATCTTGCATGCCCTGCTTCACCAATCTTTTATAAGCACAATCCTGTAAAGGTGCAAGTCTATCACTCTATCCTCATTTTCGTTTATCGCCTTCAGTTATCCGTTTTATTTCATGTTTATTCTCTTGTTATGACAAAAAGATTATAAATGGAACCTTACGGAATGTGTAACTTGTAACAGACAATAAAGACAAATGTGATTGGCACGTTAAATATGCTTGGTCTTGCAAAGCGAGTCGGGGCAAGGTTGGAATACTTTTTTATTTATTTGGTTTATGTTTTAGCTTCAGACGAGACTTATTTAGGATGTTGGTTTGCTATCTTAGGATTTTACTTACCTCAACCTCAGAGGTATATGGTGATCCTCTTATCCATCCCCAACCAGAGAGTTACTGGGGTAATGTCAACCCAATTGGTAAGCCCACACCCTTCTGTATATCCAAGTTTTTGTAATTCTTTTATGTATTTCAAGAGTCTGGAGTTGTTATGATGAACCAAGAAATTATATTTTGTTTTTAATGTATTTCAGGAGTCAGGAGTTGTTATGATGAAGGAAAACGTGTGGCGGAGACTCTGATGTTTGATTATCACAGGCAGCATGGGATTGGTAATGTGTTGTGTTGCTATTACATATGTATAATAATAGTTGACCGGGTTGATTAGGCCTAATTCTTTTGTTTGAATTACAGAAATAAGGATCGCCCGTATTTTCAATACATATGGACCCCGGATGAATATTGATGATGGGCGCGTTGTGAGTAATTTTATAGCTCAAGCACTTCGGTGAGTCCTCTGTTGTTATAAAATTAAAATTCTTCCATTTTAAAATCTCCTTATATAAGTTGGATTAATCTTACCTGTGTGGCTTAAATTCTTGCAGTGATGAACCTTTGACTGTTCAGGCCCCTGGAACTCAAACTCGCAGTTTCTGTTACGTCTCCGATATGGTATCTTGAACAAATATTATGATTATGTATTTATGATATAGTTAGCGACTCATGGTCAAACGTTGACTTTTTTGTAATTGTGTAGGTTGATGGGCTTATTCGGCTGATGGAAGGAGAGAACACTGGACCGATCAACATTGGTAATCCAGGTGAATTTACAATGATTGAACTCGCGGAGACGGTAAAGGAGGTTAGTCTATCTCATATTTTTTTTTACCATTTCCAAAGCTTTACATCTGATTTTTAATTATGTATTAATGTGATTTTAATAACATGGTGTTGAAATGCAGCTTATAAATCCAAAAATAGAGATTAAGATGGTGGAAAACACACCTGATGATCCAAGGCAGAGAAAGCCAGACATCACAAATGCAAAGAAGATGCTTGGATGGGAGCCAAAGATCAAACTGCGTGATGGTCTTCCGCTCATGGAAGCTGATTTTAGGCTGAGGCTCGGAGTTGCCAAGAAGCTATGAGCAATAAGCAAGCAATCAGCATGCACCCGATGATATCTTGTTTTGTTTCAGTTGTGTGTTTTGTTTCTTATACTTGTTATATGTTTCCTGGCTCCCATACAAGGGGCTGAGTTTCCATGTTTCTTTACTACACTTTTCTGTAACTGAGTTTTATCAGCTTATGGACAGAGTCAGTCTATGAAGTTATTCTTTGGCCAATTGGCATGTGTGTTTGTCATCAATGGAGAAATCTTTGAATTTTTGTTAGATCACTTGTGAAAAATGTTCCCTTTATACAATTTGTGGTGATTAGGGAAGGGTAAGCTTTCAGCTTCTAACATGAAAGTCCCTCAAATCTTCAAGATGATCGATCTATCAGAATGAAAGCAGTTTTTCTATATTTTTAGTGTCTTATTGAAATGTGTAGGTCCGAATTCCCTAATGGATCTGCCCTGTGGGCAAGGTCCTGACCAGGCTAGGGAGAAGATCATGAATGCACTTAAGGCAAGTGTTGGCTTATGGACAATGATGTCATTATCACCAATACTGGCCTATGGGCAATGATCTCATCACACCAATAAAAGAAAAACATGAAAAGAAGCATGACTTATGGCCACTTTCTTCATCTCAAAAAGACATGAACAAACCTTAATCCCAAGCTGATATATATGAAGAGATGAGGTAATATCATTTTTATTAATTTTTCACCATAAACACATGTACTTCATTTTCGTCTTCAGCTTTCTTCACCACAATCAACTACTGGTTCTCACACCGGAGGGTTACTACAGAGAAACTGCATGTTTATTACAAAGAAAACCCCTTCTTCTTACACCCTAACGTGTTCTTGTATAGATATCAGCCAGTGTAGATATTCAGTTTTGATCGAAGAAACTCGTAACATATCAGCCAGTGTATATATTCAGTTTTCAGTCAACACATAGAACAGAAAGAACCGTCCATAAGACCATCTTCAACAGGATGCACATTAGGCGCCCGTTGAAGGGGCTGGGTTGGAGAGGAGAGCCCTGTGCAAGGGCATGCACGGACAAGGTGTGAGAGGGGAGTTGGATCCGTCCAAGATCCGTGAGGTTAAGTAGAGATGAGGTAGGTAAGGTGGAAGGAGGAGCTGCCTTTGAGCAACCCCTGTATATGGTCGAAGAAGCCTGAATACTTACACAGTAAAGCAACACTTGATAAACTAACTTTGTTATTGAATTCCAATAAAGCCTTTAGGACAATTCACAAAAGAACATTCAAAAACAAGCCTCAAAACATTCAAACAAGAAATATAGTGTATCTTGATGCAAGTTCATCAAGAATTTGCAATCTTAGATCTTTATTACTACAAATCGCCCATATCCACCCCAGTAGAATAGAGCATGTTCAACTGCAAGACAAAAGCATAATAACACAAACAATTAGACATGTCACGAAGATATCATATACCCACGAAGGTGAAATAACAAATTTACTGAACACATTACAAGTTTGACCAAGGTGACAATGACAATCCATGTTACGCAACTATACAAAATATGTTTTCCAAAGAAAACTATTTATGTCACTGCAAAAAGAGTTAGAACTTTGAAGTCTACATACACATTTCAGAAAAGTGAAAGATTCCAAATAATTGGAACAATGTTGATTTGGAAACGATGCACTTGCTTTTAGTTTCAGCAGAAAAGGCGATGCAGATTATAAAGACAGAACTTTTATCATCCATAGGTACATATGCAAGCACTATATGGACAGACTAACCTGCCGTGTTATCTAACTTAAGCTACAGTTTGCTCCAAGAAGAAACTTTCGAACCCATAATCTCAAGAAAATCAATGAGCAGTAGCAATAATCATACACCCAAATACACAAGCTCAACAAAAGAATGTGCCACCAAGTAAAACCTTGAAATGTGAATAGCAAGTGAACTAATAGATATACCAGTTTATGCAAATTTATCAAACTTATTACCACAAAAATGAACAGATAGGGTGCATACTCAACCTATATCTATCAATTGGTTACTTGGTATGACTGCTCTGGTGTGTAATCATTGATCAGCTAGGAGATTTTGTTAATCCAACCTATTGAAATACTTATTGAAATTAGCTGCAACAGCATTTAAAATTTCCTGTGATTGATCTTTGAAAACTCAACATATCAAGATGCACATCCAATAAATTAGTTGAAAAAACAATTTACAAGTTTCATAGGCAGAAGTAAACAGTGTGTTCTAGAACTGCAAAATTATGGGTTAGATTGAACACTGGAAATGAAATTTGTTAGTTTAACCAAAATTCTACAATGCGAATCCAACTATGGATCGGATAAAGCGTGGTTATTCGAACGTGCCTCAAACACACGATCTATCGGTCAAATACTCAAATCTAGGGTTACAAATTGGGGGCGTCGTATCGTTACCTCTTGTGCCTTTGGGCGAAGACGGAGTTTTTCCGGTCTTCCTCTGCGACATTTAGAAGTAAAAGTACAATCAGTAAATGGGGATTCAGGATCTCCCTCCGATTGATGGGGACAAAAGTGAATTGGAATTTAGAAACCATGGGTGGATAAGAGGATTAGAGAAAGGATGCTCACCGGTAAGGCCGAGGGATAACTTGGTGATGATGGTTCCGGTGACGGCGAATCCGACGAGGAACGGCCAGTTACGATTGAACTCCCTTTTGAAGAAAACGGGCCATGGGTCGAACTTCCTCATTCCGTATCTCTGTGCTTCTGGTTTCTCCTGCTTTCCTATCTCAACCGATTTCACTATATGTATTTGGGAATTGGGATTGATTATTTAAAAAGTGCTTTTATATAAAAAATGTTTTTCACTTGGAACTTTTTTAAATGAGGGTTCTTTAAAATTTAAATGTTTAGATTAGTTTTTATAGAAGTAAAAGCTAATAAGTTGATAAATTGTTTTTTTTAAGTGTTTGGTTTAAGTTTTATAAAAGGGTTATGTGGGTATAAGATTATGTAAGTATAATGTTAAATGAATATATTATGATAATTGCACAATCAATAGGTGTCACACCCTCAAAATCCATTTGACAGAGTTTTACCGAGAGGCGCGTGATAAACCAGGACCTAGCCATACGCACGTAAACTAAATGAGTTTAGAAAATACATGAAATTACTCATTCCCATGGGGCAAAAATAGGTTCATTTGTGCGGAAGCGTAAAAGTTAATGTACTGAAAAGTTATGCGCAAAACAAGCAACCAAAACCATTGTGAGTTCAAAAGTTTATACAAGATGTAAGTTCAAATGTTGCATAAATGTAAATGCAGTTATATCGATAGTTAGCTAGAATATGTCCATTGTCACTGTGTTTCGCAAGCGAAGCTAACTATTATGTGTTATGTCTTTTCATTGTGTCTAACACAAACAATGGTAAATGTTTAGGACAAACATTACAAATGCTCGACCTCCAGTCGAGTTAGCGCGACTAACGCATGCGAGGTTTGTCAAGCCCGGTAGTGCTACTCAATTTTTCCTCGCTAAGCCTCTGTTAACTGTCACACCCTAACCGACGGCGGAATATGTCGGGGCGCAATGATTGTCCAGATGCACATGACAACTAAATTAAGTTGTAATACTTAAACATGCCCTTGTTCATTAATCACTAAAGATATTGTACAATAAAGTTAAACATGGAAAATACATATCAAATTGATTTAAAGTCTTTAATCTAGGTCCAGCAATCCTAGCGTGATCACAACATAGCTCAAGTATAAATTCCTGCAACATGTATAAGATAAAGTGTCAACTACAAAAGTAGTTGGTGAGTAAACACGTGTTTAAATAATATAAGTATAATATCAATAACAGCGATATATGTCTAATCAGATATTTTCATATGTATAGTCAAACAAGTAATGAGTTAAAGCCAATGAATGTGCGCATCAAACCCTAGACAACTAGGCTTCCAATCACAAGGCGCTACACGCGAAGCATGCCAAGTGGGCTGTCAAACCAATAGATCTATTATTGTTACCCCGGCTCGGTATGTTAATGAATACGCATGCTAGATAAAGATAGTAACCGATGCTAGATCAAACCAATCACAATAATCCACACATATTTAACATACATAGAACGTATCAAATCATCATATAATCGCGTTTGTGTTTTAGGTAAGTGATTTGAAATAGAGATACATGTTACACCCCAAAAATGTTAAAAAGATAATGCAGGTATGATTTCTCACAAGTCGGATTATCATTCGAATGAATCACCATTAGTAATGATAATACGAATTGAATATTGAGTCATATCCCATTTTAAAATAAAGGGGGATAGTGAATACTCACTACTCAAATTATCATTTGAAGGAATCACCCTTCTAATGATAATAAGAGTTGATATCGCATCACATCCCATAATATTAAAAGAGGGGGGATTTAGTGGTTACTCACCTGATAAGTAGATCGGAAACGAGAGATAGAACCAATTGCGAGAGATAACAATCCGGAGATTATCCTAATGGAACGAACATGCTAAATGAACATAGGGAATCATAATGATTATAGTTCTAAGTACACGAGGAACTTAAGGAGTGCTTAGGTCTTATTTGATAAAAGACCATTTTGCCCTTTATTAGGAAATTAGGGTTTTGGTAATTTATCTAATAATTAATTCATTTATCAGTTTTGAACTCATATACACTTATTATATATATAAATATGTTCTAAGACCAAAATTCAAGTTTCAATACCTTCTGGTTTGTTTAATATTAAATAATCATATTCAAAACCCTAATTTTGAAATAATTATTAAATAAATAGCCAAATAATTTATAAAATCAAATAAAATTAGGGCTTTTACTTAAAATATTTATTTTATAATATATTTTAAAGGATTAGCCCTAGATTTCACCTGTTTGTTTAATTTTGGCAGAGTAACGTCGTGAAAACCCTAATTTTGACGTATTTATTAAATAAATACCAAAACAATTTATAAAATTATAAAAACTTAGGGTTTTATTCATTATGATATATTATAATATTCCTTAAAATAGTAAACCTTAATTCAATACCGTTTATTTAATTTGGGCAGAACAACGACCCGAAAACCCTAATTTGGCTCATTTTTATATAAAATACCAAACGTTTAGATATCATGAAATTGACTTAGGGGTTCTTTAATATATGTTATAACATCATATCCTGCAAAAACACAGACCCGAACTCCTTCCCAATTACCCAGATTTGAATAAACATATCAAGAACCCTAGTTTTTATGGATTTTTAGATCACGATCAAAACAACAAAACTAACAGAAATTGATAGAGGGCTTTTGTAGAGCATACCAAATAACGTGGGACTGCAGGAGATGGGCTTCAAAGACCTCGTCGTTTGGTCGAATTTTGCAGACGAAGCTCCGGTTGCGGGTTTAGGGTTTTCTAGTGATGTTTTTGTGAATTGGTGAGTATAACCGAAGGATCTGAGCTTGATTTTATAGTGGTTAAGGTCGAAATCTGATGTAGACACGTAAGGGGGTGATTCAGGGATCGAAATCGACACCTAGATGGATCAAACGTGGAGAGAAAGTCGCTAAAAAAAATCTGCGACCTGTAGGCGGGCCGCGTATCGCGCGGGGATCGAACCAGGGGCTCGCGATACGCCTGCCAACTATTGGCAATTGGCAATTTTAGTCCCTGTACTTTTATTTTGCATTTCAGCCCCTGAACTTTGGTTTTTTGGCAATTTTAACCCCTAAACTTTGTGAAACTTAACATTTTATGTCTAAAAATAGTTTAGGATAATTTATCATGGTTTTCTAAGTTTCGGGATACGCATAACGAGGTATAAAAATACGTATTTAATATATATTTATTTTCTTTTTAACCGTTCGTGCTCGTTTTAATTCGTTAACCTCTAAAAATTTACGGGTGACTTATATTGACCTTATAAAACACCAAGGAACATTAAAATATGATTTTTGAAATTTACGTGGTTCCCGGTTACTAACGGTTTTGCACGAAAAACGATAAATTCATTTATTTGCGAAATAATTAACATAATTGATTCAAAATTTAACCAATTGGTTTGTAATGTTATAAAATGATTTAAAATTATATATTTTGAGATAAAAACCCCGAGATTCCCCGTAAACGATAAATCGAATACCGAAATCGCGTAAAAACCAAAAATCGGTTTATTTTCGTTTTAATTGAATCATTTAACTTAGAATCTAGTAAATTTATTATTTTGTTTTCAAAAATGATTATCGAGTATCCTGAACAGAATTTAATTGTATATTTTGGATAAATTCTTCCGGAAATTGTTAAATCAAAATTTGGTTTGCGTGACGAGTTCAAATTCGGGTCGGGTTTTGTAATTGGGTCGGACACAGGTGTTACATTAACGATCTGATATGTTTAAGACTTTTAGATGTGTTATGTGTGCACATCAGTGATCAAATGATATAACAAAAATACCTATTCCAAATGTTTACCGCGTGCTTTCTCCCCCAAAGGAGATATGTAAAAAGAATGGCAACGAACTCACCTTAGGGTGCGTGTAAGAAAACCAAATGTAGTATGCATGTGAACTCCTAGATACCACCTAACATACCTAAATGTGTATATTCAAGTTCATGTAGGTCTAAAGTCCTTGTCGTATCCAAACGACTCTAAGTGTTCGTGTGATTGGTTCTATTATGTGTCTACCAAACTAGACGCGTGTTTGACCCAAATAACCAAGTTGACCTGACGACCCGTTTGTGACATGTTTGGCATGTTATTGACCAAGCATAATTACCAGTTATCGTGCATGTATCACATATCGAAGCTAACATTCCTATCATAGCAATATAGAGAGGGTCACGTGTAACATATTCCATGCAAAAAATTTCCTTATTAGGCAAGTCATGAATGTAACATACAGTTTTCAATTTCAAGTGTTCTTGCATGCTTCTAATTCTTATTCAAAGTGTTAACAAGTAGCATACATAACTACCACGTTAGGACATGCATAACCGACAAAGTTATTGTTTTTAGAAATATACGGACAGGTTTCCAACTAAGCATAGTAAACGTCATACCCTCAAAAATCCACCCGCGGAGTATCACCGCGTTGAAAGCGTGACCGACCAGACTCTCAGTCATCAAACATGCGGAACAGTCTATATGCAAGTTTAAAACATTTAAAACTAAACCTTAAAGTCCATGAAGTCTTAACAAAATAATTTTTTTCAGAGTAGCGGAAGCATAAACCATACATATCAAAGTTTTATTGTCCCACGCCCAAGGCGCTCAAAAGATGATTTAGTTTGAACAAACACATGCAAGTTAAAGAGATAAACTATGAGTCTTACATGTGCTTCTTAGCATGTTCATAAGGACCTGAGAAGAAACATGTTAAGGTGTCAACACAGGTGTAACATTTTCACTTTACCCGGTTTTCAAATCCGATCCATGTTAGGATATTGTGTTTTACAGATTTAGCAATTACTGATTTCCGAGTCAATTTTCGGGTATTATAACTCAAATAATATATATTTTCTTAAACGATGAATTGTCTAATTATAATCATTTGAAACTAAATTGGATGTCTCGAATTGAAAATGAAGCAACTTTGGGTTTCTTTACGTGATTTCGGTACGTGATTCGTTGTTTACCGAGAATCTCGTATTTTGCGCATCGTACGTCAAAATTGAATTATTTATGAGTCTACTAGTCCGAAATCACATCATAAGTCATCATGCACAAGTTGAGTCTCGAAACGTTGGTGATTAACCTAATAGTGATACATACGCAAACTTACCCGACAATGTGTTTTGTTGCTCCTAATTCTACGTATGGCATGCTATATTCAATTTTATGTGCTTGAGTGTGTTTCATATGATTAGAAATGCAAAATGATGAAAATTGGTGAAAATGAGACTCGAAAACGATAAAGAACAAAGAAGTTATATCGGAAACGGTGAAACCGACCCAAAACCGACCATAAGACGCGTTTATTTAATTTAATTAACAAGTGTACATGTTTATATATCACATTGGTACTTGTGTTTGGTGAAAATGGCCCAATGAATCCAATGGTGTGGAAATTGGATCCAAAATCTTTGATTTTAGTGGTAAAATCTCGATTTTTGGTTAAAAGTCAACAAAAGTCAACAATATGGTCTTTGGGAGTATGCCGCGTATCACGTAGGTCACCCCTGTGCCCGACGCGATACTCTTGGGGTCCTGTCTGGGGCCAGAGTCGGGTCAGTTTGTTTCTAGCCCTATTTAAACCTCCTAAGCCCATTTTCTTCAAACCCAATTGCCACAAAACGAGTTTGACGGCCACCACCACCTTTCTTCACCATTTTTGAGGATTCAAGGTTCATTTGGGTGTTTTCAAGCTCATACAAGTGTCGTTTTTCATCATTTTTGGTATGCTCCTTCAAATCTTGACTCCTTCTTTCCATGACCATGTTAATCCATGCTAAAAATCAGATTTTTATGCCTTTTCTATGCTAGATCTTGACCATAAATGCTTTTAGAGATTATATCTTGAGACAATTTGATAAAATATCGGATTTTTTACTAGTTTTATTAGGGGTGTTCAAAAATATCCGAGTCCGAATCCGTATCCGAATTATCCGAAATTCCGTATCCGAATTATCCGAAAATTTCGGATATCCGGAATTTCGGATATCCGAAACTCGGATATCCGAAAATTCGGACTTGGACTTGGACAAGAATTTACAAAATTTTCGGAAGTTTCGGATACCCGGTATCCGAAAATTTAAATAAATTAAAATAAATTTTATATTAAAAAAATAAGGAATTATTGAATACTTCGACTATGTTTATTTGTTTTGTCGTTTTTTAGGTCGAACTTATGTTTATTTGTATTTGAAGACTTGGAATATGTTTATTTGTTTTGTCGTTTTGTCGTTTTTTTTTTGTTAAATTGTGGTTTTTTTAAAAAAACTGGATTTTCGGATATCCGTTTTAACTATCCGAGTCCAGTCCGAAATTTCGGATATCCAAAATTTCGGACTTGGACTTGGACAACGAAAACTGATATCCGAAATTTTCGGATATCCGAAATTCCGGGTATCCGGTTTTGAACACCCCTAGTTTTTATGGACTTTTATTTATTTTTTCTTAAGGATCTTGATGAAACTGCATAGATCTCAACCTATATTGATAAAGTCTTCATTTTTATGTTTGATCCTCTATGGAAGCGTGATATTATTGATTGATATATGGTTTTGTTGGCAAAAGATGCCATTTTTATGAACTTTTAGGATAAATAAATATATACATTACTTGTAATTTAAAAACTAAATATAAAGTTCACAATTTATTTTCTTTTAACTTTTAATAATTAATTAATAAAGTATCATATGGATTTATATGTATAATAAATTTTTGGGTCATTGAATTTAAATAAACCCAACTATCATCAATTGGCCGATAATAATTCTAACTGAGAAAATGTTATTTTTTTTAACGAGCCTAACTTTTAACCTATTTTCCTATGGCAATCCCAAACTAACTGACCACTAACGGTGTTAGATTTTTTATGATGTGGTAAAATGAAGGGCATTTATAAAAGTTTAAAAAGATGAGTGTCTATTTAAGTAATTGTTTTCTTTAATTTTTTACTCATTGATGTAATACCCATATACAATTTATTGTCAAACTTTAACGTTTTATGTCATAAAAACCGGTCCGAGAAATTTTTGTACAAAACCTATGATTTAACAATCATAAAACACCATCATTGTAGTTTAACATTGACAAAATATACCCATATTGAGTTTGACATTCTAAAGTGGTCATTGACTTAATACATAAGTTTTTTCCACCAAAATACATGACGGGTAGTTCGTGCTTGATGTGATCGGTTTCATGTAGTCTTGATGAGCATCCCCCGCTAGGCCTTCCCTTTACCTGCAATTCACTCACTTTCAATATTGAGTTTCTATTGCATAAACATGTATAAACATCATTAACAATGATAAATAACAAATAAATTCAGAAAAGGGGTCCTAGGCGTATCGCCTAGATCTTCATTATTTCCAAGCGATACGGCTAGAGTTTTAGGCTTATCGCCTCCCAAGTGTCTTGCTCCAAGCGATATGCTTGGAGCCACCTTTCCAGGGATTTGGCCGATTTTGCCCAGTTTTATACTTAGATTATTTTGACGGTTTTTTCATAAATTTTGGCAACTTCATCCAGGTTTTTAGGGGACTTCTCCCAGCCATTCTAGGCTTTCAAAACATCATTTTAAACATGTTTATGAGGAAAAAATATATACCTTTGTCATGGTTATGATACAATAACCAACCCCAGGTTCACCCAACCCGTTTGACCCATTAAGGGATTTTCTTGTGCCAACCAGAAAGTTATGACCCAGATTTGATCCACAACATATATTTTGCAACTTATTTCACATATTCAAGCGGTTAACATAAACATGATTATATGCACACACCTTGATTGGTTTTACACATCTATTATGGGTCAAGTTCTTCACAATACTATATTACTTGGGTTTTTATACCCAAGTCACATGATTACATTCTCATTAATCTACTTGTCATTGGATTTCATAACCATTGTAGTTAACGTCCAAATGACCCGTTTAATTCATTTGACCCGTTGAGACGGGTCCTTGCCTTTGGTATTCCCCAATGCCCCATGTGACCACACCTAGGGATTTAGGATCTACGGTTCTATAAACCATTTATGATCCTCATTTTCCTTGTTACATGACATGGGTTCTATAAACCCATTTCTGCCCATTGTAACTTGTTACTCACTTATTGATTCCTCAGAATCTTACCTTTGGTCGAATTTAGTCATTAGAGAACCCTTGGCAATTGGGCTTCATGGTTCCTAGAACCATTCGTCACCCATTTAGTATAACTCATAGATCATTCTATTTGTAGGCAATTTACACAATTTTATTTCTACTACTTGTAACATGAACAATGTTACACATAAAACTGGTTCCTACAAACCATTATCAATCAATTACACATTAACATATGGCCAAGGTTCCTATGAACCAATTAGCTAACAATTATCATTTTAGTAAATGATTATGGTTCCCATGAACCATCTAACAATCTATCATCACATTAACATGTGATTATGGTTCCTATGAACCATCTAGTACTTATGTAAAGTTTACATACGAGATTCAACGTTACACATCTAAGATGTCATAATGTAACCTCATTTCATTTCATCTTCAGTCACTTAGAGCTTAACTCTAGTTGTTAGACTTCATAGTTTTAATTAACCTTACGGATCGCCTCATTAGGCAAGCCAACCGCTTTCTTGACAATTTGCATTTCAATTGATTATAGTAACTATGAGTCGTTAACTAAATATGTAACATAGCATAGATGTTACCTCGTGAGCTTTAATCATTCCTACCCGGTTTCCGTTTGCTCCTTCCACTTTGTTACCTACTAAGGTTATCACCCATGTTAGGTTTATATCCCAAATTATCAATATACAGGCAATTCAACTTGTTCACTCTTACTAGCTTTTAGATACATAAATTATTGTGCAGCATTTTCAGCAATGCTGCTGTAACGGTCCATTTTGACCATTATATAATTTTTTCCAGCATTCCATGTTCAAACATGGAACGTAGTAGACTGAAAGACCTTTCCAGGCATATATGGTACACCTGCTAACGATTTTTCTATGATTTTATATAATTTTTCTAAAAACAGGACAGCAACTTTATTATTTTCCAAACAGCATGCTGAGTAATGTGCATAGATGCGGAATTCATCATTTTTGACCCCACTTATCATCCGAATCAGCTTCAGATTTATAAAAAGTGAGCTGAATTCGTCTCAAAGACCTTTCCAACCATATAAGCCACACCCTCATTGGATGCTCGAGTAATTTACTACGGATTTTTAAAACAGGGCTAAAAACTGACTTTTAATCACAACAACTTGTTTTGCTTTTCATAAAAAAAAACTCACTTAGACATTTTGTCAAACACCTTGTGTGCATACATATATGCACACACATAACCCCATCCCTTGAATCTCCAATTAACTATTTAACATAGCGTTGGTGAAATCCATCACCAACCCATCATCAATTCATCATATAATACCATATCCAAGCAAGAATTTAACTAATGCAAGCAATTTCACCACTCTCTTAAGTGGTCATCTAGCATGGAGGTTCAAGTATGAGAATTTGGTGACTACTTCACCAATTGCTACTCAAGATATAAATTTATGCAACATACAAGGTTTCTAACATCATGAGATTCATATTACATCAAAAGTTTACAGATTTGAACCCCAAATTATCGAGATCTACACATGCAACTCATGGGGGTTTTACTTACTTGAGCCAATGATGAGTTTAGGAGTTAATTAACACTTCTAATTCCAAGTTTGTACATGAAAATCGCAGCCCCTCTTCTTGATTTGCAGCTCACGAATTTTCTAGGGTGGAGAGGGGTGTTTCACGCACACAGGGAGGAGATGTCGATCTCCTCCTTTTGCCCAACTCTCTTAATAACATGAGTTTAGCCTAATGGGAACCATAGTCCCCAAAAATTCAGCTTTTTAAACAACAATGACCTATTTTATAAAATAAGCCCACGTAATTTCACAAAACTCATAAATATAACAAAGTTAGGGGTTTTAATGTTCCATGTTACATATTTTAACATGTAAATTAAAAGATGTACCCGATTTATGAACCAGGATGTTACAATTGACAACAAGAGACCAAAGAGGGCTTTCATGCCTGGTCTCTCGTAGGCCAATTCCAGCCACGATTACAGCCAAACCGGCGATGCCTCCACAAAAGAGGGCTTTCTTCCTCTTCTTTCCGGGTACCAAATGTGTGACCCTCGTGGTTGTTCTCGGTCGTGAAGTACACGACGAAAAGCAACAACAGTCGCAGCCGCTAGGGTTCCGCCAGACAGCGACGTCGTTGAAGTCGGTTCTGGCAGAGGTAACAACTTCATCTTCAACCAGAACCACATATTAGGGTACATCTTCGTCTTCTTCTTCGTCGATCTAGAACGAATCTGAAACACCAATCGATGTGGGATAGTGGTGGTGGTGGCAGCCGGAGGTTTGGAAATCGAAGAAAGAAACTCAACTTTCCGGTGGAGAGGGAAGCGGTGGTGGTGGTGATGCCGGAGTGGTGGTGGTGTTGCAAAGCGATGGTGGTGGTGGTGCATAGTTGTGGTGGTGGTGGTGCAAAGCGGTGGTGGTGGTCCAGAGTTGTGGTGGTGGTGATGCCACATAAGCTTAAAAATAGCATTAAAATAAAAATAAAATAAAAAAAGCCACTTGACATGGCCACATCATCAAAAGAATGCCACATCATATTAGAATACCACATGGACCGTCACTTAGACATTCCACGTTATCAAAAGTTAACGGTGTTAACATTCTGTTAGCTTGGGATTGCCAGAAGAAAATATATTAAAGTTTAGGCTCGTTAAAAACATTTTTTCAGTTGTGATTATTATCAGTCAATTGATAATAGTTGAGATTATTTAAATCCAATAATCCTAAATTTTTATATTTATATAAGATAAAAATAATTTTTAAAATTTAATAATAACATGTTAATTCAATTTCACTATCATAATTCAACTATAAATCACTAAAAATAAGAAGAATTGATTAAATAAATAAAATCACCAATCCAAGCCAAGTAGTGTTCAACCCACTCACGCAGAAAGCACACCACACGGATCGGTATCCCAAACAACTACTCCGCCGTTCATCTAGATCAAAATCAACGGCTCTAATCCTCCCTCAATCTTTTCAACATCCGCTCCTATCTGCAGCACTCGCAACTCAAAAACTTTCAAGTCCCGCCTTCCTGCAAACCCCACCTCTTTAAAACCCCCCAAACACCACACAAACCCATCACCACCATTAACCACCCAATCGAAACGATTCAAAAACCCAACATCTGAAACAATGTCTGGCCGTGGTAAGGGAGGCAAGGGGCTCGGAAAGGGAGGAGCAAAGCGACACAGGAAGGTTCTTCGCGATAACATCCAGGGAATCACCAAGCCTGCCATTCGTAGATTGGCTCGCAGAGGCGGTGTGAAGCGTATCAGTGGGTTGATCTATGAGGAGACCCGTGGAGTTCTCAAGATCTTTCTAGAGAATGTCATCAGAGACGCCGTGACCTACACCGAACACGCTCGCCGGAAGACTGTTACCGCCATGGATGTGGTTTACGCTTTGAAACGACAGGGCCGTACCTTGTACGGATTTGGCGGTTAGATCTAGGGTTCTGGAATGATGAAATTAACTTAATTATTGTAGATCGTACTTTTCATTGTAGTCTCCATCTTGGAGCCGTGGTTGTTTTATGTTCATGAAGTTACTACTTTCAAATTTCAAATCTCAAATCTCAAATCCCAAATCTAGAATCGTTTGAATTTCATTCTGATTGTTAATTTGTCTGATTTCGTGTTTACATTCGTTTCATGTGATGTTAGGGCTCGTAATCAATCATTATTGATAATGACAAATTTTTAGCTGATTGATCAAATTATTATTTTTAATCTGTCAGTTGACGCAATTATTGAGTGGACATTGATTTTAAAGCGGTTTTACTCATATAATATAAAAACCGGCAATGAGTGATTGGGTGCTGATCGCTTTCACCTATTTTTAAGATGTGTCTTTTTCCAGCCACATGGGTCCAAACACCACCAAATAAATCCCGTTTGCTGGCTTTACATCTAGATTTTTGCTGATTGCCCAATACGCTGTTTTAAGCCACTTACCAGAATCATCGAGTTTCAGATCAAATATCTATCGTAGTGAACTGCGTTCTGCGTATAAAGCAAGATGGCGAAGTATTTTCATGGCTGTGAGGCAGGTCAGGCTATCAGCCGAGGGGATTCAGGGTGCTGGTCGTTTCAAGCGGCTGGTGCCGTTCCTGATATAGGGAGGCCGAGTGACGATCCGGTGGTCATCCAGAAAGGGAAGAAACAGGGGGACCCGTTTGTAATCACTGTTAACTGCCCGGATAAAGCTGGTCTGGGATGTGATATCTGCTGGGTTATTCTTGATTTTGGGCTCTATATTGTGAAAGGAGGTTAGTACTGTTTTATCTTCAATTTCATTGCTGTGGTTTGATTGATTAAAGTTCCCATAAATCTAGCTGTGTACCGTTCGTTCAATTCATGCACATATTTAGTTTTTTTTGTGTGAATTACATGACACATTATGGAGGTGTTAGGGATCTAAATATCTAATGGTTGGATGTCTTGTTAGCTTAACCTTTACAAAGGAAAAATGAAAGATTATTATAAAGCAAATGAAGTTATAAATTTGTAAAAGAAATCTTGATGATTTTTTGCCTAGCTAAATACCTTGAAAGTTTAAATATGCTCTTGAATTAGGCATATGCTCTAGTGCTATCGCTTTTGATATGAAGCATTGATAAGATGTTCAAAACCTAGTAGTAGCTTGTGTAATGATTATGCAGTAATCATAGTGATTCCATGCTGTGAGGACACATCTATGGGGGATATATGTGTGTTTGTTTTGGAGTAAGGAGATTATGAAAAGATTATTGAAACAGGTGTGAAAATGCCAGGTGTGTCAATATACAAGTACAAATCTGAACAGTCGAAGAAAAAAAAACATTTATTTGTTTGTAATTTAACATGTAAGATAAACTACAAATTGAAACATACACTTGATCTTTTTGCTTTACTTGGTCTGAAATGTGGAAAATGGTAACCTGTTTCATCATGTTCCTGGCGGTTGAACAGCGTGGATACCCTCCACCGATAGTTTTAATTTTATCATTTCTTTCTAACTTACATTTTGCAACTTCATCTATATTTTGGTAAGATCAAAACATATTTTTGCATACCTCCATTTTTGTATCTTCGTGAATTTCCGGTCAGTGATCTGGGGTTTATGTTTGCAGTTTGTAGTTTTGTACCCCATTTCAAAAACCTGGGAAACCACCCTTCCAAAGCACATGTTTGCGTGGAATTGGCAAGGGTCGGAAACACTCTGTGCATTATGATTATGGCCAGTTTCTGATAATATTTTCCTAGCTTTTGTATGTGATCCAAACATTTATTGACCTTCTTTATTGATTTGTTTATTGAAATTCGTGCATTTTGGTTTAAGATTTTACAACAGATGGAATATGGTGCTACATAGTAATATGGGTGTTTCCTTACTCTACTTCACCTACCGTAAGATGGTCAAACATAAAAGAACGCCTCTTAGCAGTATGTCCAACATTTTCAGTATCAGCTTATTTAAACGAGACACCACCCAAACCCGAGGCTTCTCCAGTTTACCTTCTGACATTTTGCAGCACTGGTCGGAAAGGATTGTTGAATGGTACTTTCATTTTTCCAATTTAAGTTTACTCTTTATTATCTTTGTGTCACAATCGAATGTTTTGTATTAATCTTTTTATTTTTTATTTTTTTATTTAGATGTAACTCGAGTTCTTTGTGAGCTTGAGCTTATGATCCAGAGAGTGAAAGTAACCACCACCCCTGATGGTCGGGTCTTGGACCTGTTCTTTATTACCGATAACTTGTAAGGGATTGTTTCTTAGTACTTTTGCTTTGGCTTCCGTACTTATTTTTCTTGCAATTTTGTTTGTGTATTCTGAGGATGAACTTGATTATTTTAAGTGATACTTCTAGCCATAGATCAAATTTAAACTGCAGATGTGGTGGCTTACATAGATTTCATCACATATCATACAGATTGGATATGTTCTATCTAGTCTCTATGCTACCTTATGACTCATAGACTATAATCTTATAACTTTGTAGTTTATCTCTAGTTTCCACCATTTCTAGATGAAGTTTTGCAGTGTTTAATGAACAGGATAAGAAAAGAACTGCCATGATCTGTACATATCTGGTTGACCTATAAATCAGTTGGAAGTAAGTACACTTTATTACATCGATGAACTTCAGTATTGAAAATTTACATTCTTTTATTTCAGAGGATGCATTACAAGAACAAAATACAATTTTTATCTTTTTCGGCTTATAATGAAGTTATGAAACTATACTTTTAATTTTCAGAGTGTACATGCCGCATGAAAATATACAATTCATGTAGGTTTGCAGACTGTAGATGTTGGCTTATGACCTATTATTAGGTTATTCTTTTCAGCAGTTGCCAGTTTATCTGATTTTCTAACTATCCTGAAGTGTCAGTAGGCTGGTAACGTTCAAATGAACAAAACGGAGAAGCATGATTGGTTGGTTTGTTATTGACAATGGGTTGAAGATTTGTTTAGATTGCTTCAATGTAGCTGCTAATCTAAACTGTTAATTCATGTAAAATTGTAAATATATAATTTCAGGGAGCTATTACATACAAAAAAGAGGAAAGATGATGCATGCGATAAATTACTTGCTGTGCTAGGCGAATCATGTACAAGTGTCGATATCTGCTCAGCAGGTTACAAGATTGATAGTGTCCCACCTCTCTCTTCCCTTTCTCAGACGGCGGCTGCAGAAATATTCCGATCAGAATTATCAGAAAACGAAGAGCGCTCTCAAGCTCTTAGTCCAGATGTGAAAAAATTAAAGCATGCCACTGTCATGATTGATAATTCACTGAGCCCAGCTCATTCCCTCCTTCAAATTAACTGTGTTGATCACAAAGGTTTCCTCTATGACATCATGCGCATATTAAAAGACTTCGACATACAGGTGACCGCTTTTAGTCCAATATCTGTTTCTAGGATGAAGTTTGCAATTTTATCCAACATTAACTGTTTAGAGCGCTTTTTTAACAGATAGCTTATGGGCGATTCTCACCTGTTAACAAGGGAAATCGTGACTTAGACCTGTTTATCCGGCAAAGGGATGGTTTGAAGATTGTGAGTGTTGAGAAGCAAGAAGAAGTGATATCTCGTTTGAAGCTGGAGATGCTTCACCCGTTGCGTGTTATGATAACGAATCGTGGACCAGATACAGAACTCGTGGTTGCTAATCCGGTTGAGTTATCTGGAAGGGGACGGCCCATGGTTTTCTATGATACGACACTCGCACTGAAGGTTCTTGGGATATGTGTTTTCTCGGTAAGAAACGTTAACCTTGTTTAATAAGCACGTACATACATATAAAGATGAATATGAACTGTTTGTAGGCGGAGATTGGAAGACATTCAGCAGAAAATGGTGAATGGGAAGTGTACAGGTTTCTTCTGGAGGAGAATTGCAGATACAAACTGGGGAGCATGGTGGTTAAAAATCAGATTGTGGACAAAGTGAGAAGAACGCTGATGGGATGGTGAAATGAGTGACATTATTCATATGCTGTTGGCTGTTGTCGTTGATGTTAATTGCTGGAAAATGGGCTGACCTCTTATTAACCAATATACTACTGATATGATATCCAGTTTTCACAATACTTGACCATGTTGGCATGAACACACTATAAAAACACCTGGCGTTGATCTACATGAAACAAAAAGCGCCATCTTAGTCTTTTGTCCGCTTCAGTTTGGCGTGCTCATAAAATATACATGTACTTACTGTAAGGCGATGAATCTTGCTTATCGAGTAAAATGGCAATGATTCACCTGTTATAGACCAATAAAGAAGATGAACTCATGAACCTAACAGACAATAATAAATAGATATGAAATCTAGATTTTCATTGTGGAGTTTAGAGCATGAATTCCGTGGTAAACAGGTTATAGATTTATAGGTTCAATTAGAGATGTAAGAAAAACCAGTTAATGAACCAAAACCTGTTATTCAGTCGGTTATGGATTGATAAGAACCTATGATTAGAAAATGGTTTGGGTTGTTTTGAATGTTAACGGGTTTGACACTATTTTTTAAGGTTAAGACTGTTGGAGGAAAAATATCGCAGTTTATACATGTTTTCTTGTTTCATCATTTTACATTTATGAGTTGTTACGATTAGTAATGAGTGTTTTGGTTTGATCACAATACCTCTTAAAACATAAAGCAAAAAAAAAAAAAAAAAAAAACTAAAGTCTTGGAAACATTAAAATGACAAACTCAAGTAGTCAATTTTGTAGTCTTTGTGCTTCCTCAATTGAACCTATAGCGATGCGGATCAAACCAATAACAATAAACCCTTACATATTGTCAAAAGTTCATTTATGTTGTGTAAATGTCCAATGGTAACAGAAGTGTCCGGTGTAAGAATCATGATGGAATTTTTAAATATGAGTATAATTCAACCGATTGGTGCAAAACTTGTGATGGATTTATCAAGTACGAGTCTAAATGAAGAGGTTTCTAAACCGGTGAAACCATTTAAGAAGTATGCTTATTAACCCAACTGGATAGACCAGGTAGGGTTTTAGTGTGATATGTTAACCAAAGTGATTCTTTTCACAAACAGGTTTGTCCAATTGATTGTTAACTTATTTTTTTTGCCAAACTCATCGTCCTCGAGTTACTCCCAATACCACACCATTAGGGTATTTGTTATGGTTCTCCCGAGCTAGCTCGGGAGACGGTTCGTGAGTCTCGGGATCGCGGGAACATCATAATCCGGTGTTTGGGAGAGAAAATCGGGAGAGGGTTTGGGAGTCTCGGGAGTGAGAAATGGGGCTTGGGCACCGAAAAATGGAGGGGTTTGGGAGAGAAAAATGGAGGGTTTTTGAAGGTTTGGAGAGTGGGAAGAGTGGGAGAACCATAATCCACTAATTTGTCCTCCCAATCCCGACTCTCCCAAACCCTCTCCCGAACTAGCACGGGAAAACCATTACCATTACCCTTATAAAGGCTCCGGTTTTCAGTTTTTATATTTCAGTTTCACGATCCCGATTACAAGTTGGTTCAGTTCTTCCTAGAAATTTGTTTTTACAAAAAAAGAAAAAAAAAAGGAAAGAGTGTGAGACAATATGGCGTCATAGTCACGTGCCCAACTATCGCCTTCGGTTCGGTGTTTGGTAATTGTATAATCTCATCATCATCATCATAAAACTCATATCTAATTTTCAGGAGGAATAATTGTTCATCAAAATCCGTGATCGTAAGAAATACGTCACCTTCTGTGTCTGTTTTCTCCCTCTCGCGTCTGCGTGTGGTGTTGCCTTGCTGCCACGCCGCATCCCACCGGCCACCGCCATCGAATCATTTCCAACATCATGTCATTGCCTTACACCTCATCCACCAAAATTCATCCTACCTAGGGTTCGCTGTTAATCATTCCTTCGGTTTTCCCAAATCAAATGCTCTCTCTCTCTCTCTCTGTTATTCAGAATTTCGATTAGGAGACAATGGCGCCGAGAGCATATACTCAAAGAAGCTCCGCTTATTTCTCGGCTCTAACTCAAGCCATCGACAAAAAGCTTCAGAAGGTCTCCCACTTTCGCCTCTTCTTCTATTTAATATTTATCCTTATCATTCCAATTCATATCGTTTATATGTTCCTTCGTTCGTTATGATGGATGTTAAATTGTTAATCGATCGGTTGTGATTTTGATTTTGGATTTGTGCATTTCCGTTTTCGTTCTTTAGGCGCTTGCTTCACCAACTCAGAGGCGTGATCTGTTACAAGAGCTGTTTGCAGACGTAGCTTTAGAAGTTGACGATCGAGCTAGAGGTAATCCACCCCTTTGCTTTTGATATTTTACGTCAGATGGTTGGATTTTTAATTTCAAAATTGACATGTGCCCTAACGTAGAAGATCACTAACTGCATTGAATTGAATGCTATCACAAAGAAAACAATAATCACATCATATGCTCATTTGAGTACAAGTCAATTTGATTGTAAACAGTACTTTGTATACCATCCTTAAAGAACATCCTCTTTATGCGGTTGATCTGTCTTAGAATGAAGGTCTACTCCATTAAAATGGAAAGAATTGCTTTACTATGTTTGTGGTTTTATCATTTTATATCTAAGAATACTCTCATTTGTCCTGAAAATGATGTGATCTAGATTGCTATCACAATGTTCACAGAATCTTTTCTTGAATTTGATTTTATCTCAAGTTCCGTGCACCCTTTGCTTGACATCTAATTATAAAGGAACTGTAACTAAGCAAGATTAATCGAGCTAATCGGACATTGACAGGCTTTATTAATCGAATAAATTAATCAAGTTGCCATGTAATTGTTTAATTATTTTGTCCAATCCAAAGAATGTTTCTTTCCAAATTGAAATTAGCTTCCATTTTTGTAGTCTAATCACTTCATGTCCAACTCAAAACAATCAAGTATAAGTACACTCCTAAGCATAGTTCACATGGCTTTGTTATTATTGCCCAAATCTAGTGGAATACTAGAAAGCAGGGTTTTGAAGTTAAAAATTGGTATTCTTTCAAATGAGCTAATTCGTAGAATGTGATTTGTGCCTTGATTAAATAATGTGAATTCTAGAAGCAGTCCGCAAATTGCTAGCGGACTCTCTTTACTAATCAACTCGTGTTTTTTCAGTCTAGAAATAATCATATGTTCACATGATTTGTTTTGCTTAAGCATCCATGTAATTCCACAAGATGAATTAGCATACTATGCACATACATAAAGTTAAACTTAGTTTTTACATTAGAAGGATAAGGTGGGAAAGCTTGATGGATCTTAGCATAAGAGGGTTATGATTGCATACTAACATGAATAAATTTTCATGGATAAAACATATCTTGTTGGCACTCTCCTCAAGTTATTATCATTATTATTTCTTTATTATTTTTCTAATGAATGATTTCCATATGTGTCGGTCAATAAAAAATAATCAAGTTATTAATGACCGGACGAAGGTACTGTTTTCTTGAGAAATTATACATGTGGTACAGAAAGGAGGACAGAAATGAATTAACTTCAATAAGGTGTTCTTGAGATTTCACTTGGATGTTCTAATTTTTCTGCCATTAGGAGTAAGCATTGTCTGTTCAATCATGGGCTAGAACTAAACATATAACCAATGTTCCGATTTTTAGATTTTCATAACCTATTGGTTTTGGTTACAAACATTTGGGTTATTTCAGTTATCAGGAAAGGTATGATTATGGGCGTGAAGCCAAATCAAGCCCATTTCGGTTAATAAATGCAATCAAGTTTTGGGCTGAACAAAAAAGTCTACAAACATTTGAATTTGTTAAGGAGGAGGGGCAAGTATACTGTTTATAGAAGGTGTAATAAAAAGTTTTTCGACATATATAATTCATAAGAAATAAAAAATATAAAGGTTGGTGTTAGTGATGGTTCAGCGCTTTCTCAATTGGTCGGGTTATTCGGTTTTTCTGCTCACCCCCTGCAATGAAATTAAAAATAGATATAATCCTTGGTGGGGAAGATGCAACAGAGGTGCAAACTAAGCCTCCATTATGCTTTTATGATGTGCTTGCTGATCATTTTGCCTCTGAACCTGATGAACGGGGAAAACCAATTCTTGATTTAATTGTTCAACTATGGAGCCAGCCATTTGCATCTCATATATTTGCATTATTGTTTCATAAATGGGTATGTTTGTCAATATTTACATTAATATCATAGCAATTTCTTTTATTAAAATTACATGTGTCATTCACATTTATCTTGTAGTTGTTTGAAATCCAACTTGATAGTTCTGATCTCCTCCTTCGTTACTCTTCTGCTCTTGTCCAAGGTGCTACAAACGTTTTCTGGTATGGCCTTTTGTACACATTTCTTTTCTTTTTTAAATAACATATTTCGGAAATTTCTTAATTGATCACGCTTTCTGGAAGTATTTTGATATTTTTGTGTGTGTAGGATTGACATCCAAACAAACACTACCCACTTCCATAGTCTTTTCCGGGTGAGCCAAGCTTTTACTTTTTCTATTTTTGAGTGTTTATCAAGGACGATCAGGCATACTGACTACTGACCTAATTTTAACTGGTTCTAGTATCTTCTCGAGGATGTTTCATTAGTGCCTGAGAAGTTGAAGAAAATCCCTTTGCAGGTTGAGTACTAATCCTGTGCGTACAAAAATGGCCACACATTCGATATGTGTTGGAAAAAAATAAAAACTCTATTGAAAACAGACATTTTACTAAACCTTGCGTCTTTCAGGCCCAACGGGATCTCTTTCTTCTCCTTTCACGATTCATATTCCTTTACAATCTAGGTATTGTATTCTAAAACACAGAAACTAATAGGAAACATCTCTTTATGCATCAAAAATGTGTTGGTTGTGATCTCGATGCTTCTTACAGTTGGAAAGCTGGAAAGCTTTTTTCAGAACTTTCCAGATTTTCCAAATGCTTTCTTGGTAGGGGGCCCTGCAGATACTTTTGTTATTGAACTTACTGATCAGGTGAGAGCTAACATTATACTATCTCCTATATTGTCTTCATCATCCAGCATATCAATATGTTCATATTTAACCGTTGTCTTTCTGTAATGTTTTCAATGGGTCAGCTTCAAAAACTAAAAGTGGAACCTGTACTTTTACATTATCTCTCGCAAATTAAAGTTCTACAGGGTATTACTCCTCACTTGTGGTGATTACACTTTCATGTATAACGAGCTCACAGATTCTGAAATTTTGGGAGTCTAGTTCAGGTCTGGAGCTGAGGATGACAACTAGTACCAGACTTAAAACTTGCTTGTACAGCTTCACGTCTCCTGGTGGGCCAATGTATCCAACACGAGCTGTTCGTCATGCAGCCTGGGATGCCCTAGATTTTCTTTTCCCGGTCAGTATAGCTTATAGGTTATATGTATATTTGAATCTTTTTTGACTGAACTAGATTCTGATAACATTACATTTATTTTAATTTTCAGGTCGGGCGATATCCTCGACATATTATTAGCCTGTTTTTTCGGGTGCTGTATCCCTGGTACTGGCCTTCATCTTGTTGGAACTTTGTGTTGTCATGTTTACAGGCACTATTGCACCCGATCACAAGGCTAGTTTTTCCTAACCACAAGTTAAGAGACTCCCATGAGTCTTAAAAACAGGGGGTTTCAAAACATATACGAACAGATTTGAGGGGTTATGTAAAGAACTTTAATTTTGTTACTACTGTTGCGAGATCAAGCTTCTGTTGTTTTCTTTCTCTTCTTTTAGGTTGATGCTGGGTTGCAAATACCCTTGAATTGGTTTCTTTTGTATTTGATGTCAAGTATAAATTGATACACAGATAACAGCCCTTCAAGTTTTTAAATCTACATCAATGTTTACTATGTGACCATATGCGGTGTTAATACGGATTGAAAACTTGGCTCTGAATGCGAACTGTTTCCCTAGTTCCCGTTCATGATTCTTGAGATCTTTATGAGTCTTTAAACATTATTTCCAATTGCAAGCCACCCACAATGAAAGTCAAAGTTGGTAACCACACTTTTGAGCTTAAAGGTTTAGAGTTTAATAGCAAGTCTTTGTTGCTGGAGAATGATAAGTTGTTGGTGATCATCTTTTTAACTTGCATGCAAATGAGGAGGGCCGATTTCAACACCAAGCCATGGTTACTGCAGCCATAAAGAAATGTATGTAGCCTTTGAGGAAGTGTTAAAAGGAATATGAGGATGTTTTCAAGGTGTCAACAGGCTCTGACCGTCTAAGGTTAGTGATCACAAGATAGCACTTAAAGATGAGAACTAGATATTGAATTAACAACCTTATCCTTAACCATTTTGGTGTAATGACTGATAAAAAAGATAGCACTTAAAGATGAGAACTTGATATTGAATTAACAACCTTATCCTTAACCATTTTGGTGTAATGACTGATCAAAAAAGTTTGACGTGTTTGCTGGATCAGAAAGTTGCAACATTGCCGCAAACACGGATATCATAGTTATCAACCAAAGGATTAAGGTAGATATACAATTTTGATGGCAGTTGATAGACTCACAAAATGTGCTCATTTCATATTAGTGGCACATCCGTTCACCACTACTCATCTCATATTGCCCAGGTATTCACTGACATTGTGCATGAACTACTGGATGTCCTTTGACCGTAGTTTTAGACTAAATAATTTTTTGAAAGTCAATTTTGGAAGGACCATACAATCCAACTCGCACCATTCAGCAAATAAGATATCACCATTCCATGTATTGTATGGTATACCACAGTAGCAACGGTTGATAACAAAGGGAGACTTTGATCTAAGAACTCAAACAGTAGGCATAAATAACTGAAACCATTTCCTTCTCCTTTCTTTTACTTGAGCCAACATGGGATCCTGATTTCAATGTCGACTATGAACATGAACACGATCCTGAACAAAATACCTTGGCATCGGATTTTCATAAATATTTATACGATTCTTATACTTAGTTATAAGCAAAGCGGTCACAGTTCTAGTGTTTTCCAATATTTTGCAATATTGCTACTTAAAATAACTATTTAAATATAGAACGTATTCAAAATAAGATGAACATAAACAAAAAAAAATAACATTCTTCCACAACCAAAGAATAAAAAAGGCTCCTTTATAAGCATCTCCGCGTTGAGGTAGAGGTGGAGAAAGTTTTAGAGCTCTCTTTGGAGGGAATCTGGATTCACAAAATGCCATCTTACTTCGAGATAGCGACCTTTTTAACCCTCCTTTTACCTCTTACCAAACCAAGCATAATTAGAATAACGCAATCACAACAAAATACCTATGCGGCTATCATGACCGCAAAGTGAAAAGCACGGTATCATCTTTAATCAGGACCCTTCTTCACAGAATGGTCTCAGATTATTTGTTCCTATATTTCTTCTTTCTCTCAAGACACTTAGACCGCCAGACCATCAATCAGCAATGGAACATCATATGGTGAAACCGATTGCAGCTGCACCCAGTTCTAGGTTACCTGTTTTCCACATTTGCTAACAGGTTAAACTCAAGGCAGGGAAATTCACACTTCATTATCATGATGACCAAACATCAGACATTGTAACTTAGGATGCGGAACATTACCTCAGATTGTTGTTGATGTATGATGTATAATCCATAGCAGGGACAGTCGATTAACGTTCTCTCTTCCATCACTTTCCAGGAAACTCACCGAAGATATAGACAAATTTGTTCTTCTACTGCCTCAGAAAAAAGGAAACAAAAACTGGCGATAGTAGAGACTACAAACCGAATCGCACAATTGGTCCATCAAGGCATCAGCTAGATTAATGTTCTCACATTATAAAACAAGTTAAAGCCATAAAATCTAATGTTCTAGATCCTTCCCCTAGTACTTCCGTGCTTAGCCTAGAGAGTTGGGTGTTCATAAAATACAGACAATACTTGTTCCAACACACAGGTTTAAGGAAGATCAACAAGCATGAGAGAAGATTTAATTAATTTGCATTGATTCTGCATGGTACTTCTCCAGATCAGCATCAAGATCATCTGCAGATATCTTCTCTCCACGGCCTCCTCTTCCACGTCCACGGCCCCCACTTGCAGCAGATCCCCGCCCTCCACCAACACCTCCACGTGGCCTTCCAAATCCACCATTTCTACCTTGTCCACTGTTTCATATAGGCACCACAATATAAAGTGAGATATCAAAACTACAAGTAAAATCATGTTATCTAAATATTTGCCAGAATGCATACTACAAAACCAGTCGATATAAGCAACAGAAGACAGCCAGGAGATGGTGGTACATGAATTAAGCAAATATCTATTAGCATTCTATAAATGTGACGAAGAGCTCCACCTGGCTCACAAAGTGATAAATTTACTTCAAATCACCCCACGAACACCAATGAGTTTCACAGACGCACAAATAAAGTTAAGTTTAGTTATCATTAAGAGAAAAAGATTACACATTAAGTGCTACTTGTATGTTAATCTAGTTAATATGTGATAAAAAATGATTTAAGTAAATTTTAAAGGGGACAATTCAATACAAATTATTGAGCGTCAAACAAAAAGACATAATAGCTAAACTTGTCACTACTTTCGTGAATTTTGAATTGCCTGTCTCTGTTAACAGTTAGCTTAGTCACATAATTATACTCTTGACCGTTTTAACTACTACACAATAGGTGATCCAGCATACACGTAATGAAAAACTATTTTTTTTCTATTTGATAACATGATGAACAATCCATCCCATTCTATAAATCCTTATAGAAGATTAGAAGTACTACATAAAAGGTGATCCAGCATATTTAGCTTAACATACAATGTTATTTGATATTCAAGCATTAAATTAACATGCAATCAAAGATTCTAGTGACAATCAAAGGCATACCTTCTAGGATAACCATTCATGTTTCCAATAGAGTTGTTTGCCATTGGAGGACCACCAACAGGAGCTACTAGGTTTATACCCACCATCTCTATTTTCATTGGCTTCCCATCAAGCTGGACATTGTTATACCTCTTCACAGCTGATAATGCGTCTTGCCGTCTTGAATACACAATCTCAGCCGTTCCCTAATAAATATAAAGCATAATTAGTAACAGAAGTAAAGAACATATCAAAACCTTCTCCAACACAGATACATAAACATCAAAAGGTACCTTGGACCTCCCACTTCTATCATAATGTATAGAATACTTTTTCAGATCACCAACTTCTGCAAAAAGCTCCTGCACATACCAAATTAAACCCATCCATGTAAGATTAACCAAAGCTTTTTCTGACTTTCAGCAAAAAACAGATTTTTTCTTCCACCTTCTAAACACATCAATTTCGATTTTCTAATCTAAATACTGATATACACCTATTAGAAGCAAACAAAGTACCTTAATATCCTCATTCGAGACTCCATAATCCAGATTTGAAACGTAAAGCTTCGTGCCGGTTTCAATTGCAGAGGGGCGGCCGCCAGGTCCACCGTTCACCATACTCTGATCCGCAACACTGAACATATTCCAAGCCGCATCCGGTGCCTAAATCAGACGGAGAAAACCTTTACAAACATGCTACTAACCATCTACTTGCCAACCAAATAAACTTAACAAGCACCAAATCCATCCGATCTAAACTAATCAACCTTAGGCCCGCCGTAAGGAGTAGCTCTGTTAGCACCGCGGTTATTGGCACGGCGTGCGGGTCCAGGTCCAGAAGCTCGACCGCGGCCGCGGCCGCGACCACCGCCGTCGCCACCGGACTTCTTATTGTTCTTGATGAGATCATCAAGAGACATATCTAAAGCAGCACCGGCCATTTATCTGGACACAGTAGCGAAGGAAAAACTAGATTTTTGAGCGAAATTTAGATGCGGATGAGATGAGATGGATAAATTAGGGTTTGGAATCGAGGGGGGAAATTTTCAGGAAATATGACGATTGAGATTCAGAGATTTGCCCTAATATTTGTAAGGTTACAATTTAGAAAATATATCCAAGTGTACACAATTTTATTTTAAATGGGGAAGGAGATGTCAACTGGTTTCGTGGTGTAGTTGGTTATCACGTCAGTCTAACACACTGAAGGTCTCCGGTTCGAACCCGGGCGAAGCCACTAATTTTTAATTATTGAGTTGATTTTTTCTTTTGATGAAAAAGGAAAATCTACTTATGACCCTTGTTTATTGTTTATCTTTGTTAACAGCCTTCTAATCGGATTAGATTGATTATTCAACCTAAAATAATCCTTCTTTCAATTCGGATTGCACTTGATTGATCGAGTTCATTACTTTTTGTTGCAATAGTCTTTAATTGAACTATAGTGCAATATTGCACCCCCTATGCTTGATGTCTCATTGATAAATCATTCAATATTCAACGACTGCTATCATGAATTAAATTTTGAATCATTTTTTATCTTTATGTGCGCATCAAAGACCGTCTAGTTGTTATTGATGACTTTTTTTTAGCTTGTATAATCGATGTTTGTGATTTCAGTCGCCTGGCTTCAATATTCAATCAATCTACTCAATAGATGATTGAGTTGATGATGTTCTTTATCGACGGTGATATATGTTTCCTTTTATGGATTGTACGTATTGGTAATTAAAGAATGAATTGATTGAAGAGTAGTAATAATGTTAAAAACTTAATTTAACTTAAACTATAGTTGATTAGGATTCAAGCAATTAAAAAATCCAATTTATAATCTTAAAAAAATGATATGAAGTTTAAAGCTAATATCATAAATAGGTTTTATAATGTGATCAAAGCACAAAAGTAATCTGACCAATTTATTGATGATACTACAACACATTTTGAACTTAAACCACTAAACCCACATACAAGGGTAAATTGGTCTTTTCATGCCCCTTATAATGAACCAAACAAATAGAAACAGTTTTTACCATTAGAAAATATGTTTATTCTCTCATATCTTGAAGACTTGAACTTGGTATAGCCAGATAGATTATTAATTGTGATGGTTGGACTGATCGTTGACCATCCCTTCCATCTCCAGATCTTCTTTATTAGTGCTCTTTTTATTAGGTTTCTCAGTTTGATCGTTACCATTTTGCTTATTGGCATCCTTGTATACTCCATAAAGTATCATTTGAGCGATCCCAAATAAGAATCCAGCTACGTTAGGTACCTGTCAACCCAAACCAACATGTTAAACAGATAGCGACGAAATGATTCGTCGCTAAAAATGTCGTTTACTTACTGCTATGAAAAAGTCTTTTACAAAGAAGCCATAGAAGAACCATGCAGTTGCACATAGAGTGAGAGAGAATGAGAGCATGAACGGCATGTACTCCACGCTCTTTGTCCGAATCACTCTCCTCTGCATAAAGTACAAACGAATCATGCATATTGAGATACACAAATTTTTGCTCTTTTGTGACGGATTCTGAGTTGTCTCTAAACTTTATCTTTTGTTTTCATTTTGCATGTTAAACTATGATTTTTTTTTTCATTTGTTTTTTTGTTTTCATTTTGCATGTTAAACTATGATTTTTTTTTCATTTGTTTTTTGGGTGTTTTATTAATTTATACTTTTATATAGATTTGTACTTTTTAGAAAAATAATTTTGAATTTATTCAGTTTCAATTGGATTCAATTCAAATTCGAATGGGAATCCTATTTCGAATTTGAATCTAATTCGAATTCAAATCACATACGAGTCCAGGTTTTAAAAATTGAAATTTGAATAATTCGATTCGATAGTTAATTCGAGTTTTCAAAATTCGTTTCGTTGAACATCCCTAAATCTTACCATGATGCTTAGAGGAGCGGCAAACACGGCGAGATTGATGACAGCACAAATCCATCCTACAAGTTCTACTCTTTTTGGGCCTTTCACCAACATCAAAGAGAATATCATCACCGTACCAAGTCCACCGATGTTGAATATAGATATACACTTTATTGTGGATATCTGCATGTTAACATTGTTAGTAGCACTAGCACACTATACAAACATATATGCGATATCCGACGGGTGTCACTAAAAATCAGTGGTGGATCTAGACTAAAAGTTCAGGGTTAACGTTTAGCGAAAATTATTTCATACGTAACGAAATACCTAAATCGTTAAAATAAATTCCCATTACGCGGTGCATGTGTTACCCCTGCTCATTAGCTACGTCCACCACCGACTAAAATGGATTTTTTTGCTAGTTTTTTTAGCGACAGGAATCGGTCGACACGTTTTAGTAGCTAAACTGGTTGTGCAGTACTAATATATTCTTTGACAGTTAATAGGATAATGTACCTTGGAACTATTTGGTGCATAAAACAGGTAGAGTGAAAGGTAAGCTAATTCAATAAAACATCCAAAGCAATTGATACTTATGATCATGTATGCATTTGTCTTCAAAACAGCATAGTACAACAACAATGCTGCACTGAAGAGAGCCACCATGTACGGTATTGCTTGATATCCTTCTGAGGATTTCTTCCGATGAATCTTGTAGAATGTCGGCCTAAATGAACGGAAAAATCTATCAAATTTCATGATCATCCGATCGAGTACGAACTGAAAGTCTGAAACAAGGTTGAGTTTGTGAGACTTACAGAGGGGCAAGGAACACAAGAAACGATATAATATTACCTGCATAATTAAGCACAAGTGAGAGATATTCAAAAAGGTATATGTGATGATTTAGCTGTTTGAAAAAAACGATGAATTATACCTAAGAGGCCGAAGACAAAAGCCAAGAAGCGAGCGTTTAAGAAGGATAACATATTGTCTTGGCGAGATTCGAAGGACTCGATACTCCAAATGTTTCTATCTTTAAGCTTGAGGCGTTGAGAACGAGTGAGTTGAACACATAACACAAACATGCTACATATACTCATAGTTTGGCAGGCGGAGAATGCCCATTTTCGGTACATAACTTAGTTTTTTTTTAGTTTTGGTAGCTATAAAAATGCTAATGAAATTAGATGCATTTTAGGGTGTGTTACTGTGTTAGGCAGGGTTTTAGTTATTGTTTAAAGGGTCGGTCCACAGATTTCAAATGTTATGTATGACAAATAAACATATGTCTAATAACAACAATTTCTAGATTTTCTAATTTCTAGATTTACTACGATAAATACACAATCATCTGTACTATCCACGATTTAAACCTTTAACAATTTGGTTTGAGTCAGATTATTTAACCTATATATAAACAGGTTTTTAATTTTATTATGATGATAAATAAATTATTATTTTGACCCCTATGATTTGGGTTATTTCACCATTTCAGCCGAAAAGAGAATCTTTTGACATATTAACTTTTCTTTAATTGTTTTGGCATTTAAGGCTCACACTATCAAGGGGTCAAAACAGTTAAAGAAGTAAAATGTCAAGAGCCAAAACATTTAAAAAACTGAAACGTCAGTGGTCGATTTGTCAGAAAATTCCTTTTTGAATTGAAAAGGATAAATGACCCAAAACGCAATGGCCAAGATAGTAATGTACTCTATGATAATTGTTAGGTAGAAACGGATGAGGCGCATGTGATTCGATGTAACTTAATAAATTTATATGTTTTAAATAAATATATTAATTGACACCCGCTATCTAAACTAACAAAAAAATTAAGCTTCTCTGAAAGTTTAGGACTGTCCATCTGACACACCCTCGTTGTTGTTTAGGATGATTTAGTTACATACGGTTGTTCACGAGCCGAACCGAACCGGGCGGACCTTTGTTTGTGCTTGGTTCGTTTACAAAGCGAACTGAACTAAACCGAGCGCTTTTCCAGCCGAGCCAAATCGGACGAGCGTATTTCGAGCATTTTTCAAGCTAGTTTCCAGTATCGAGCAATTTGAACAACCCTATTAATGCCCTATAGTTACATGGAAGTAATTAAACTAAATAAAGATGTATAAGTGAATGGATAACTTGTCCCTTGAAAACAACATACAAGGTTCATGGTTATGGTAGAGATTAGTCATTTATCTGTCAAGAAAACCAATATTTGATGTGGTACAAGGACGAAACGTGACGGCCTTGTGCAAGAACATGGATCATACTTGTTTTCCGAAAATCGGAACTCTTGCGTTGCTCAAGTGAGGGAACACTTCGCATGGACAAGTGGATTATGGCACCAAAGAGTGAATAACAAAAACATTGTTACCTATCGATGAACCATTGACACATTCCTGAAAATCTACTTATTGTACAAATAGGGTATGTACGTGTTTGGTAGGGTACAAGTATGAGCTTTGTCTCCATTACATATTCTTTGCTACATAAAAGTTGGTTGTTTTCTCTTGTCATATGTTTCTCTTTAGTTTCTTGACAGGCCCATACTATGAACTTGCATTTTCCTCTCTATGTAACCATCAAAACATACCATTTTGTCTTGAAATATCTTGTCTCATACTCGTCTTAAAAGGCCTATAAACAGGTCCATGTGGCAAATGCCAGAGGCAGTTTGGACCGGCTGTCAAACATGAATCTTATCTTAATCCTAATAAAGCACTAAAATAGTTTCACGTGTCTTTATTTTAGAGGGTCCACATCACTATTGCCACATGTCAAACTCACAATCAATTACAAATTTAGTAAATCACCAATTAAAACTAATTACCTTTTTTTGTCTAAATTAAATTCTTATTTCAAAACAAATGACAAAATTTAATATAGATTTGATAAATTTACTCAATAATTTGAGTCTTTTTTTTTAAACTAATCAACAACTTTTCAATTATAATAATTTTTTAATTTATTAAATTATCATTTATTGTTTTATTATGAACTTAAATTCAACTCGTGTAGTACACGGGTTACTAACCTACTTCACATAATAAAGTCTTTCATTAACCAAAAAACATATAATAAAAGTCTTTGATTCATCTATCAAGTATTTTCCCCAAATTTTGGTTCAGTTTAATTTTTTTTATTAACAACATATCTATAGATCTACTTTTAAATTACACCACATATTAAATTACACAAATTACTCTATTATTTGAGTTTGAACTCATGACCTTCAACTAAAAAAACAAAGCGTGTACCAAAAAGAAATAGTTCTACATTTAAGTGTAAAAAACACGTAACCTATTGATTGAATCACTTCAATCGTTTGTTTCAGGACTTCATTTATGTATTCAAGTGTTGGTTGTTAATATTTTGATATAGAAAAGTTTTGATAAAAGAAAATTATACCAAAAACATATTTCAACTTAGAAATGAATAGTCCTCATGTGTGATTTGACCACATGTCCAGTGCTTGAATGTCACAGGGTAATATTCAATAGTTGTTAAAAAAAATTAAAGAGGCATTGACAAACCTAAAGTTAGCAAGCAACAATCCAGAGAAGGCATAGTATTGATAGAATAAAGCAACGGTTATTATCATCCATGTTCCACATATGGATCTATTGCAAGTTTTCAACACAAAATATTTGTGGAGTGGGACCGACAAAGATAGAACACCAACAGCCATCAAGACTTTAAACAACAAACCATATTAACACCCTGTGATGAAACCGACGTAGACATTAACCGTTTCATTAGTTGGCCCGGCTTTTGAAAACATCAAGATCCATCTCTGTGGGATCAGTGGCTTGAAGCTCCACCTGAATCCCATCCAGTTCCCGCTTGAATCTATCTTTGGAGCTGGCGTAGATCATTTTGCTTCTCACCCGTGCAGTATCAGGAGACCTTTGCAAAGTTAAGAAAATAAAAGATGGATTAAATACCTGATTTTTAAGAATCTATTGGTTTTTAGCGTTCTAACGGTTACCATACCACGCAATGAAAAAGATCCTGCTTTTCTGGCAATTCTCTTCGGTGACAAAGTCATAGTCAAAAACAGCATATCGACACTCAGAGTCAGGAAGGCAAGCAGCAAAATCCTGGTGGCTTTGAGTCGGCTCACCCACTTTTTCCACTATCACTTGCTTTTGTTTTTCCTCGATCTTGAAGATGATGTATCGAAAGGTTCTTTTAGACTTTAACTCCATAAATCTTAGCTTGCATTCGTCATGCACAGCCATCCCAGATGCTGCATTAGCCTATGTATTATCACGTAAAAGCATTAACAATCAAACACATAAAACATCCAAAATTTACATGACATGAGACATTCCGACACATGTAGTCATTTTTTCACCAAAACATGTAAAAGTGCAAATACGCATGCTCTTTGCTAAATAGATAGGCAAAATCATAGACGATAGAGGTAGTTTTTGAGGATGAACTTGCTCTGCCTACAATATCTAGCATTATGTTGGTCTCACTAGCACATTACTATATAATATGTATCTGTGTTATATAGGGTTTGAACAAATAGCACTGAAATGGTGGCAGCATTCATTCAACTAGATTTGGAACAAAAACTTTGAAAGTTTGGTCCAACTAGTGGGTTTTAATGTACCGGGTTAGGATCAGATCTCAACCCATCAAGTTGGGCTGAAGTGAAACCGATTTGGCAATCGGGGCAGGTCAGGCTTGACCATCTCTAGATCTCATTCCAATAAAATGAAGACTAACGTCAGAATAATCTATTTTTTACAACGAATAAATGATGCAAAACAACAGCCAAAATATAGTGAAGCATAACATAACAATGCCATATAAATTTGAAGCCAAAACAAAAAGAGAGAAAAGGAAAAAGACCTTGGGAAAAATAGAAACTGCACCTCATAGTATACAAACTGCATGCTATCCAATTAAGCAACAGGTGCAGGTCTGTTTTCTTTATATCGGTTCAGTCTTTTGTAATAAGCCATTTTATCATAGTAGTTTCAAAAATTATCCATATAAATATCAAGGAATGCATAAAATATCATACGATATGCATAAAATACCATATGCACCGTTGCAACCATACCAGTTCCACCCTTGACATTAATAATAGCTAATGTAATGACATACATCATATCAATATCATCACAGAAATAATGCAACATTGAAACCAAGATATGACATGCCACTATCCAAAATACTTAAAGATACAGGGTCCTATAAGCAACTCAAGAAGTCCTTGTGTATAACCAAATGTCAACGCCTTTTCGTATATGATAGGTATCCCACCGAATATTGTTCTCATATATTTACATCACTTTTCCAAAAATAAGATACATTTGAATTTAGAAACTCATTTTTCAATAATATAATTTTTATATAAATAACTGATATAAATGTATAAGTTATCTAATATCTAGCAGTCAAGCACCAAAGGGCGTGTAGCCTAGCGGTACCAAATGTGTTAAAAGAGTAGTGTATCTCCGCAAGTACTTGAGAGTTCAAGTCCCATAGAGGATTAGCAGTTCCAAAAAATATCTAATATCTTGTGCAAGGAAAGGTTTATAGTAATTCTTACAGCCTATTAAAGGCATCCTTTTCTTCCTATGTACATGTTTGATATGAAACAGTACAAATGACCATACAAGGCTACAAAGCCAAACGTGGGATCTATTTTTGTAACACGTTTCCAAGTGAACAGATATAGAGGCA
>JBCNJP010000025.1:92458791-92537847 GCA_039602395.1 Deinandra increscens subsp. villosa
CAATTTTTTTTATGTATTAAAAAAAACAGTTTATAGGTTTTTTTATATGAGTTATTGACTTTGTATGTTAGGGGCCCAAAATTTTTTTCGCCCCGAGCCTACAGTTCTTTTAGGATTCTAAGGACCGACTCTGGATACAACCCCCATTCTAGATCCACTTCTATACACCACATATAAGGTACGATAACATTAAATTCAGGGGGGCTACGTACGATGGATTAGTACTAGGTTGTCAGTAAGGAGCAACTATATACCACATATAGCCTTATACGCGACATATAGAGTTTAAAAACAAAAAAAATTAAAATTCAGGGGTCTGTATTTTTGTATTTTTTCTTATACACCACGTATAGGGATGTTAAATTAGAATCTTGGAGTGTATAGAACGAGTGGATAAATATATATAAATCTAGAAAAAACCAAAACTCAATTACGACGCGGGAAACAAAAGAAATTTTCACAAAAAGGTGTGCAAATTTAAAATTCACCGAGACTTCTCATTGGTCAGTTCCGATTCACACGGATCCAACATAAACAAATTACTAACGTTGATTTATCTGAAATCCAACAGCCAAAAACAATCCGGCTCAATAGCCCCGATCCTCTCCACTAACGACCCTTATATAAACAATTCACCGGTGACCGAGAAAACAACCAACCATCTGTTCACATTCACAATTTACAGATAGACAAACCAGAAATGGATACCAGTGGAAAAGCCAAAAAGGGTGCCGGAGGACGAAAGGGAGGAGGCCCCAGGAAGAAGTCGGTCACCCGGTCCATCAAAGCCGGTCTACAGTTCCCCGTCGGTAGAATTGGGCGTTACCTTAAAAACGGACGTTATGCCAAACGTGTCGGAACCGGTGCTCCGGTGTATCTCGCCGCCGTTCTTGAATACCTTGCTGCCGAAGTAAGTTCACTAGCTGTTATTATTCTGATTTCTACAAGATATGATCGTTCCGTAAAAAAATTGATTTTTAGGGTTTCATTTTTTGCTGATTAAGTTTGTTACAATTTTCCCCTAAATCGCCGTTTAATTGGATCTGTGTTTGTTTTGATATAGGTGTTGGAGTTGGCCGGAAATGCTGCAAGAGATAACAAGAAGACCAGAATAATCCCAAGGCATGTGCTTTTGGCGATTAGGAACGATGATGAGCTTGGAAAGCTGTTATCAGGGGTGACGATTGCTCATGGTGGTGTTCTTCCGAACATAAACCCGGTGCTACTACCAAAGAAGACAGCTGCAAAAGAGCCTAAATCGCCTGCTAAAGCTGCCAAATCTCCGAAGAAAGCTGCTGCTTAGATTTGTGTAATCGGGTAGTTGTTCTGTTATGTCGTTGTAGTTACGTTAATAATGGAATTTTAGTTTGGTATCAGGTGTTATCTTGTTATATTTGTGTTTATTAATTGAAGAAACCTCTTGTTTCTGTTATCTTTTTTTTCCCATGGTTAGTGTTCCATTATCAACAATCATAGCCTCATAGGTTCTAAAATTTGAATTTGAACGCATACTAATTTACCTTAAAACATTTAATGGTAAGATAATAAAGTCCTAAGCTTTAAAATAGGTTTGCAGGTATTCTTTAAATTTGCACCTGTTTCATACAGAAATTTCAAGTTTTACATGTATGTCATTTAGTACTGTGATTCCCCTCTTGAGGTGTTATAGTCTTCGCAACTTCAACAAAGATCAATCTACCATCAATTATCTGCACCCACCAAATGAAAAAAATTATTTCAAGCAACAAAAAAACATAATCTGATCTGTTTTGTGGGTTTCTTTTGTCAATAAAAAAATGTACCATCAGATTGTCAATATGAAACAATTGATAACGCAGAATGAAAATGCCTATCTATTTTTCCACTGTCAAAAGAAATTCAAATGGCAATCAATCCGAAGCTTCTAATGTGGCCTTGTCAGTGAAGTCATCCTGTTGCTGATGCTCTAATGATTTTATCAGGATCAGTTACAAGAAAACTGGTTCCCAACCATAAGTCCATGTGATGTTTTCAAGTTGGCATATTCCATGAAACAGTTTGTTGATACTGCTTGATTCCAACAAGTATCAAGTTAACATCTAAATCTAAGGTAAATAATACTCAGACACATAACACCATCAGGTGGCTCCCACAAGGTTAAGTAAGACACTAATTTATTTGATAGCAAGATTCACCTGCTTTGTGAATTATGAAAGGGGAATCATAATACAGAATGAATAAGTGCATCTGATAAATTCAACTTGATTTGTAGCAAGTACTATCACAAGTTCCTCAAATTATGATTTTCCATGATGTTAAAAAGTTCTCACCAAGTATCTCTAGACTCTAGTTTTTTTTGGTTTTAAATATGCTTTGATCGCACAAGTTCCCTTACTAAAGGGCCTGTAACAAACAAACATATTGGACAAAAATCTCACAAAACAATAGGGTCTGGAGAGGGTTAGATGACCGCAAACGTTACCTCTATCCTATGGGATAAATAGGCTGCTTCCAAAAAGGCTCCCGGCGTAAGAAAAAACAATCTATGTCAGGAAAAGAAAATACAGATAAATTTGAGTTGCTATGTGTGATCACAAGAATATAAACAAGACAAATACAATCAAGAATCCAATGACTATATGTGTGCTTTCACCAAGGGTCTTCTACATAGTGAACATTTTGTGTGTAAATTTGCCGTTCCAAAAGAATATATATACGTGCACTTTCTTCACAAAAAAGAAGTGAACAGGAAAACACTAAAATGGTCACAGATAGAATCTTAGAACACTGGACCTGATTACATTATTATATTGATGAATATAATAAATAGACAACTAGGACAAATTAAAAGAATCAGAACCAGAGTGAGCCGTAAGAAATACTCTTTCCTGAGCCTTATGTCATACTGTTATCTGTCATATTGTTTCCAGGTTTTTTTTCATGAGGAATTGGATATTTGGATGTCCAGATAAGTTCTTGCTTAATGCATATATTATATCAAGATATATTGAAATGTTCATTTGGAATCTTATAATTGTGTTATGAGCATGCAGGTACAAGAAAACGGGCATTTCATCTCATAAGGATCATGTGCCTTTAAAGCTGAAAATGGTACTAAAAGTAGACTTTCAGACAAAAAGAGATGGCTACGTATCAAGCCCCCAACATAAAAGTAAAAGAAGAAAGGAGACTGCATAAGTCAGAATGACGAAGAAAAGAGTACACTTTGTGAGCAAAAAAAAAAAAAGAAAAAAATGAAGGATTGTTCCGATTGCAGTAAAATATATAACAAAACATAGTACAAAGAAAATTAATCCAAAAAGTGTGTGGAAAAATTGTATCGGTTTTGCATGTAACAATACTACATTTGACCATAAAGTCAAAACATACATAATGGACGATACAATCATGCAACAAGTAGAAATATGATCTTCATATAGAAACAATGATGGTGATTTTCCTATCATGGTGATTACTAAGCAAATGGACTACGAAAAATATCAAGTCTGGTAAAACAATAGGCTTCCACATGATAAATCAAAACAATTGGTGTTAAGAACAAATACGTACACCCAGATTTTGGAGACACCCCATCTCAGACTCTTTCTTATCAGCAAAACTTGACCCAAAATAAATGAATTACATAACCTATATTGTATACTAAAAATAAAACTAATCCTATAAACATCTTTAATCTTCCAGCTCCTTAATTTACTCCACCCTTGTGATTCAATAGTGATTATGCCAACAATGATAAGATAAAATGTTCAATGATGAAGCCTAATTTACCAATCTAAGAGCAGAGCTCCTTTCCTCACAGTTCATAGTTTGGAAGTTGATCCAACAGTGATACGATAAAAAGTTGATCTTGGTTCAAAATTCATTTTTTATTTAATCTTGGGCAATAACTGCTTCTTAGTTTTGAGATTGAACCAAAAAAAAAAGTTAAACTTTCCCCTTATTCCACCCATAAGAATCACAATTTTGGCATTTCCATATGCAGCTCAAGCATACTTGACTACTGAAGACCTTTACACTATGTTCTCGAGTTAATTTATGGAGAGAAAAGAAAAGAAAGGGTGGAAAGGAAGAGAAAGGAAAGGGAGGGATAACTTTCCTTTCTTTTCTCTCCATTTTCTCTCCAAATTGGAAGGAAACAAAATGTTAAGAAATAAGCTTACTTTTCCCTTCCTTTCCTTTCTTTTCTCTCCTTAAATGAAACTCGGGAACACAACATCTTTTATGTTCCTTTCCTTTCTCTCCTTCAGATTATGCTAAACAACAAGTTCCTAGTTTATAGAATTAAGATATGTAGTGATTACTCATTATTGGGTACTAACCCAAAACTTAATCTTCATTCAGTAAAACTCAAATTTGGAAACTTTTTGATTTAAAATACTAAACTTCGCTGAATATTTATCATTCACATTTTCTAATAGGAATCGTGTTCTAGTTATATACGATTAGGGTCATATGTCTATTCTAGAAGGGGGTTAAGTGTAAGTTCTATTACTTTAAATAAGTATCGTATGTCATTAGGGAGGTAGGGAAGAAATTAGGTTAAGTGTTGGCTCTTTGCTTAGCATTGAGAGAGGGTATAACCCTGGGTCACCTATGGTGATAAACTATCAGTTGTAGATCCTGTGGATCACTATCTTCTAGTGTTAATTTCAATCTTAAAGTTCTAGTTCCTGTTTCTATTTTATATTAAGTTCTATTTCCTGCAATCAAGTTCACCATCTTCATCATTTTCTCTGCTACTCGATTCCCATTCTGGGGTTCGATCATAATCTCTCCTCCTAAATGGAACCATAATCACATTTTCATTTCATCGAGCAAAAAAGTAAGTCACCAAGTGATATAGATCACTTTATAAATTGACATTCTTTCTTCATAATTCAAAATGGACAACTAACCAATACTTAATCCCTATGTTTGGGCTTGGAAATATATAAAGCACCTGAAGTACTTACATTGATTCCATCCATCAAGATCACACACTTAAGAGTTAAGATCACCCCATAGGCCCATATGAAGCTCAAGGAATACATCATTCATATATATTAATATATCATCTAACATCATTTTATGCTAAACAATAGTATTCTTCATTATGTTTTACAACTAACTGGGACCCTAGTATCATCTTCATTTCTTGACATCATATATTTCGATTAAAACCGAGTTTAATTCAAAATATAGATGTTTTCTTGACTCCAAACTCTGAGATTAAAGATTTAAATTCCTTCATACATCATAAATCTAGATACCCTACAGTCCTACACAAAAGGAAATACCTTCCCATTCATCGCTCTCAATGCACTCTGGGCATCAGCATCTGATTCGAATGTAACAAACCCAAATCCCTTTGGCCTCTGAGTTCTTGGATCAACAACAAGTCTAGCTGCAACATATGAAGTACTCAGGTGCTCAAAATTAGGGTTATGAAGGGCGATAAAATAAAAACTGATAACCAACATTTGATTCAGAAAAATTCAAACATGAAATTAAGCAAGGAATGATTCAGAAATACGAAACAGAATCATGAAGATTAGCATGTACCTTCAGTGATTGCACCGAAAGGCGAAAACAATCGTTTCAAGTCCTTATTTGTAGTGTAAAACGACAATCCTACATATCACAATCTTCGATTAGTCGTATCAAAAGGGGGAAATAGGGTTTTAAAAAGGGATAAGAGAGATTACTGCTCACAAATAGCTGGGAACCAAGTAATCTCTTTGCCATTGTAGTTACTTAAGCCAGCAAAACCCTGTATCGAGTTGCGCCATCTTTAGTATATTACCCTATATATACAAATAACAACCCATAGTACAAACTCCAATACCTAATGTACAATCATGTATTGCACACATGGTACAACTTTTACAACCTGCTGTACAACCCATTGTTGCACAATTGAAAGAAGGCATGTGCTATGTATTTGGTACCATTGATAATGCCGCCTGTACAACCTAATATGCACACAAGAAAATGAAATTTAGGAGGTGGTTGGTTGTGGGCCGCTCCCACTCACTTTCCTCTTTGCACGACTGAATGTGGGCCCGCTCCCACGAACTTTCTTCTCTAATGCCGGGATTTCAGGTCGTCTTCCTCTCTAACACCGGGATTTCGGGTCGTCTCCATGCTTAGTAGACGTTCTACGGCAAGGCACAATTAATGCGACAGGTTACTTTATGGATAAGCGTTCGAGATATTGGATATACAGTGACCTGAACAGAGATTAAAACATTGTACATGGTGGTTGAATCGTCCTTCATCCTTATGTGTGGTGGAAGTATCGTCCCTCTCTCCATATATACGGACCTCATTGAATTGAAATTCTTCATACCTCTCCATCGATTACACCGTCCGGTGAGTTTTACTTCACTTTGCCTGCCTTCATTTTCATTGCTTGCCTTCGTTTACATTTCAATTGGTGAATTCGACTTTTGTTTCATTGTTCATCGCTGCTAATTTTGTTGTTCATCAATGATTGAGAAACAATTGGATTTGGGGGTGTTCTTTTATTTCGTTGTTCATTGCTGCTAATTTTGTTGTTCATCAGTGATTGAGAAACAGTTGGATTTGGGGGTGTTGTTCATCATATAATTCTGCATTTTGGGGGGTTTAATATTGTTTATGATTCAGTTTAACAATGTGTGGGATTTAACTCTAACTTTTTCATCTGTGGTAGTATGCTTATGCTGTATGAGGCTGACCGGTATACAGGATATGTTTGTGTTCATTAAATTGTTATTATGTTTACACTCTTTTAAGGTGTGCGGTGTTGTTTTTTTTTAAGTGGATGTGTCCTCTATGTTAGTCTAAATGGTTATTAACTGTGTTCAAAAAGACCATGTATGAGGGTCTTTTTTTGACCTGATAGCCTTGCTTATATATGTTCTTTATAATGCTTTCCATGGTATATTTTTACTTTAGCCATGTGTTGTATCAAAAACTGGAACTTGGCTTCTGCAACTCTGTGTTTTTATTTCTTGATGCTCTATGAAACTGAGCAGTAGACACAATTTTTTATGCTCATTAGACTAATATTAGGTTTACTATGTTATCCTAAATGGTTGTTAACTGTTTTATAAAAGAGCATGTTAGTGTCTGTTTTTTAACTTGATAAGATGTTGGAGGGTGTTTTTTTTAATGATAATGTGACCTTTTTCAAAGGCTTGATTATACATATTCGGTATCATGGTTACCATGGTATGTTTTTACTTTTTACTACAACTATTATAAAAAAAACTAAATCATGACATTGAAAACAGGTTTTGTGTGAACTGCACAATCGAAGATGCGGAAGGGCTAGCAGACATCGCTCTGTTTTAGCAGGCTATGGCAGCCATAGTCGGTGTCAGTTGCGCCGATATGGTCACAACCCATGGTCACTCCAACGCAACAGTGATACCAGATCCAGTTAAGGCAATAATAGGGGTGAAATTTTTTTCCAGGTGAAGAAGTCTGATAAGGCATTCAAAAACAGACTTCAGTTTGTCGTCAACAGAGTCTTCGATGTTAGCGACGACGCTGATTCTGCTTCGGCCAGCGCAGGTGCTTCTTCAAGCATTGCTGCTGAACTGCAGCCGGTGAGGAGAGGGACGGGGACAGGGACAGGGATATGTTGCATGCTAAGAGAAACATTCTTGAAGACCTAGGTGATTTTTTTTATATATTATTTGACATATTAGGCCTAACATCAGGGTTCATACTAAATTGACAATTTATAAACAGAAAATGCAGATGGGCCACCCAAAAAGCTCAAAGGCAAGGATGTCATATGATAAATGTTTAGCTCCATGGAGGAAGAACATCTTTTGGCTACTCTTTTGTGAAGGCACCAACTACTAACTCAACAAGAAACTTCATATTGTGCATCACTACTAGGTATGTAAAAATATATATGTATTAGTAGTTGGTAGCTGTAATGGCATGTATAAAATGTCTTCTACAAACATATGGTGCATAGCCGCTTTTGGCAACGACTAGGAACTATGTAAGAAACTTATGCTATGAATGTCCTTCTTTCAATTATGTTAATGATGGAATTTTTTGCTGAGGACTCAGCACTTAATGGGTCTTAGAGTCACTGTCGTTCTTCACATTTTATTGGCAACCTTCTTCAATATTACTGCAGCACCAAACTGAACAGGAAGTGTATATATGGTTATTTTCATTGGTTTGACTTTCAAAAGTCAACTGCTGCCTGTTTTGGTGTGTTTGACCTATGTTGTGTCCTTTTTAAGTGATAGCTGATGGATCCTGTAGATTATCTTTATGCATGTTCATATATTTAATTAAGTGAAGGTATGTTTATGTTTATGTGTTTTGGTGTCATTTGCAATTTGGAAGTAAAGGTCAATTTCATTATTTGTCGTTTACAATTTGTTCTTTCAAATTGTGGATTGAGGTTTCATATAGATTATCTTTTTAAGTGATACTTTATGGATCCTATAGATTAACTTTATGCATGTTCATATATTTAATATAGTGGAGGTATGTTTATGTTTATGTGTTTTGGTGTCATTTGCAATTTGGAAGTAAAGGTCAATTTCATTATTTGTCGTTTACAATTTGTTCTTTCAAATTGTGGATTGAGGTTTCATCCACAGCTCATGCTTTATTTTTCTGAGATGTGCATGGCCAGACAGGAAATCAACCTTAACAGAACCTGTATATATGGTTATTATCGTCAGTTTGACTTCCAAAAGTCAACTGCAAACTCTTTTGGTGTGTTTGCCTTTAAAAAATCAATGGTTTATTTTTCTGAGATAGATTATACTTTGATGTTTTAATAGTGAATGCATTGTCATTTAACGATATGAATTCATGATTTCATGTACTTTGAAACTTTTTTTTAAGCCTTTCACCATGAATACAAAATGGTCATGGAGTAAATTGAGATTTGAATTGAAAGTAGACAACCTGATCTTTCCAAATACATAAATGTAAATTAGTACATTACAATGACACCTAATGCTATATCACTATCCAACGCTTTGGAGCTCCAATTTGTAGGTCTTTCACTTTATTCTCGGCTTTCTTCTTAGGATCTAGACATGGTCATTTTCACAAACAATTAGCCAACGCTTTTATACCTGCAACATCATACAACACATATAGATTAGCTTCTTTTTCATAGGCTCTAAAAACAGTCAAAAAAACAAGTCGGCTCCGCGACGAAGCGCGGGTCGCCCAACTTGTTCTTACATAAAAATGAATAATTTCAAGTAAAAATAAATATTTTAAGGTGTTTGGTTTCCTTTAACGGGTGTTTAAAACCGGATAGTTGATTTCATTGTCTGACCCTATATGAAATTTCGGATATAGATTCGGATAATGAACCGGATATCCGAATCTCTAAATACCAAGCTCTTGATTACCCATGAATCGATATCTTAGCTGTTGATATTTCATATATATACATGCCGTTTTGCTAGCATTATATAGATGAATTTTATTATGTGAATCAAGAATTGTTTAGCTGATGTCCGATTCAACCAAAAAATTCAACTTATTAAATTAAGCAGTCATAGAAATTCAACAAACCCACATAGCAGAACACTTAAATCGTTGTCCTACAGAACTCAAGAACAATATCAATATCTACATTTTAAGAACTGATATTAAAGATTCAAAACCATACAGTAAACTAACCTTGACTGTGCGGAGTGAAAAGGTGAACAAATGAATACCGAATCGTTTTATTTGGGTCGACTTGCTGACTGCTTGCGAGGACTTAGAAACTGACGAGGGTAGACTTATGGAGTACCAACTCCAAATCGTGACGGCAGGGCAGTGTGACTCCGTGATCAGGTGTCGAGCTTGTGAACATAGTATGTCTTTTATCGACAATCCCTTTTAAAAAAACAGATTTTTATTAATTTAATTAAATCAAATATATTAAATCTCAACTAATAAACTACCACTATTCTCACCACTAACTCCAGTCTCCACACACTCTCAACTTCTAATTAAAACCCTTCCCAACTCCACATACATCCAATCTTCTAAATTATGGATTCGTCATCATCGATTAGTTTGCATTTATGATCATCTAGCTCGGACTAATCTTCTTATTATTCATTTGAAGAAAATATTAAAATTTGTGTTGGCTAAGATGTCTCAAGTGACATTTTTCTATTTGATGATACGGCCAACTTCATCTTATACCATACCACGCACTATAGATAGAAAGCATGAAGAAGCTCATGATCTTCTTGTAAGTGATTATTTCTATGCCTCCTTTATATAATGACGATATTTGTCAATAGATTTCAAATGCAAGAAAGAATTGCTTATTATGTTCGTTAATGATATGAAAGGTGAATATTTATATTTTCAATAAGCCTTGGATGGTAGAGGTAAAAGGTCATTTAATGCTTTACAAAAATATACATCGGCAATATGACACTTAGCACACTTGACAGTGTCTAATGAAATTGACATGTGTTTGCAGACGTCTAAAAGAACGTCACGTGAAAGTGTACAACACTTTTGTGACGCTATCATAGAAATGTATTCACAAGAATATATGTCAATCCGACAAAATGTAACATTTACAAGGGGTTACTTGGTATGTTAGGTAGTGTCGGCTGCATACATTAGGCTAGAAGAAATTGCCCAAGAGAACGAAGAAGTTAGTATATGTGAGGTGATCACGAACACCCTACAATAACGCTCAAAGCGGTAGCCTCACAAGATTGTTGGTTTTGGTATTTGTTTTTCATTGTAGCGACTTCCAACAATGATATCAATGCGCTTTATATCAAGGTTTATAGTGGAAGCTATATTAATAATAGATATGTATTTTACAAGTGAAAATCAAAAACTAGATAGAAGGGAAATGTATTGTGTGCTACTTGATATAGTCCAATATAAATATAACCTGTTCTTATAAAGACATATAACAAGAACAAGTATTAGCTTAAAAAAACCTGATAATAACAAAAGACAACCATATAACTACTCTGATAGTCTAAGCAAGCCAAACAAACCAATTGTAGTTTCGATCTAAGAATGTCAAAAACAAAGTAAAAGATATATTGTGGTAAAATAGAAGGCAGTGACACACTAGATGAAAATAACCGAGAACAATGGAGTCTTTGGCCAGGTTTTGTGCATTTTTTATTTACCTTTTAATTGTAGATCAAAGCTTGGAATGTTCTGTTATATTGATCAACAGCATCAGTCCTAATGATGGGACCTCAATACAAATGAGAGATTCTTACTAATTGGAGGCATTCAATTCTTCGGATCATAGATATGGAGGAACAAATTAGGTAATAAGAAAGGTATCTCTAGGAATACATCATTTGTTAACTAATCAAAATGCTCCTGAACATTAAAAGAAGACGTGTTTATCTGGGTTTCCCGGATCCAAGACCCAAATCTCAAGCGATGACTATTTCCCACAAAATATCTTCAAGAACAAATATATCATCAGCCACAAGATGCAAAAGAGAGATATTGATTGATAGAAGAAGATAACTACCATAGATATAATACTACATATGCTTCACGTCTCTTAATCCGAACCGATCAAATCAAGATCCAAGAACATCAATTACAAACCCTAATTAGCTAATCAGATAGGTTGTCAACATAGAAAATACGAAATCAACAGGATATATGAAGATCTAACTGCAACTAACATTCAAGAGCTGGTGAATTTGGTAACAGCCTTAGTGCCTTCCGACACGGCGTGCTTAGCCAATTCACCGGGAAGAACAAGCCTGACGGCGGTTTGGATTTCCCTCGACGTGATGGTCGGCTTCTTGTTGTACCTAGCGAGCCTGGAACTCTCCTGTGCGAGCTTCTCGAAGATATCGTTGATGAAACTGTTCATGATTCCCATCGCCTTGCTCGAGATTCCGATGTCCGGATGGACCTGTTTCAAAACCTTGAAGATGTAGATCTTGTAGGTTTCGACGCTCTTCTTCGTTCTCTTCTTCTTCTTGTCTCCGGCAGCGGCGCCGGCCTCCTTCGGCAGTTTCTTCCCGGCCTTTGGCTTCTTCTCAGCCGGTGCCTTCTCTGCGGCCGGAGTTTTCTTCTCCTCTGCCGGTTTCTTCTCGGCGGGCTTCTTCTCTGCCTTTGGAGCCATTGAATTCAAGGGAAATTTGTGGATCGAGAATTTTAGGGCTTGAAAATTGGGGAAGGTTTGATGAATGGAAGAACGTTTTGGGGAGTTATTATATAGGGGATGTCAATGACTTGTTACTGGCTTGTTTGGTTATCACACGGATTGGTGACGTGGCGCATATTTAAATCGTGGATGAGATTGATGAAGGAGGAAAGTTAATGAATGGTCCTGATTTAAAGTTTCTTCTGTTCAGGGTCGGGGAAAATTTGGTAATCCGGCCTTTCTTTTTTTACTAGTTTACTAGCCACTTACCCGGGTAAATACCCGGGCTAGAACAAAAAAAAGTATATATATATATATAAATATATATCCTATCTAAAGAAAAAGTTAACGGTAAAAGGAAATTCTATAATAGTAGAAAAAGTCAATAACAATTACAAATTCGAGAAGATAGATTTATACACTATATTTCTTGTTACATTGGTTGGACGACCGTCTTCATCCAAAATCAAAATCTTCAGGCCCTTCTTGCTCTTCACCCTTGATAACGCAACGTACAATTGACCATGAGAGAATACGGGATCTTTCAAGTACAATCCAACTCTCGAAAGAGACTGACCCTGACTTTTGTGTATAGTCATAGCAAAACAAACCGAGATGGGAAACTGTCTTCTCTTAAACCAAAAAACAACTCTTTTATCTGTTGGAACCAATGAAAGTCTAGGAATGAAAGTCCTGAATCCGATATTGCTTCCTGAGATAACCACCGCTTCAATAACATGCTTCCCTAGAGATACGATCTGAAGACGTGTTCCATTACATAAGCCATTCCTCTGATCAATGTTTCTTAGCAACATAACAGGAACACCAACTTTAAGCACAAGACGATGATTTGGAATGCCAGATATATGTAAACAATTCAAGACATCTGGTGAGTATAAGTTATGTTCAACGTCGTCACCTACAATCTCATCTTGACATACAGAATCAGAGCTCAAATACTCATGTTCTTCACCAGGAACCAAAGAAAGTAGACGACCGTTGATATCATCGACAACCTCATTAGTTGGTGCGAGAATAGCTCTTTCAGACCAAAAATCTTGTTCACCAAAGTTGTCCAGAAATGATGGATAAACAAAATCGATAAGATCACTAACCGGATCCGACGAATCATGGATAAGAAGATCATGAGGTATAACTATTTCTGAGTCACCGTCATTATCTCCGCCGGCTTTTCCCTCACCAATATCCAAAAGCCATTGAGCAAAATCACCTGTTTCTTGTATCTCTGATGGATTGTTACCTTGAAGAAGACGCATGTTTTTGGTTAAGTTTAGAACCTTGCACTCTCTCCAAATGTAAGATGAAGTCAGACAGGAAGTGACAACATCTTGATTTGAACCGCCCTGCATAACAGGAAGAATCTGTCTGAAATCTCCACCGAAAACAACAACTTTACCACCAAACAAAGGTTGATCCGCCATGTTTGTATCGGTACATAGAACATCCTTCAGGCTCTTATCTAGAGCCTCGAAGGCATGTTTGTGTATCATAGGAGCCTCATCCCATATAATCAACTTTGTTTGCTTCAATAAGTCTGAAATGTCACTATCTCGTGACATGGTACATAGCGAGTCCTCGGTCAGATTGAGTGGTATGTGGAACCTGGAATGAGCTGTTCGACCTCCAGGTAACAAAAGCGAAGCAATACCACTTGATGCAACAGTTAAAACAATCTGATTTCTTGATCTAATTGAAGTTGACAGAGTATTCCACAAAAATGTCTTTCCAGTACCACCATATCCATAAACAAAAAACACGCCTCCATCTTTATCAACGGCATCCATTATCTCCTTAAATATTGATCTTTGCTCATCCGTTAGAGAAGACTGAAGACGCTCATACTCAGTTTCCTGAACTACAGTGTCATAGTCGAGCTGCTCATTGATAAGGACATTATTGGCGGAATCTATGACAAAGTTATCGGGAAACGGCATTGTAGCGAAATTAGTTAGGCTTGAGTTATGACGCTGTAACACTTTCTCTATTTCACCAAGTGTCAGATTCTTCATCTGGTCGTCTTTGTAAGATAAACCTGTAAACAAATGAACGTAAATAACGTGAATTGTAATAAAGAGAAAGTATTATAAATATATTAAAAGTAATAATAAAAAATTAATGAGAAAACAGAAGTATTAAATGACATAATATAAGTAACTAACCTGGAGACTTTAAGCGAAGTCTCTGTGTCTGAAGGATCCCATCGGATAGATGGGTCCAACAATTATCCCAAACAAATTCTGGTCTTGAAAGGCTTTCGGACAACAACATAGTAACAAAAAGATTTCTCAGATAGGGACCGGTACCATAGAAGCTTGCTTCCCGAATGGCTTCTATGTACTCTCTGTCGTCGTCTAACAGCCCCCTGGCGTAACATGCGTCCCTGAAGGTAGGATGAACCAATCCATTAACGGTGCGAATATCCTCGAATGACTTAGGCCCTTTCACTTTATTTAAAAGTATTCTTAAAAAATAGAGCTCACCAAGCGAAGGAGACACCGAATGGATTCTTCCAAGGGAAAATCCATTTTTTCTTCGTTGCCATTTCCTTCTTTCTAAAACCCACACAAACTTCGTAGGGAATTCAGCATAAGTCAACTCAGCTGCATCTTCGTAGACCTGATTGCATTTCATCCACGATTCAAACTTGGAAGTAGCAGCAGTTGGTTTATTCATAACCTCGTCCATATCATCGTCTTCATGGAACACAACATGTTGTTGGCCTGGAAGATGAAAAGGAAGCCTAACGACCGAAGGATATCTATAGTGTACATCAAACTTCTGAATACGCCACGCCGCTTCACATGCCGAGACATATCTACAATCAAAATGAGCCTTTACTTCGTCGACAGGTTGCACGCTACTATCTTCCTCTGTATTCGTAACAAACTTTACACTTGCTCTGTCAGGCCCTTTATTTATGTACTTGAAAAGATACTTAATTGATTCTCCTTTGTTGCACCACTCAATGTTAATATGAGACTGGTATCTTTTTAAAAGAACTTTGTTGTATGGAACAACATATCTGCAATCCAACTCATGACCAGACTTGATAACCTTGGGTCCACCCTCACGTCTCCGATATAGAGGGTAGCCATCCGTATCGACAGAGGTATAATCACGGAAAGGTTTCGGGAAGCGTTTCGTACAATCTTTACCGTTCATGCAAGGAGATTTCGGGTTATGAGCTCCACAGGGTCCATGTATCATAAACTCAGACACAAGTTCATACAACTCGGGATCTTCATCTTTATCCGGTATTTCAGCTGAAATATAAGGATCGGCATTCTGAACGCAAGGAATTCTGTGATCCGGATGCATGAAAAGACAAATATGAGCATGAGGCAATCCACGCTTCTGAAACTCAACGGTATAAACAACTGCAGAAGTAGAAGAAAAAAATATCAATTAAAATTGCACTTTTTAAATAGAATATTTTATAGACTATAATAAGATGCGTAAATATATTTAAATTTAAATTATTGATAAAAAGTTAAAATTATAATACCTGCTTGGACTCTTCCAAGAATAGAGTTCTTCTTTAAATCAGTAATTAATGACTCGAGCTTAATCTTGAAAAGTCTGGAAAGGTTATTCGGCTTATCTTCGGGAAGTAAAGTCGTATCTGCTAAATGTCTTCTCATCTCTGGCCAGTTCGGATTGCATGTGATGGTAATGAAATAATCTGGATAGCCATACCACTTGCAAATCGACATTGCATCAAGATAATTCTGCAACATATATCTGGCCCCACCAGTAAAAGATGATGGAAGTATCACCCGCTGACCTTTATTCGAAAGGTCTGTATCACCAGAAGTCTGAGCATTACTGATGTCACTGTAACTCGTACACCTGAGAGTGCTCTGTTTGTTCCGAATAAACCATAACCGTTGCGCTTCAATCATTGTGTAAGCATCAACCAAAAACTGTTGAAACAACCTCCTCGCGTTTAGGATTAAAGAAAACTGGTTGACGCGATCTTGTATAAGATAACAGAAATACTCTCTCATTGTACATTTCCTATTCCTCTGATTAGCCTGATCAAGAATAACATCCCTATGAAGAATGTCTATGCGGTAACAGTCTTCACCGAATGGGAAAAGAAGTGGATATTGCAGTGCTAGATAAGAAGGATGAAGCTCGCTGATACGCTGCAAATATCCACCTTTAGTCTGAACAACTATATCGCGTGATTCGATATTATCATCAAAATCCCCAATTATTAACGCAGCAACCTCAGATGCTGTCGGAAGATTATATTTTCTTCCATCTTTCGACCGTCGACCGATAAGTCGTAACTTCAAATCGACCTGAGGATTTTCTTGATATGTGTCCCTCACCATTCTGTATGTTTTGACCAACTCATTTTGTGAGTCTAACATATCTCTCAACTGTTGAATAATTTCCACCTCAAACGGCGAGATTGAAGAGTTGGATGGCCTGTCAGTATCACTGTTTAAAAAAAATAATTTATAAGTGCGGTTTATTTGGAGACGTAATGCAGAATTAATTGATAAGATAATAAATTATTTTTAATATTAATAAAAATATTGCTAAAGGTATGGAAGATTACCTAAAATGGTATTGACGGTTTGTAACTTCATTCTCTGTATCGTAGATGTATAACTGAGAGAATTTAGGCATCTCACCATCTTGAGGCAGCAAGCTTCCAATTCTATGATAATTTTCGCCACTCAAGCGGAATGTATACGGACCTCTACCTTTATTGACCGTATAGTCAATCTTACCACCCATGGAGGTAAAAGAGAACATGGAGTTGAAGCGCCGAATGTTCTTAGCAAAGTATTTGCTTTTCGCATCAGAAGACTTAAAAAGACTGAGATATGACTCATGGGGTTGTTTGAATTCTGGAAGCTCTACCTTTCCATATCCGCAGCAAAATGAATAGCTCGTACCCAATCTGTCTGTCCTCTTGTGAGTAGCCTCGGCCTTCCATAACTTTGAATGACATACATCGCATATAACACACTGATCACCATGATCAAGGTATTCTGTTCCAAATTATGCAAAAAGATACCAAAATATCAAAATACCATTAGATAATAAAAATTAATAAATAAACTAAGAATATCAGATTAAAATTTAAAACCTTTCGAGATGCCTTTATAATCATCTACTTTGGTATTAGGCTGAGCATCATCCTCGTCATCTGAATTTAAATTAACCATACGTATAGGAGATAACGGAGTCACTTTTCTTTTGCCCTTTCTAACAGCAGCTCTTGATACGGAAAAAGAAGAAGATGTTGCTAAAAGATAAAATAAATACATTATTGTCTACAAAATAGAACTAATTTATAAAATCTAAAATGCAATTTATATATAATAGTAGATAATCAAAATTATATATATACCATTTGAATTGTCGTTTGATAAAACAGTAGTGGGAGGATTTAGGACTTGTGAAGCGGACGACATATTTAAAGATAATTGCGACCTCTTATTCTTCTTGTCTGCCAGTGCCAACTTTCTTTTGAATCTATTTTCCTTCGAAGCATTTCGATAATCACCTGTAAAAAGCAATCAAAAATATAAAAAAAATATAAGTTAAAAAGGGACGATGTAACTTTATTTACTTATGAATAGTTTTACCAATAACTTAATATTTATTCATACCGCCTGATAAAGGAGAAGCAAGAGATGTAGACGCAGTTATCCCTGAAACAACATAATTGTTTCCCGATGGAAGTCCACCTAAATTCATAACAAACACGATAAATATTATTAAAATAGTAAAAATGTAAATATATATGAACAAAATTCGTATGACGTAAATTTTAAATTTTAAATTAATAACATACAATTCGATATGTCACTTAGTGGAGACCTATAGGTAGGTGTAGGAGCAGCGTTAAAACAAACCGGAGAAGCATTAGAACCTAGACATAAGAAAAACAAATACATTTAAATATGACATTAAAAATATTGATAATCATTAAAATAAATTAGTATTATTTAAATTAGATTAGTCTTACGGTTTGATCGGTCGGACAAAGGAACAGATGAAGTTGGTTTATTGACTTCTAAAGACTTGGATGAATTCTGATAGACTTGAATTTTTTCATGTTTCCGGTGGACCATTAACATCTTCCTTCTCTCCCTGTTTTGTCTACCAGTATTTGAATAAGTATCTCTGCTAACTGAAATTTAAAAAACACTTAAAAATTATACATATTCTAAAAAGGATTGATTATCAAATAAATTGAGATAAATGTTAAACGGAAGACTTTACCATTTGTTATGTTACTAAGAGGAGGTCTATAAGTACTATTTCCTGACGGTAAAGAACATGTGGGTGTAGATGATTGTTGAGGTTTTCTTCCTCTTTTTAATTAAGTAAGTATATTTAAAACTTTTTAAAACTATTTAAAATTTTAAATAAAACCGGAAATAATAAAAAAAAAATAGCTTGCTGTTTTAAAAAAATTTAAAAAAACCGCCACTTTTCATTAAGTAAGTATATTTAAAACTTTTTAAAACTATTTAAAAAGGTTTTTTGAAGTTTTAAATCAATGTGAATCAATACGACAAACATTTAAAACAAATATAATAACAATAATTAAATACTGAACAAAGTAAATAAAACCAAACCATGGATATAAGTTAAGAAAAATAACCATTGTCAATCAAAAAAACAAAAAACAATCAACGAAAACAACGTCATCAACCAAAGACAATAAGGGAAGACAAATAAATAATAATTGTTCACGATAGTTTAAAAATAACCAAACAAATGTAGTTAACCACCAAACATTCTTCGATCCAAGCTACTTCTCGACTTTAGGCACCAACAACTCCTGATCAAAAGAAGATTGACTTTCAGTACCAACATCAGGAGCAGGCTTTACTGGAGATGAACCTGCTCCATCTTCAACGTCATAGATATCATTAAGCTTCCTCTTCAAGTCATCATGTTGAAACTTTCCTTTGCCTGTGGGATCTTTTTGGTTATGACTCTTCATGTCAGAGATATCTATAAGTTCCTGTAATTAAAAGTATAAAACGTATTATTACAGAATTAAATATAATATAAATAGGTTATGAAAAATGATAATAAGAAATTTATGACTTTATCTTTAATGATATAGTTACATACCTTATTAACACAACTTTCATTATTTGAAGGTCCTTGCGAGGAAAAGTCGAGAGATTGAGAGAGATCATGCTAAGTAGAAAATACACATTATAACGTTAGATTATTTCATATGAGTAATGATATAAAACATTCAAAAAACCATACATACAGGATCATTAAACCCAAAAAATTATCCAATACTTGCTAATGTGTAGGTGTAATATAATTAACAAATCAGAAGATCACCTAAATTTCTATAGTCACAGCTCATTTTTCTAAATAGCATTAAGTATAATAGCTATAACATGTTAAGAACATAAAACATTCAAGAAACCATATATACAGGATCATTAAACCCAAAAAAATTATACAATACTTGCTAATGTTTAGTTGTAATCTAATTAACAAATCAGAAGATCACCTAAATTTGTATAGTCACAGCTCATTTTTCTAAATAGCATTAAGTATAATAGCTATAACATGTTAAGAACATAAAACATTCAAGAAACCATATATACAGGATCATTAAACCCAAAAAAATTATACAATACTTGCTAATGTTTAGTTGTAATCTAATTAACAAATCAGAAGATCACCTAAATTTGTATAATCTTATAGCTATAACATGTTAAGAACAAAAAACATTCAAGAAACCATAAATACAGGATCATTAAACCAAGAAAATTATCCAATACTTGCTAATGTGTAGGTGTAATCTAATTAACAAATCTGAGCAGAAAGTATTATAGCTATGACTTAACAATAATCGGATGATCAAAAACTAATAAGCAAAACTGCAAAAGGAAAAAATGGCTCTAAAACATCAAAACACAGAACAATCAAAACACAAAAACCAAACAACCAAAACCGAACTTACAATCAATATCGTATATAGAAGCATCTGAATAATACTTACCGGAATTCGTTCTTCAACGGAGGAAGGAGCGGCGGAGGTTTAGGGTTTCGGCCAAATAATCGAAATCGGATACAAACATAAAAATTAGAAATTGTATAAGAATAATAGCTTACCGGAAAATACCAAAAAAATAATCGACAGAATAGGAGATGGCTTACCGTAATTCGTCCTTCAACGGAGGAAGGAGCGGCGGAGATCTTGAATTGCGGCCAAACAATCGACACCGGAAACAAACAAAAAAATACGAAATCGTATCAGAAAGATGGCTTACCGGAAAATACACAAAAAATCATCGACAGAACATGAAACGGCTTACCGGAATTCGACCTTCAACGGAGGAAGGAGTGGCGTCAACGGAGGAAGGAGCGGCGGAGATCGAGAGAGGGTTTCTGAAAACCCTAGTAGGCTTATGTCAAATGAGCTATCGACCGGTTATTTTGATTATATAGTCGGGTCAAGAAACCCGTTTACAATGACCCATACCCGCGAGAAAAAAAATGCGTAACCCATTTTTTTTTTAATAAAATTCTGGAAAATTGGTATAATGACACATAGGATTTGAATTTGGCTAGAGGATGCCATGTCAGCATGTGATGATGTGGACACACTTAATATAAGCCATCTCAACCTAATAGGTTTTGTTTAATATATAGGTAGATTGCAACTTAACTTATATAAATAACTTGATTTTATAATCCACATGTTTCCGAGCCGTAACTTCGTATATAAATAGTTGTATTATTATAACACAAAGTAAATAAAATTGAAATATGAAAAGATTACACAAGAGAAGTTAAAATTAAAAGTCTAGTGATCTGATTCAAGAACAATTTTAATGCTAAATAATGGAAGAATTAGATAAAAAAGAGTAGAAAGTCGTAGAATATAAAAGTATGAATATGAAAAGAAAATATGACCTCCGTTTTGATAAATTAATGTATAAGTACATTGGACTAGAAAAATTAGTCAGCCATAGTTGCGCGCAACGAGAGCTCCTTGCCCCACTAGTTACTTATCATTTGATGCATGTATTCATGTTCAATCGGTATCCAAAGGTCAACATCAAGATAAAAATATATGATTCAAAAATTTTCTTCCAGTTATGGTAATCCACCAATCTTAACAACTTGAGAACTTTCTGACTCGTTCCTATTACATTATCATAACTCATCATGATTTGCATTGAAATTTGAGTAGCTCAAAATGATTGATAATCACTCATTTTGAAAATTTGAGTGAAAATTTGAGTGAAAATTGGAGGTTGAAACAGATGATACTAGTCGTGAGGCAGTAAAAGTGTAGAACTATTCGAGACGGTCGTTTTGGCTGGTATTTGTTTCGTAACTCCAAACAGAACTCAAGTTACGTCCGTTTTAGTGAACACCACTTTTCTGCCAGCGAACCAAAACACTTCTAGCGAACCAACATCTTGGACAAAGCAGAATTAACTTGAGCGAACCAAAATAATTCTCAGCGGGCCAAGAACTTGAGTGAACCACACTAATCTTAGCGAACCAGAAAATTTCGACGAACCAAAACTCAGTGAACCGTTGGTTCGGTCCAGTAACCGCCGCGAACCAACTTGAAGATTGCCTAGCGAACCAACTTGAATATACACCAGCGAACCAAAGAACGGCGAACCAATACTATGAGCATGAACTAGCGAACGAAGCAGCGAACCGTGACCTTCATCGAGCGAACCAACGAGTTAACCGGCGAACCAAAGTGTTTTCGACTGATTTTCACAAATTTGATGGTTTTAGACTGAAATTTGCAGCAGACACACAAGATAGATACGCTAGGAACGTTTAAAAGTCGGATTTGAGACCAAAAACACTCAAAATGGTGCAAAATTAATGAAGAACAATGAAAAACCCATTTCTTTCACTAGAAAACTCAAACTTTACCAATTCGAATCGACCGAACAACCTGAATTGCTCCGATACCACTTATAAGAGCTGGAATCGATCTTACTACTGATTCAATTGATCAAAACGATTAGAACAAGGCAAATAAAACTTTGCTTTGTTGATTTACTAAGAAATGGTTACAAAACTTGTAAAGAGAAAACGCTTAAGAAACACACACGGTTAATAAGATAGAAATGACCAGAAATTCTAAGCTCTATATACAAGTCAACCTATTTATAGTAAGCAACTAACCGACCAGCGAACCAACAAACTAACCATTGGTTAGCTGGCACCTAACCAATGGTTCGGCCCTTGGTTAGTTGACACTAGGGATGCAAATTTTACCCGCAAAAGCGGGTACATGCGGGTACCCGACCCGAATGGGGCGCGTATTACCTGTCTTAACGGGTAATGGGACGGGGACATGTATTATTTTTAAAACCCGAAGCGGGGACGCGTATTACCCGGCTTTCAGCGACGAGCTTTCCCCGATAACTTTTTTCCGACGACATGTAGTCAGGAATACCTTTAGCGACAACATGTTGTCGAGAAAGTTATGAAAAGTGTAGTCGGGAATAGTATAGTTTCTTGTAGTGGTATGATACTACCCGCCTCGTTTAAAGCCCAAATATATATAATTTATATATGTCATTTATATATATTGCCTTGTTAATCAGAGACTTGAGCTTGTTTATTTCTCATGCTAGAGTTTTCTATATTCTAAACATTTAATATTTTGTTTTATTTTTCTAACAAATATTTTGTAGTAATATGTATATTTGTTTTTTTATTGCTAGGCGTACATTCAAAAAAAGAAAAACAACTTGCAAAGTTTAAAATTATAAAAAACGATGAAGCGGGTCCGAGCTTCGTAGATTTTGTTATTTAGTTTTTTTTTAACGAACTTGAGAACGTGGTGATTCTCTTTTTTGCTATATTATCGTAAGATTGAATTATGAAACTTGAATGTTTGACTTATTGTGGTTATATTTTTCCGCCTTTTTTACAAAGTGGACTTTTTTTTCTTAAGTGGGTACCCATCGGGTTCCCCGTATCCGACGGTTTTTGTTACCCGTACCCATCGGGTATTAGGCAGGGCGGGGGCGGGGATGGGTATGGGGATTTAGTTCGGGTGTGGGTACGGGTAATGAATCCCCGGCTATTTCATGCACTCGTTTACATCACTAGTTGACATTAAGATTCACTTTCTAGCAACACTTAGTTACAACACACGATACACACATTTATGCTCTTAAGACTATTTAACACATCATTAAAAAGAAAATCTAACAACGTTTAGCGAAAAAGACGTAAAGTGTTACAAACACATTAAATAAACGATGATTGTAATTATTTATTTAGTTTAAGGATGAAACCTAAATTCGATGAAAACGTAAAGTTGAAAAATGTAATTTACTCATAGAATAATTTATTTTCTGTCTGGCTGTTTATGTCATTCGAGAGAGTTGAGGGCCAATTTGTAACTTATTACTCCTACAATTTTTCTCCTCGGCTGGAGCGGCTCAGGGGCACGGCGACCGGCTTACAAATCTCCTCCAAGCTGCTGCTGCAACGCCACCATTGATTCCATAACAAGATCCGATATCGAAGATGGCATGGATGGGACAATTATCCAAGAATCTGAAAGAGCTACGAGTTCTCTTTTGCCAGACTTCACCGGCCAGTTCTTCCACAAGGTATCATCAAACCCCTACTCGATCTCGAATTCAATCCAGATTTGCCTTAAATTCATTAGATCGTTAGCATAGCTATTCATTTCCCGTTCTTATATCGAGATAGGACGTTTGTTGAGAAGAATTACAAGGAGCTGAAGAAAGCAAACCCTAGGTTGCCAATACTGATTCGCGAATGCAGCGGTACCGAGCCTCAACTGTGGGCAAGATACGGTGCGAAAGTCTCCATTCTCATCTTTTATACCGCTTGTATCTTGTGGCTTAGTTTGAATTTAAAATTGTTGATTTTCTGAGAATCTAACTAGCTGCAGAAGATTAAATTTTTGGTTTAGTGTCTCAGTCTTGCAGGTGATTTAAGCTGAGAAAATAGTTCTGTAAATCGACATCTTATATTCTTAAGGAATTATAGAATAAACCACACACAGAAGTATAACATTTGTATTCTTTTTTCTTAACAGAAACCACCCCCTAAAATCCATCTAATGCACAACATATGTATTTAGCACACAAATTGTAAACTTCCATTTGTAAAATATTCGGTTCAGTATTAAAAGTCATAGTGGTATCTGTATGCTCTTTATCCAGTTTTTGAAGCCTCCTGGTTTGCTTAACACCTCTTAGAAACACATGACCTAAAATTAGAATTTAGATAACAGGCTATAGAAAAAAATATGCGATCTCAGATGTCTCTGAACTGTAAATTGATAAGAAATTGCTTAAACCATACCAACTGTTTGGTTTTGGGTGTTTTTGGATGAGAGGAGGTGAAGTGGAGGAGAGAGGGGGTGAGGTGGAGAAGTTCTTGGAGAGGAACGAGTAAAAACGAGAACGTGATGGGAAGAGATGAAAGAGGAGAGTGAGTGTCGTTTTTAGGAAGAGAGAAAGTATGTGAGTGGGACAAGGAGGGGCAAGAGAGGGTGTTGGGCAGCAATGACATGAATGTTTTTGGAGGAGGCCAAAAAACGAGCTTGTTGTGGATGCTCTTAGACTGAATATGAAAATACTGGCATAGTATGTTATTCAAACCTCCGTTGTTGTTGTTCTGGTTTCATAATTTGACTTACATAGTTACATCTATGCGGGTTTAGTTGAACTATGCATGTTGTTTACTAACCGTTTGTAGAACGTAGATTATCGACCAAGTAAAGTTCAAATATAACTGGTTCGTTTGCATATTCAGGCCACTGCTCCTTTCTAGTCTAGGCCTCTCTCATGATCGCAAAAAATGTTTCAATCTGAATTTAGAATGATCTATACTGGGGAGTTGATATATAGAGCTATAAGATACTCTTTTAAGAGATTAGACCAATAAATATACGATAACTATCCTCATATCGCACCATTTGAACAAAAAAATGAAAATATCTCATTTTGCTTTTTCTATTTTATAGTTTAGTTGTGAAACTCAATCCTATTCATGTCATTTGAAGATAAGATATTTGAAGTGATGTCAAATTGTCAATAGTTGATCCAGCCTCTGATTCTCATATCCTAACAAGCAAGAAGCTTCATTTAGCTATTTGCCAGCTTCTAAACACAATATCTGATAAAATTCAGAATTTAAATAATGTAAGCTAGGAAACTCTTTTTTCTTAGGCTAGAGAGTGCTTAAAGCCTTAAATACCCGTGTCCTATTCTTCTATAAAAAGCACTTTTTTTTTTTTTTGTGATTTGAATATATTATATGTGAACATTACTGCCTTATGTCTTGATTAGATTTTCTTGTTATTTTGTGCAAAATTCCTTTGATTGTTGGCAAGAGAAACCGGATTTAATTAATGCCTTCAATCTTGCTGGTGGATTTTTAATACATGAAAATCTATATTAAGATTCAATACACATTCAGGGATAAAGATTAGTGGATTGTAATGATCCATACATCTTTGATAACACATCATCTACCAATATCAGTCCCCTGTTTGTGGTGTCATCGTACTTATGTTGCATTATGGTTTATGTACAGACATGGGTGTCGAGAGGGGTATTCGTCTGGAAGGGTTGACAGAAACACAGATCTCTAAAGCACTAGAAGACCTTGTAAAAGTTGGAGCATCCTTCAAATCCTAAAGCATCTGTACTTAAGATGTGTTCAATTTGTTGAAAGCAATAAGCCTAAGATTAATGGGAGTTGCTCCTCAGGTGACATGAACATTTCAAATATTAAACATGGATTTGCATTGTATAACACCCTTTACACCGGTGCATGAATCATGGTCCAGTGAAGTGGGTAGTTTCTTTTTCTTCCTAAACTGTCTTTCATTCTTGCTTTTTGATCCAGTGGTTGATATTTCAGTTTCACACTGTTATTTGGACCCCAAATAATCTAGACTCGCTGAAAATGATAACTGTTAATTTTCTGATTGTTTCACAACAAGGCATATATTGAGTCGTTTTAAGTAATGGTGCATATCTAGGTCCCCAAATAGTTAAAAAGACCCATCTTTGGCTGCAAACCTAGAGATAGTCATCATTTTGATGTCAGGCTTCTTGCTATATTTTATCCTATATATCTACCCAACCTTGATAAGAATCTAGTTGGACAATTTCTACCTATTTTACCAGAAATTTGTTTGTTTGGTTACACTTCATTGTGAAGAAATGAGTAGAGCTAATTAACTTCCAAAAAACTAAAACGATTCTCATGGGAAAAACGGCTAAAGCTTAAATTTTTGCACTTGGTGGATCACTTTGTTATGGTTCTCGCAATTATAATCCATTGAGGACCAAAAGTTATTAAGGCAATGCAATTTGATCTGACATGTGAACCGTCTTGTGTGTTACTAAAAAATTACTGTTTTGACTTGAACTCGTCATTTCGACCACCTTTTCACTGCGTCTCCGTCTCTTCTGTGATGTCTACTTCTATGCCCGGACAACACTTATAACTATCTATTGACTCTAGCAAGCATCTGAAGATGAAGAGTAAGCTTGAATTGGATTAAACTTAGGATATGGATGTGTATGGCAAAAGTACTTGAAACTCTATGATTTTCTTGAATTTCATACAATATTATTTGAATATATAGTTTATCGTCAAAGATTTGCCATGATATCTGAGTTAAACTCAAATAAACTTGAAAATATTTATCAGAACCATGTTAAAGAAAATATGCTACATACTAGCTCTACTATAAACTTGCAAAGTTACATGCACACACATGAAATATGGGGGTTGAACAAATTGATATCATGATATCATATAATGGTGAAGGATATGGAACCAGAAAAGGCCTCCCCCGATCCCACAATAGCTTGAGAGGTGGTGTTTCCACTTCTCCCGTATCTAGCTCTTCACAAAATTTTGGCCGCCTCCGTTTCCGTTCTTCTTGAAGCCTCCCACCTATTTTGCCAGCGTGGATAGCAGTACAGAGGGGAGTCGTGAGATCCATACTGTGCAACATAAGTGAAGTGATTAAAGATGTAACATACGTTACTTGAATTCTTGTAACCCTCAAGATGAGTTTTCATATAAACTCACACACATCACTGTTTCGACTAACAACCATCATAACATGTTAGAATTTACAAACCATAAATCAATAGAATGCCTAACGATATAACAACAATTGATTACAGCCTGTCTATGAACTTATGGTTTTTGGTTCTATGTTAGAAAATTTAATATTTGCTTGACGAGAAAGAAAGTATAGTTATCTATTATTTTTTGTAGTATTTGTTAACAAAATTTTCTAACTTTTTGAAACGATTTTTAAAATCATTTTCATTTTCTTAACGACCAACAAACAAAGGTTGACCCACGCAAGGAGCCCATTGAACAAACGGAGCTCCTACAGCAGTAGTTGAGTAAATCCAGGGAAAACCCATCTCTATGAGCGGCCGGCTGGTAAACCTGTTAAGCTCGGAGATCAAACTTATGACCTTTCAGTCCCGAGTCTTTCCCTCATCGCCATACCATTCGGCCAAACGACCGATGGTTTAAAATCATTTACATGCCCTTTTTTTCAATTAAAGACAAAATTCATATAGTTTAGGGGGGTTTTATGTAACTTAATAAAATAACCCCAGATTTGACGTGCCCTATAAAATCCAAACCCTAACGCGAACGTCGCTCTCCCCAACTCTTCACTCGCATCGCACCATCAACAGAAACGCGGCTGCCATTTTTGCTTCGAGGTAAACCCTAATTTTCTATATCTACCACATATACCTGCAGACCAGAACAGTCGTGTTTTCATCGATATATTGTATGTGTTGTAAATCTCGTCAATCTTTCGCTGGCATTTTTGGTTTTGATTAGGTTCTATGTTTGTGCGATCGATCAACCTTTTGTTTATCTGCTTGCTGTTGATCTGATTTGCATTGATGATATTTTAATTGTTCCAAATCAATTGCCAATTTTTCTTCTTACTAATTTTCATATCTTTGGTGGATTCATCTCTTTACCATTTTTACCATTTCGTTTCAGTCGTGTTGGATTGTTGCTTAATTTTCTGGAAGTTATCAGCTAAATTAGAAATGATTACCTTATTGTAGGCGCCTTATTCAGATTGGATTCAGTTTGAGTTTCAACTCTGATTGAAAACCTATAAACCACATTTGAATTTCAGTTATCCGACCCAAATACTGAAGTTTCAACAGACCTGTGGCTGACCATTTAACTAATTCAGTTGTAGCTTATTTAAGGTGAAAGAATTCATGTACGATCAAATGCTTTTGTATGCTTTTTATATTAAGGAAGTTGTAACAAAGCAAGATGAACAAATTTAAAACTACAGAATAAAGTAGTTTCGTTCTTTTCATCCAATCATCTTACTGATAAAAGATCAGAAATGAAGATTTTTAATAAGACAAATTGAAATCAAGCGAAAACACCAGATTAACATGTTACCCTACAGGCACCTTGTTGCCTGGGTATAATGGGATAATTAAGAATTTGTAGGGTTTGTAACTCTAACCTTCATTTATGATTGATGGCTCTCTTTTTTCGTATGCACTTCTTAGCTGGAAATTGACTTTTTCATAGGAAGTATGGTGTTTTTGACATACATGTCTGAATTTTATGACCCATGAATGCACACTCCTTTCATAAATTTGACATGTTATTTTTATAAAAAAAATACATTTATCATCCCTTTTGTTGTTGGTGGGGTTGGGGTGGTTTATATGTCTGTCTCGGGAATTTTTTTTGGTGGGTAACAAGTAAATTTTAATTTTTTACAAATGGGTGTTTATTTTATTTTGGTCTTCTTGCAGTATCTTGAATTTGTCAGGATGGTGAGGGTTAGTGTTCTAAATGATGCTCTTAAGAGCATGTACAATGCTGAAAAGAGGGGGAAAAGACAGGTCATGATTAGGCCATCTTCAAAAGTTATCATCAAGTTTCTTATTGTTATGCAAAAGCATGGTACTTACTCTTATCCCTTTCTTTAATTTAAGTACACACTTCTTAACAGAAAACAAATAGATGATGTTTGTTCTTGTACGTAACTGCAGGTTATATTGGTGAGTTCGAGTATGTTGATGACCACAGATCTGGTAAGATTGTGGTGGAGTTAAACGGACGTTTGAACAAATGTGGTGTCATCAGTCCTCGTTTTGATGTTGGTGTCAAGGAAATCGAGCCCTGGACTGCAAGACTTCTTCCATCTAGACAGGTAATACTTTCTTTTAAGCATGTATGATATTTTACAGGTGGCAATGGGTCAAAATGGCCTTGGGTTGACACGGGTTGCTTTTAAAGTTGTATTATAGTTAATTATGTTGTTTAATACATGTGCAGTTTGGTTACATTGTGTTAACCACATCAGCTGGGATCATGGATCATGAAGAAGCTAGGAGAAAGAATGTTGGTGGCAAAGTGCTTGGTTTTTTCTACTAAAGGGTTTGAGATTTTGGGGGGTTTTTCGAGTAATGTTTTGTTAGGGTAGAGAGTGAACGAAGTTATGTTATGTTTTGAGACTGGATTTTGTTAAAAGCGATCATGGCTTGTATTGATTTGACACCGCTGGTTTTGATTTCTGGATTTGGCTATACTATTTGTTTTCCTAGCACCTTTTTTGGAAGCTTAGCATCTTGTCGCCTATTTGAAATCGACTCATTGAGACTTGTGACCTATTTGAAATCTGCTAATTGAAGCTTGTGATCTATTCGAAATCGGCTCATTGAAGCTTGTGACCTATTTGAAATCGGATCATTAAAGCTTGAATTGAATTGAGTTTAAACTTTAACTAATTCGAGCCTATATAGAATATCAGAACCTGAACAGAACCATAAAACCGTTTTGGTCCGGTTCATTGGTCAGGTTCTCGGTTTTCAAAGGCCTGGACCGTGAAATTGGTTTGTGATGCAAAACTAAAGCGGGTCTGCATCTCATGGACAGTCCAAAACACAAAATAAAAGCATGTGAAGGTGAGGGTCGTAGGTTTGATTTGTGCTGCAAAACCCTGAAATTGGTGGTGATTTTTTGTGGAGTCAACATTGTTAACCTATGCGTAGTCATGAAATCTCACCCTTAGACGTTTTTTGTCATGTGTCAACCTAGTCAGCAAGAGGCTCCATAATTAAAAATGATATTGTTCATAAAGACCTATAAAGCCTCGTATTATTACATAATAATTGTTGTTTTTTTTATTTTTTTATTAAATGACCAATCAAGAGTTTGAGTTTGGGACGCATATGTAAAACACCATGGACATTTTTTTTGGCTCATAAAGCCCCTACGTAATGGTGTGTGGGCTTTATGGGGCTCCATGACGCCCCCATAAAATATGCTACACATAGCCTTAAACTTACGATGTGTTCTAATGTCTCTAAAAGTCCTAAAATATCAAAGTTTCTCACATCAATCTAGCTATTCCACAACCTTCAACATCACGGGTCTTTAAGTTTTTTAAAAACAATTAAAAGAAGGTTTTCAATTTTATATGTTTTCACCGTTCTTAGACTGGAATCAGTTTTTGCTAAAACTAAGACAAGAACCGGTCAACCGACCACAAAATAATTTCACTTTCACTGGTTGGTACAATGGTACCGGTTTTTGTTCAGTAGTTAACCTAAATAGCTTATTTAATAAACATGCATAAGGCTTGTTATTTAAATATTTCATTTTATGTAATAAATATGTAATTACATAATAATATCACTATATAAAATTCAAATAGAAACAACCATGTAATTTATATAAAGTTATAATTATATATGAATAATTCATGTATAATAGAAAAATGACTGAATATTTATATAAACTAGTAAAGCTTGAGTTGAGCTTGTGATTTAAATTAAACCGCCAAGACTTGGCTTGTTTTATACACTTATCGTATTGTCATTTGTAATGGTTTGTTTATACACTTATCATAGTGTTAATTATAATGGTGATAGTGAGCCAAGGACCGGACTGACTCGAGATAAAAACTGAATAAGATGCGCACTGACTGATAACTGGACTGATTTTGTATGTTTTGGTCCGGTCAAAATTAGTTCATTTGTTCTTTCAGGCCAGGTTAGGATGATCATGAGTCAAAAACCACACCGAAATGACCGGGACCAAAAATCGAATACGTCAATAAGATGAAAAACAAGGACCGAGGATTAAACCAATTTTGAATGTTTCAAGTTGGTCTTGAACCGATCAAATCTAGTTGATTCATCATTTTCTAGACTTGGTCCGAACTCCGAAGGATGCTCGCAAAACTAATAAAAACATGAACATATGTTGTGGCATAGTCCAATAAAAATATCTAACATATGACAACAAATGAGACCATTCTAAAAGGCGTTGTATTAAGTATTGCTTACACGGACATTATATAAAAGCCTATGCCATAGTTCATATCAATAAGTTTTACCACAAAACTCACCCATAACGTTACATGAAGAAAAATAAAAATCGCACCATCTTCTTGTAACTTGCCAAAGGTTGTGTAGTTGCCCAACTATTCAACATAGTTTCACTACATCACCACAACAAAACTTGGTTTCGCAACCACCGGCACGACACCACCGCCCTCTGCCTCGACCTGCCGCCAAGGATGGCGGCAGTGTTGAACTTCACCAGAGCCTCAAGTATGTGACAATCGTAAAAGTTGAATGTGAATAAAGAGTCAAGAAAGTGATCAATATTCGTTTGAATATAAAGAATGAATTAGTGGTAGAGCATATGTGAAGCATATTCTTTTAGCATCAACTTTTGAGCACATTATAATTCTTTAATAATACACTTTCCATGCATAAAGAATATGTATAAATGCATGATGAATATATAAGGGGCATTTGGGGAGAGACCAGGGTTCAAACCTTGGTATGAGGAATATTAATGTAAAAATAAAATTAGCCGTTAAAAAAAATTAAAATAACATAAATATGTAAAAATTTCATGATACTTTGGCAGTTAATGTTACTTTGCAATTGTAAATGTATTGTCGATGTCTTTTCACAAATACTTGCTTATATTTTTCTTAACGGAACAACGCTAGTAATAACATATAACAGGATGAACTGATAAAGTAGGTTGGGTAGCATGGTTAAAATATATAACTTGTGTTGAGTACCTCAAAGATTTTTTAGTAAATGATTTATATGTTTATTATGATTAAAACGTTATATTATTTCAATCACACTATTTTTAATACAATCTCCAGGTGAGTTTAGAATCATTTGACCTGATTGATATGATCCACCTCCTTTTTAAACTAATACAATCTCCAGGTGAGTTTAGAATCATTTGACCTGATTGATATGATCCACCTCCTTTTTAAACTATATTATGATTTTTCTTCATCACGTTTTACGGATTAAAAGATCAAACATAATCCGGTTTATGATCAGTGGGTTTGAATTAACATCTCTATTTTTTTTTAACATAAATTTGTTAGTTCATAATACCATGTATAAAGATTTGAATCATCATCACTTTTGTAGTGGACAAGGACTTGACACCTCTACTTGAAGCAAATCTTCCTAAAGCTTCAACCCCAATCCAATTATCAATTTGAATCATTGCAGCCATCACATCGGCAATTAAGATTTGTCAATCAAATGCAGCAGCTGGAACAATCAACTCGCACAAAAATCCGATTATTGCGCTTCTTAAACAGATGTAATACTTCATGGCGCTGCTTTGTATAGGGCTAGTCGGTGATTCAATGAAAGAGCCGTGACAAAACTAAATTTGACAAAAGTATGACGACTGTGAAGAGGTAACCACCCGATGGACAACTAAGACCAGACCATCGCAAAGTGGGAAAAAGATGGGCCAGTCAAATAGGTTGTAGAAAAAAACAACAAAAGATGATGAAAATATCCGTCTTCTGAAAGCGTTCAAATTGCACAAGTTTAGTTCCCTCTATCTGGGAGATAAGGGTGGGCGGTATGCATGCCGCCGCCCATCGGCGTAGAAGCGGCATCGCATGCCGAGCTTCGGCATGCATACCGTCGGTGTCATTCCATCGGCATCGGCATGTGGGATCGATTTTTGCGGCAAGTTTTCGCCGATTGACGCCGAGCAAAAAGAGACCGTTCAACGGTCATATTTTCGACCGTTTGAATTTTTTTTTTTTATCAATTCCTCCACTATATAAATCCCTTCAAAACCAATAAATTTTATACACCATTTCTCCTAAACAAACAAAAACCTTTAGTTTCTTTCTCAAAAAACATGAAGAAGAGCTGAATGCAAATCCTCCACCGCCCTAGATTTGAATTTTTTTTTTTAAATGAAGAATAAATGTTGGTTTTTTTTTTAGGAATTTGGTAATTTTTATTTTTTTTAGTACTTTGTAAGTTTTTTTTTAATCTAATGAATTGTTTTAGTTTAATTTTATTAGTTTTAGATTAAAAAGAAAATGAAAAAAAAAAAATTTAATCCATGCCTAAACCATGACTAAATGAGCATACCCCCTACAAAATCATCATTCTACATCAATTCTACATCAATTTTCTCTCTCCTGTTGGCATCATCCTATTGGTCCAATTTGATGCCTAATACATACTTGAAATGAGCATACCTCCCACCCTAAGATGTTGCTTTCAGATGAGACCTCCGGCTCAAAAACACCCCTCGTCATCCTTTTTTTTTCCTAGCAACATAAAATACTTGCTAGTAAGCAAAGAATAGCAAAATATATCAAAAAAAGATGACAGAAAATTAATCACTCGTAACTAGCACCTACACCTAGAAAGAAATACGAGCAAAGAGTAATTATGAGGCGATTAAAATGTTCCCACTAATTTCCTAATAAGAGGCAAAGTTCAATCAAAAGAAAGAAGGGTAGATATAACCTGAATATCAAGGGCATTGCCAATTTTGCATTATGAAACTTGTGACCTCAAAATAAGCTCAACCACACCAAGAATATATTAATTAAATCTAGATATAGAAATTAGAGTAGGGTTTGTATAATGTTTTTCACTGCTTTAGCTCTGGAAACTATTAAACCTATCAACCACTTGATGCTGCTTAATGTTTTTCACTACCTTAGATTATTCATTAGAAACTCTGCTAAGTTATCAATTATAATTTCCAACATTACATCTCCCCCTAACTACTGGTAGAGGAGTGCAGCAACTGAAGTCTATCTCAGGCCTTGTGTAACAAAACTAGATTTTGACTTAGACATACATCATCCAAATATGGTAAAAAATCAGCATGAAAACCACCTACATCAAGTAGTCTCTTCATCTAAAAGACGGAGTGTAACTAAAGCACAAAACTATGATATCATGGAGAAAATATAGCAAGAATAATGGGATGAATCCTAACCTGTTATCAAGTATAGATGAAGATTAATGGTGAGGATCGAATGCTGTAAGATCCATATCCCTAGGTTGATTTGGTATCCACTTTGTTGTTGATTATAGTCCCCCATCTCTGCTTTCTCTACAAGGATTTTCAGAGGCAAACAAATTACAAAGAAGTAAAAACCTGGAACTCTAAAATCTACAACTGTGAATAGCGCATGGTAGTTTATTTCCCAACAATCTTTCCCATTTTCATCACTTGTGAACAAAGGCTGTTTCACTTAAACAAATTTCACTTCCAATTTACATCAAAGGTGGGTTTTACGTGAACAAAGATCTGCATCTACCATAACCCTAGCAGAATTTGGAGGCCAGGGAATATTGAGGGCCCTAAGCAAGGGCTATTTTGCCTATGCTTTAGGGGCTGACCCTGAGAAAACATATAACACAAATCGCCTCATTCATAGATCTTCTACCATATTACTAATATTCATAGAGCATTGAGAAATGACAATACATACCACATAGGCACATAACAAGCATACTATTGCTCAATGTTACTTACTTGATGAGGGAAGCACCCTACATCTTCTATACTCAAAATGTCTTGTTGTATAACATAGAACCTAAATATAAGGTAATTACCAGCCAACTAATAGATGTTTTTTACTTGCTTCAAGAAAAACTGACATATATCAAAAAAATAAAATCCACATACATTGATATTATTCCCTCATCTTTATGTATCCATCTTCAAGCCAATTATTTTAAGGAAAAATGGACTGAATAGCTCATTGCAGGCTTAATTATTGACAAATATGCAGACGACTTAACAGTTTAATGGCCATTTGTGTGTTTAGCTCTAATGGAATTCAACTTCATGTTAATGGGTATTACCTCCAACATCATAATGCATAAACATCCAAGCATAAATGTGGATATTGCATTATTACTTACATATATATAACCAAATAGTGGATTAAGGTATCAGAATAAGAACCTGAGATTTCCAAAAGCTATTGATGGGTTCCAAAAGTTGCAGCTGAAATTATTGTTGTGCCTGTTTAGACTGCTCTGTTTGCTGCTCCCCAATAATCCCAAAAGCTATTGATGGGTTCCAAAAGTTGCAGCTGAGATTTCCAAAAGCTATTGATGGGTTCCAAAAGTTGCCCCTACGAGTTACGCTTTATGATTTTTCTATTTTTGTGTTCGAATATGTCCTCGTCATAATATTTCTCTATAACGTGAAACTCACATATATTCTAATTTACTCCAAAATCTATATTAGTTGTCAGCTCCAAAACCAAAACGGTATTTTAACCCTCAAAACATGTGCGCGAGAGTCACCACATTAACATCACCTTTGTACTTTCAGTTAGAAGTCACTTCTAATAAAATAAATAAAATGGTTAATTAATCTAAATAGCTAGACGAAGAAAAAAAAAAGAAAAAAGAGAGAAGAAAAGAAACGGATTAATTGGGTTGAAAAAAAAGAAAAAAGAATTACACTATCCAGTAACGCCTTCATAATTCATTTATAAAGTCATAAGCTCATGTCACAATCAAACCTATATCCAAAAGTCATTTCCATGAGTTGGATATATATTTTGAATATAGTCACATAAGCTCATGTCTAGAGCATGTGTTCTACACCTTGTGTTCGTTGATTCGCATACATGAACCCATTCATAACAAATTCTTCCCATTCACTACTGTCGTTTCATGGCACGAACCATGCCGTCATTGAACACAAAAAACGTTAGCAATAAAACATCCCGGGTTGTCAGCTGCTGTTCTATTTATAAGAGATGAAGTGCGGCTATTAAAGACATTTCATCAAACACCAAAACAAACATCATATATTTCATCATACTTCTATCCAACAACAATGTAGTTGTCAGACCTGATACTGTATGACAGTATCTGCTTTAATCATTTAGAAAGAAAAAAAAAACAAATGACCAAGTACATTTTTTGGTTATAACAGTCATACATTTGATATAAAGTGTTTTTTTACATATTGTCATATTTATAATAATTTTTATTATTTACAACAGGAAGACCAAGTACAAAGCTGGATCATTAATATATGGTCAAGACTCCTCAACTTGAATAAACATAATCATCTACCAGGAAAACAGAAAAACTAGTCAACTTATTGATATCATTGACATGATTTTCAAGCGTACATACCTAGTATGATCTCACTCATTAAAATGATTGCGAGATCATAGATATACAACAGATATAGTGATCAATCTTTATCACACTTATAATCTTAATAGTTGCATCATTAAATCAAAATATAACCACATTGGATGGGATTATAACATTCTTCTCGCCCATTTGCTCTTGGCTTCTTGCCCATCATACTTCTATCCAAAATCAACCATTCGCACTACTTAATATGACTAACACTGAACAAATATGATATACGATTGTGAACGTGTATGTAGGAAACCAGAAAACCTAGAATGATAGTTGTTGCATATCAAATGAATGAGCGACTCGTTAACATCAAGACAATATTCGTCATTATATAATAACTTAAAATAGCCTTATATTCTTTCTAAAATGGTTCAGATAATAGGCTGACTAGTTGCAAGCAACAGAAACTGTCAAGATATTATCCTCAAACCAAGTGATCAATATCATGCAACTTCAAAAAAAAAAAAAATAGAATACCTTAACGCAATCCAAAAATCTCTTCTGGGGGGTCATAAATACTCTGATCAGGAAAAATTTCCTCAAAGTCTTGTTTGACCTTGTTCCTCAATAAGGGATGCGGCAGAAGACCCTTCAAAAGAATTCTGAACGGCAACTCATCGGGTGGATCTGGAGATTGTTTCATGTCTTCATATATGTTCATAGCATCACCAGGAGATCCAAAACTCAAAAACCCACGAATAACTTCTGTATATGTTTGTGAATCAGGATACAAATTTTCCTTTTTCATGCTCTCCCACAGCTTCATTGCCTCATCCATCTTTTTTGATTTAGATAATGCAATAATCAAATCTTTATATAGATATACGTCCGGCTGATACCAGTCTTGCTTTTGAATCACCCAAAACATCTGAAATTCCATAACATAGCTATGAGATGAGAGTTGAAATAGGTTATAAGCGCAATAGTTAATTCCTATATCAACACATGGGTGTGGTACATAAAGGTAATGATAGAGCTAAAAAACCTTAAGAAACCATATCTATGATTTTTGTGGATAAAATGTGGCTACAAAGTAATTACATAGAATCCAGAGCATTTTGCAGGGTGATGCAATATGGAGTGGAGACATTAAACTACAAATAGCCATTATACGTGGTAAAAAAAATCATTTTATTCTTGTGTGTAGGGGGTAGGTGGGTTAGCAATAGAGTTATAACAAGCAACTTTCTTGTACGTGTTAAACAGGTTGGGGCAAGCTGACTCAAAGCACTATTCATCTGGTAAATTCATGTGCCTAATCTCCTATTTATTGGAATTATATAGAGGAGATATACTATACTTAGAAATACACAAGTGATAAAAAAAAAACTACTACTGAACGACTACTTCTGCCCCTTCTTCCCCTGATGATTAGCTGTGTACTAATTAATTGAAAAGCATAATGGGATGCAAAATAAACTGTAGCCATTTCATCTTTTCTTCCTTTAGTTTCTTAAAACACAGTGCTACTAATATGAGCATAGCACATATCACATATCACATATCAGTAATGTTAATTAAGATAGCACTTTAAGATCATGACCAAAGGAAATATGTTTTACATATTATTTCATGCATGGAGATTCCAAAGAAATTTTTGGAAGAAATGGAAATAAATCTTATCAGTCCTAGCATCAACAAACATAACAATTTACAGTATAATGCTTCCATACTTTAGCAAATAAAAAAAATTGGGATATATCACAGTTGGGTACTTGGGTTCATCATTTTGTTCATCCGCTTTAAGCTAAAATCCAAGATTTATTAACTATAGAGTATGAGTGTGGAAATAAACAAAATTGGAATATCACAGTTATCAATACTGTATATTGATCCAGCCTTTGAACAAAAAGAATGATTATTCACCTATTCGCATACCATGAACGCTAACAAAGATGTTGCATTGACTTCTAAGAGAAATATAATCTAGAAACAAACAAGACAGCTAATTAAGTGATAAAATAAGTTAACTAAAGAGGGATGAGTAAAACCTTGACGGCTAGTTGCACTTCTTCTTGGCGTTCAAGCTCATTGAGAACAGCAACCATGTCCATCTTTAAGAGCCTTGAGACATGAATTTTAACAAATTTGTCCAGTTTCTCTTCATCATCTTTCAATCTCTTCAACCCCAAGATAACAAAAAGAGCTTCTTTACCAATCAATTTCTTTCCCCTCCAAAGGGAACCTCTCGGCCTACCATCATGGTAACAGCGAGGCCTCAAATATCGATAAGACTGCCAGATATCTTCAAGACTTTGAGTTGGGTGACTGAGCACTAATGGTATTGTAGACGAAGAAGAATATGATAAAGAAATGTAGTCTTTCAAGATGGGTCTTCTTGTTATGTCAGAATGGACCACTGAAAAAATACATAACCGCAGCTTTGACCTCAATCTGCCAGCAAATGCTGCCATTGGAGAGGCTGAGAGCCTGAGACTAAAAATTATAGAAGAATTAGTATCAACTATAGAAGGAAAACAATAAGTAAAATTGATTACAAAAGCTTATAACGGTAGTTAGGGATAAAATAACATTAGCAATCAGGGTGTCTGTAAATTTCATTTAAGACCCTTACGTCTCACCTAAGGTCCCTAAATCAAACCAATCGAAAGTGATAGTTGGAGGACATCTACTGAATTTCGATAGTTCAAGGACTAAAAGTGTGATTTTGGCAAACCATAGGGACGTCTCATGTAATTTACTGAAAATATAACATTCTAACTTATTGCCTAACAAACAATTTTTAAAAACTACTTAATTTAAAAAAAAAACAACTCCAAACACCTTCTCATTGCAAAGTGAACTTCTTTCCCAAATTCTCATCACTCAGTCTCCGGCCCAATCCTAAATCCTAATATCCCCTTCATCAGTTCATCGATCAATCACCATTCCCTCCGGTCTCCGTCGCCTTTATCCGTCATCGATTTGGCAGTTTCTGTTCATCACCATCGAAATTCAAATTCACACAGCAGTTCATCGACTGAAAGTTTCAAACAGGTTAGTGTGTTTTCCCCTAATGGTTTGACTGGATTTCTTCGATTGGTTTGGTTTAATAAAGCATTATCAGTTAGAATATTGGAACCGATAGGTGTTATTTGACTTCTGAGTTTTGTTCGGACATTGGAATTTCATTGCCTTCTGAATTGTTGTCAACTTTGATTTTCGTTTGATTGCTTCAATTTGACTTTGAATGCATCAAATTGATTTTGATTTCTGGTTTCCTGATTCGCATACACACATGTCTGTTAGTGAAAACTCGAACTAAAATATTAGAGAAAGAAAATTAAGATATAATATTTCGATAGCTCCTAAGCAGTCTGGGAGGACTGAGAATCCGGTGAATTGACTAGTGGTGGAGTGGGGTAACCAGTGCTGAAAATTGGGGAAGCGGTGTTACGATGAAAACTGGAAGATGAAAACATTAACCGTCAGATTTTTATGAAAACTGTTGACATTTAATGGCCAGGATCTCATCATGTTTGATCTAATGGTCTGGATCTTTCCAAATAGTGGTTGTAACTGTTAAAGTTGGAAGTTTTCTCAGCGGTGTCTATATAATTATAATGTGTTCATCTTGAAGATGAGAAGAATACAGTAGAATGAGGTTGTGCACCTTACTTTGTTACAACTCCCTTAATTTGAAAACATTAACCGTCAGATTTTTATGAAAACTGTTGACATTTAATGGCCAGGATCTCATCATGTTTGATCTAATGGTCTGGATCTTTCCAAATAGTGGTTGTAACTGTTAAAGTTGGAAGTTTTCTCAGCGGTGTCTATATAATTATAATGTGTTCATCTTGAAGATGAGAAGAATACAGTAGAATGAGGTTGTGCACCTTACTTTGTTACAACTCCCTTAATTTTAAAAAGCATAATAGTATATAAACGCATTTGATCAGATATGGATACTTTCATACTTTCACCTTAAATAAACTACAATTGGATTCAATGGTCGGTGATGAGTCAGTCGAAACTTCAGTATTTGGGTCGGATACTAATAACTGAAATTCAATTGTGGTTTATAGGTTTTCAATCAGAGTTGAAACTCAAACTGAACCCAATCTGAATAAGGCACCTACAGTAAGGTCATCGTTTCTAATTTAACTGATAACTTCCAGAAAATTAAGTAACAATCCAAAATGAGTTCATTTATCATAGCCTACAACTGAAACAAAATGGTAAAAATGGTAAAGAGATGAATTCACCAAAGATATGGAAAACAGTAAGAAGAAAAATTGGCTATTGATTTGAAGAAACTAAAATATCATCAATGCAATCAGATCACCAACAAGCAAATAAACAAAAAAGTTGATCGATCGCACAAACATAGAACCTAATCAAAACCAAAAATGTCAGCAGAAGAAGAGTGACGAAATCTACTACACATACAATATATCGATGAAAATACGACTGTCCTTACATGATGGTGTGCAGGTATATGTGCTAGATACAGAAAATTAGGGTTTACCTCAAAGCAAAAATGGCAGCCGCGTTTCTGTTGATGGTGCGATGCGAGAGATGAGTTGGAGAGAGCGACGTTCGCGTTAGGGTTTGGATTTTCAAATTTGGGGTTATTTTATTAAGTTACATAAAACCCCCTTAAACTATACGAATTTTGTCTTTAACTGAAAAAAAGGGCATGTAAATGATTTTTGAGTAAATTACGGCTATCGTCCCTGTGGTTTGCACGTTTTACGTCTATGGTCCTTAGACTTCATTTTTTACGGCTTTAGTCCCCAAACTTTATCGACTCGTTACGGCTTTAGTCCCTCGGGCTAACAGACGTTAAAAAAGTCTGTTAACTTTTTTGAAATGACAATAATGCCCTTGTATAAAAAATAAGAAAAACAAAAGAACATAGAAAATTAAAAAATTATAAACCCAACTCAACCCCCACCTCCACCCCTAATTCTTTCTCGATCTGGAACCCCAACCTCCCACCCCACCCCACCCCACCGTCAAGTCTTTCCGGCAAGATCTTCACGGCTGAAAGCACAGTCTTCGCAGGGCTGTTGCCGTCCCCTCTTTCTCCAGAAACAAGAAACTACGCGCTGGTAATAATCGTGAACCACAAAAAAGGTCAGGGGTCGCCGTCCCATCTTTCTCCGGCGACTTGAAATCGCCCAAAATTTTCCGAACCGGTTCTAGCAACGCCGCTGGTATGACTGCTGATTAATTAAATTACTGCTAATATCCATCTCCATTTAATCTCCGCCGGTCAGATTGACGAGCTTAATATATGGATCTATGAGTTTAAAAATTTGAACATTATGAAAGAAAGCTTAAAATACATACAATACAAAGTGTTTAGAAAGCATGGGAAGGAACCGTGACTTCAATTTGGAAGCGGGAATATGAATAAACAACCTCCTCGGCCCAATTGGCGGTTAATTTGAATTGTAACGGGGGATTTGTGCTCAGAATTCTACTCCGGCAAAACATAATCATCGATGGTGTATTTTTAGTGTAGGCTGATCCTCACCGACTCGCCCAAACTTTTATTTGATCACCTGAGAATCTTCCCCTCCCTAATTGCTTATCCTTCACCGACGCAGTGGAGATCGGACTGGTTCCGACTGGGGCTGAACCACCGGAGAGGGGAGTTCGCCGGAAAAGAAATGGCGGAGAGGGGAGTTCGCCGGAAAAGAAATGGCGGAGGTTTAGTCGCCGGAGAGGGGAGTTCGCCGGAAAAGAAATGGCGGTGGTTGAATATCCCTGCGGACACGACACGATGAACATTTATGCTTTTTTTTCTTTTTTTTTAATTTGTTTTTGATTTATATTTATATTGTTTTTTTAAAGGAGGGTACACTGGTCTTTTCACACACACTTAACAGAATTTTTTAACAGATGTTAGCCCCAGGGACCACCGGTGTAACGGACCCCTAAACCTTGGGGACTATAGACGTAAAAATTGAAGCCTAGGGACTATAGCCGTAAAACGTGCAAACCACAGGGACGATAGCCGTAATTTACTCATGATTTTTAAAATCGTATAAAAAAGTTTGGAAATTTTGTTAAGAAATGCTACCAATATTTAGTTTTTATAATATATAACCAAAAGCCATAAGTTCCATCACACGCGGTAACGATTGCGATTGTTATTAGATCATTAGGCATTCTATTGATTTATTGGTTACAAATTGAACATGTTATGATGGTTGTTAGTCGAAATAATGATTTGAGTGAGATTGTTATTAGATCATTAGATCTTATATTGATTTATGGATTGAAAATTCAATATGTTATGATGGTTGTTAGTCAAAACAACAATTTGTGTGAGTTTACAAGGACACGATTGTTTGTGTTGTTATGTATATCGTTGATTTATGTGTAAACTCATCTTGAAGGTTAGAGCCTTCACAATGGATTCTTCATCTTTATCTCCATCTCTAAAATCTAGAATTTTCTTCTTATTTTCATCTTGGAATCTCCATCTCCATATTCATCTCACCTCTATAATAGAGCTTCATTCATAGAACTTCTACTTACCAACATTCATAGAGCATAGAGAAACGACAATATACCACATAGACACATAACAAGCATAATATTGCTCAATGTACTTACTTGATGAGGGAAGCACCCTACATGTTTTATACTCAAAATGTCTGGTTGTACAAGGCAACTACCAGCCAACTAATAGATGTATGTGCTTCAAGAAAAACCGACATATATTCAACAAATAAAATCCACATACATTGATATTATTCCCTCATCTTTATGTATTCATCTTCAAGTCAATTATTCTCCTAATATACAAAGTTCAACTTGGAACTATTCATCTATATTATATAGTATTGGTGATGCATGAGTTACAATCTCCTAAAGCTTTTCTTAGAATTCTTTAGCTATATAATATTTCTTTAGCTTTGCTTACGAGTTCCCTATGCATTCATATATGTATAACTAGGTTTGTAACCCGTGTGTTACACGGGATGACATGAAATCAATTAAACACAAACATAACACAAAGAATTTTATAATATGAATTTGTTATGCAAATTAGCTTTTTATTAAAGGAACTTCCACAAAATAAAAAAGAAAGTTATTATAATTATGTAAAAAGCCACTTATCAATGTTGTAGGTTTACAATTAACCACTTATTCATGTGGTAGGTTTGAAGTCCATGAATCTAAAATAAATATCTTATTTTGATTAAAAGGAAAGCCTAACATTTGAAAATAGTACACATGTGACATGTTAATAAAAACTAACTCAAAGTAGTATGAATACAATAAACATTTGTTCTTTCTATTTCTACAAAATTCATATATAGTTAAGGTTACAAAGACAGACTTTCACGAGGTATGATTTCACATAGTCAAATAACTTCAAAATAAGAACATTACATTAAGCTAACGTTGGCAAGGACTTCTACAAGGTATGAATATATTTTCAGTACCATGGCATTAAAAATGTTTGAATAATAAAAACCAGGTAAAATTAATACCTACGTAAATATTCTTATAATTTAAAGTAGATATAGTAATGAAAAATTAAAGTCTAGAAAACCGGTTTATTAGTCTGTATGTAGAAATAAAAAAATGAGATAAAGACATTCTAAAAGGTTGTCATTTTGATGTAACTATTACTATTTGGATTTAGTTCGAATATCGTGTCTTCTTTTCATGTCGCTAACAACATTACCTGCAAATAAACAAATGTAGATTATAAGGAAGGTAAGAACTATAAAAAAGTAAGATGATTAAATGAGACAGTTATTCGAAAAACAACACACAAACAAACATCATTGTATTACCCAATATCATTCCATTCTTGTATATCTTCCCTTCAATGTCAAAATGTAGACAAATTCGTTAAAAAAAAAGTTAGGAGTTAGCTTTAGGTTGAAAAACAATGAAATTAACCTTAACGGAACTAAATTTTTCTACAAATTTCGTTGCCTAGTAAGAAATAATAATAACATGGTAGAAAATTAATTAAGTAATAAGAAAGGGTTTTCTTGAATGAAAACTTCAGCACAAATACTTACAGATTCAACATGGATAATAGAGAACATGTTCAGAGCCATATGCATAAAGAAGAAAATAGTTAAGTATGAAGGGGAGACCATACATTTAGATCAGGCTCCTTGCAGTACTTTCACTTCACCTTCTAGCATCTCTCGTTGGTGGGGATAAGACCATGGTTGTACTCCACTGCATCCAGAGCAGGATCACGAAGAGGAGACCATACATTTAGATCAGACTCCTTGTAGAATCATCACTTCACCTTATAGCATCTCTCATTGGTGGGGATAAAACCATGGTGGTACTCCACGGCATCCAGAGCAGGATCAGAGCAGGATCACCTGCTTCTCTCACCATAATAATTTGGCCAACATCCGTGGGTTTTATCAGAACATCATCATCCTAAGGAAGGTGCAATAGAGAAGCAGGAAAATGGTTATCGTTTGTAACAAATATGTGATTTCTTCAATCATCAAGAGAATGACAAATCAAAAAGCCAATTTATTCTAAATACACGTCAATCAGGAAGAAAATGAAATGAGAATCCAAGTACCCAAGTTGATCATAATAATAAAAGAAACTCTAACATAAGTAAAAGACAAATACATCTGCAAACACCTAAACAATCTAAATAAATTTTACTTCTAACTAACCTTAAAAAAAGACTAAGAATGAGAAAAAGGGGAAAGTAAAAAAGACAATCTCATCCAATGTAACCTAAAACACTGCAACAATACTTGGAACATACAAACACATCCAATGGAAACTGTATAAGAATACCACATCAAGTAAACATGGAATGAGATAAAAAAAAACATGCAGTAAGAGAAACATACAACTAATAAAGTTAGATGCAGTACCTTGGCGAAGCTCTATTGCAAACGACAACCCTCAACTCCTAAAGAATTGAAGTTTGAGACGATCACACATGACAACGAAGCAGAAATTATTTAACATAAACATGTAGAATGGCATGTTAACATTCCAACATGGTGGCGAACTTGTGAAAGCTCACACCACAAAAGATTGAGCCATAATAATAAGCGGATCCATGATGAACACAATTCCATTTGCAATCAAATTCCTTTGTTTGTATTGCATTATTTCTGCAAATAAATGTAATAGAATAACTACAGTTAAATACGTAGCTCACTTTCTTACATTTACTCTTCAAATAAGAAAAGAGAAAAAAGCTTCCTATAAGTGTTCTGCATCCATCATAGAATTTGAGAGAAAATAAAAACACCTTAGTTAATTTTGGCACTGCAGAAACAAAAATAATTATAAGGCTGTAGTGATAATAACACAGCTTAGATACATATAAACAAATATACACAAGAGCTAAAATCAGTCTGAAACAAATTTTTCTGATACAAACAGGTGAAGAGCAGTTGCTATTGATTTTAATTTTGGTCTACTAACTTCTGTCCCGATTTAGAAACTAAACTACAGGGTATAGTATGTTTTATATTTCTGCTAGTTATCACTAATTGTTAGCTCACTTTAAACACATTTGGTTAAACTAAACTGCAGAATGTAGTATGTTTAATTTATTTGTTAGTTATCATTTATTTTTAGCACAATTTAAACCCATTTGGTTAATTCTCATCTGCAGCTTTATATTGTAAACCTGTTGATGTAGCTATGCAGTAAAAATTTCACTAAAATGGGTTTACAACTATGAATGTAAGCCTTGTAAGAATATACTTAATAATTAATACTCACATCTCCATAAAATGACTAATATGGCCACACAACAATAAGGTAATGTTAAGAAAAAACCTTTATAAGAAAAATAAACCAAAACAATTTATGTGAGCAAGGCAATGTAATGAACTTAGTATAACATTATAAAAAAATAAACCAGAAATACCATTTAAGAGACTAAGGCAATGTATGGAAGAGGAATAAGGGCGCCAAATCAATAAAAGGGAGGGGTTGGGAGGGTAACATGTGTACTAAGAGATTTTGACTTATTAAAGTAGTGGGATGGGATGGGATGAGATTGAAGTCTTTTATTGCTTAATCTCATTTATATTCAGATGGTGAATGGTCATAACATATGTTTCCTATAAATCATGAAAATTCCTAAACCATCAACATTGTATTATATTTATTATTAACTGATATAGTAGCTAGTAATCTGTTTTAGAGATGTTTAGATTTATTAGCCTATTATCATAAGGCTATTTAGAAGAACCCATAAAGAGAGTGATCCAAAGCAATATTTGACTTTAAATATATAGCAGAATGAAAATACATCTTTACTTATGTTTTACATCTACTCTAGTCCTTTGGAAAATCAAGTTGTTAGATTAGCTTGGAAAATTTTATAAAATCCGACCCATTTAATAAATTTGAATCACTTATCAAAACAAGTCTGCCAAAACTGACATCGCTTATAAAGAGTGAAAAGGAACTTAAGTACTTAACACAAAAACAAAGGTATCCAACTATGACTATTTCCTAATAGATAGTAAAATTGAACCGATACAAAAAGGAATCATACCCAGATTTGAGGAGGACAACCTACTTTGCACCTGCAATACAAAAACAAAAGAGGCAACACACATAATCAATATAACCTATTAACTTGCCTAATCACTAAAACCTTATAAACTGGTCAGAATAGAGATTTTAAGTGATGGCTTTATCTTTCCTATCAATCCCAATGATAAATACTCGATGCTTATGAACTTTACAACTTTGCACACGGAAATGGATAACTGACAAGTGACAAATATAATGATTTTGGCTACATAAGGGCATTTGTAAAAACAGTTATTAACAATCGATCGCCTAAACACTGGTATCATGAATCAAAAGCTGATCAATTGTTGTCAAAATATCTATAGATCTCGTTAGGTTTTCCAAAAGCTCAAACATGAGGATAAATCTAGGACTGTTCACAATTCACATCTATAAATCCATCATACGCACGGATCTTAAAAACTATCAACTAATCAATCATCAGATCAATGAGAACAGATGTGCTAACAGATTGTAAGGACACCGGCTACACACAAATTCAATAAACACCCTTAAACTAAGCAAGAATATGACACCTGCACGCAATTCAGGAAAAAAGATATAAGAGTCTAACAAATCACAAAAGAATTAACCTCTTTAGGTAAAACAACAGCTACGGAGTTCCTGATGCAGATCAGGAATGGAGACTAAGGTAGAACAGCAGAGGCAGAAGTCCATATGCAGGTCACGAATGGAGAGTAACGGCAGTTTATGAAGACATCGATAAGGCGATTGAAGTCCAATTAGGGTTAGGGGAAGAAGCCGTTTCAAAATTGAGCGATGTCGATTGAATTCCAGTTAGGGTTACCGAGACCTAAACGATTCACATCCCATTGAAGACGTCGATGAGGCGCCCGGTGACTAACATCTAATGAGATTAGGGTTCTAGAGGAAATGCGTATACAGTAGGCGCGCGAAAATAAGTCCATAGATATGCTAGGAGGCTGACACGTGGCGTAAGTTATCTTTACTTATTAAAGTAGTAGATATGAAAGTGACTTTAATAGTTACCTTCAACCCCATATTTCTTATCCTGATTTTCATTTGTCTCTCTCATTCTCAGCCCCCCTCTCTCTAGGGCACGCACCAGTGTACCTCCGATCCACCGCCCGACATGGTATCTCCGATCCACCGCTCATCATGCCAGCATCAACGCTGCCATCTAGATTACGAATTTACAGTTGTTCCATCTCTCACCCTCGCACACAAATTGGAGCGAACCCATAAAATACGACTTTATTGTTGTTGGTCTCTGTTTGATTTAAGATAACTCTTTGGTCTTTTTCTTTAAGTTAGTTGTCCATTGTTCTTTTCTCCTTCTTACAGTTTATAAACATTAGGGGTGTGGTATAAAAAATTAAGCTTTATAATGTTTGTGTGCTGTTTGATTGATGAACATTTAGGCGATTCAAGTGAAATCTCAAATTGATTCAATCGATTCGGTGAGAAAGAACCTTCAAGCGATTCAAGTGAGGGACAGGAACGAGTCTTTACAAATTGATCTAATTCGAGAACGAGTAAAGCGGTTGTTTGCAGGTTTTTTTCTATTTTTTTAAATGATAAAGCCTTAATTTTGACTCTGATATGTCTTCTGTCACGTATTATTCCTTTGTATTTTTGTAGGTTTGTTAACTTATTTTGTTTTTCATTTGTAAACCTTTTCCCTTGAAATTATTGCTACGGATAATTGTTTTTAGTTTGTTGCTATTTGTATTTGCAGGTTATTAACAGAGATTGCAAATGGAGTTAATGAGTATGTGTGTTGAAAGAGTGAAATGACAATTATTGTGTTTGATCATCGAGACACATGAGCTATTGTCATAAAATTATCGATATCAACTGTTTAGTATTGTTGTATCGGCTCTATCACCTCACCCGACCAGAGTTAAGGGTTATCTTCCAAAACTTATTTATTTTTTTGCAGGGTTGTTTCCCCGTTTTCTTTTATTTGCAGCAGAAGGCTCTTCTCTTCTGGATCATATAGGTATGTAGATCTACATATAAAGCTTACCTTGGAGGTGTTAAGGGGATGGATTGATCTTTATTCATGTTGTTGGCAAGAGATCATTAGGTTAATAGGTTTGTCTGTTGGTAGTTCTTACAATCATTCATGTTTCATCATTTCATGCGATTTTTTGTCAAAACAAGCTTTTGCATCTTGATCAGGGAATACATGTGTTTTTACAAGCGAGATCTTCATGAAACCTCATATTATAGCAAGGACGGATGCTTAAAAATCAACTACACTTTAGTAAATGACTTAAGGTTGAGGATTGTACTTCTCTCTGTTCGTTCTTGGTCGTGGAAATTCATTTGCATCACCGTATTGGTTTATGTTCAAATTAAGTGTCACTTTAAAATTTCATGATTCAAGTGTTCTTAATTTTAAATGAAATTGCCTAGACCTTGGGCTATCTGTTTAATTTTCTGAGTTGAGAGAATAATGGAATGCCATGTTATTTGCATGAGAACATATTAATCATTTTAAAATTTCATAAATTAGGGGTTCTTACTTTTAAATGAAAATAGCCCGAGCTTGGGACTATCAGTTTAATTGTTTGCATTGGGAATTTTTTTTAAATTGCTAATGGAATACTTTATAATTTATATAGCTCCTTATTATAATGAGATTGAAGTTACTAATATTGCCCATGTTGGTTCTATAGTTTGCCGACATTGATTCAGTGGAATCAGAATTTGGTATAGGATACAAATGTTATTGGTACCTATGTTTTTTAGGAGAATATTTGAATTAGTGTGCAGGGTTTTATAGTGGTCTACAGATTGTTGCTTTGTGTAAATATGTAAATTGTTACGTACTTTATGCATGTTTTTAGTTTGCCATGAATGGTTGCAATATTCAAGGGATGTATTCATTTTATTAGTCAAAATTAGGTTCTAATTGTTTAAGCCGCAGGCCTCTTGAGCAGCATAAAACTTACGCGTTCGTTTAAATTTTGATGTGACGCATAAGGAACGGTCATAAAATCGGCCCGCGGCAACGCGCGGGTTGAAACATCTAGTTTCAAGGAAAAATGGACTGAATATAGCTCATTGAAGGCTTAATTAATGACAAATATGCAGACAACTTAACAGTTTAATGGCCATTGGTGTGTTTAGATCTAATGGGAATTTAACTTCATGTTAACGGGTATTACCTCCAACATCATAATGCATAAACATCCAAGCATAAATGTGATATTGCATTATTACTTACGTACATATAACCAAATAGTGGATTAAAGTATCAGATTAAAAACCTGAGATTTCCAAAAGCTATTGATGGGTTCCAAAAATTGCAGCATGATATTATTGTTGTGCCTGTTTAAAGTTTAAACTACTCTGTTTGCTGCTCCCCAATAATCCCATTATTCACTAAAGCAGTTGCAGCTGCAGCAGCACCGGTTGCAGGAGTGCCCTTACCCTCCACAAACCGCCAAATACACCACGTCTCGACCAACCTATAAGACCACCATTTCCCACAAAGCTGTTCCATTTGCGACGGCCTAGGCAATTAATCCAACATAAACAAAAGTTGCACTCCTTTTCTAGCTCTCCAATCACTATCAGTATCAGGCAATATATCAGGTTATGTAACGAAAATATCATAAATCGTAAAGTATACTAATTTCATTGAAAGCATTGTATAGAGACCTATCTTCCATCTAATAAAATAACTAAAATAAATAAAAACTAACAACGAAAATATAAAATTAATTCAAAAGATATAAGACTTGTAAGTATACTAATATCATTAACTAAAAATTTACAACATAGCATCATAATATAAACAACTAAAAGATAACATTTCATTCCCATCCCCAACGTTGTGCTATTTCACGCTTGCGTGCTAGCACCGCATTTAACGCCGCTCCGGTCAAATTATCATGTGTTGTTAGGAAGAACTGCATATCTTTATCCATTTGTGTTTGCTGCATCATGCGCAACTCCTCCTCCAAAATAAGCATTTTCTTTTCCTTTTCCTCCCTCATGAGACGCAATTTCTCCCTCTTGAACTCTTCTACCTGCGCTCGGTGTCGTTTCTTGTCCTCCATATCTTCTTTGTTAAAACTGCTAAATTCAGAAATGATCTTAAGCAGCTGTTCTTCCCGTTGTTCTGATGATGATAATGCCGGTTTCTTCCCTTTCTCTTGAGGTCCTTGCGGCTCTTTGTAGTGAAACACCTCATCCTCTATGTGGATGGCAGTGGGAAACTGGGCATTCGATGAGCCTGTGTGCGTGTTTGAATCGGATGTCTTTGTTCTTTTTGATGATCGGGCATGCGCACCCATGAGAGGGGTGTCATTCCATTTTGGGTTACTTTTAACAATTTCCCATGCCGCTTGATGAAGAAAGCCTTTCATTTTATAAAGATTTCTATACTCAATAAGTGCCGCTACCAATATATCCGCTTCTGATTGACTGCTAAGACGATTGGCCATCTTGTTGTAGACAACATTGAACTTCTTGATGTTTACATTCATGTCCTTCCATTTTGAATTAAGTTGATGAACAGTTCGATCGGTATTCCCTAACTGTGCTTCAAAATTTTCAAGCATCCGCTTCCAAAAGGAATCGGTTCGTTGTTGATTCCCAGATTCTGGATCTCCTGTAACGTTGATCCAAGCCTTGGCTAATGCCTCTTCTTCTTTGCCACTCCATGGTTTTGACTTCTTCCTGATAGAAGTATACATTAGGCCATTAGGGGCCAATATAGGCGTTCCGCTTCATTTTTATGGTTAAAAAAACTTAACACACAATACATTTTGTCCTCTCATTTATTCAAAGTTTTATTTCTTGTGATCGAATGAATGCTCCATTTAGATTCAAACAGTTCATCTAACCTGTTCATTGCAAACAAAGTTGAAGCCTTGTTTCAGGTTGAAGGGAGGAGCTCTATTTGAAGATTGAAGCTGTTCCGTTACAGATCCAATTTCTCTACATTTGATGTTCTTCTGTGGATTATTTGGATTAGAGCATGTTTGGTTGTGAGTTTGAAAATGACTTTTGGCTTTTGGAGGAGGCAAAAAGTCAAAAATACCCCTCCAAAAGCTAATAAGTCACAACATTGTGGCTTTTTGCTGCTTTTGGAGGGGCATTTTTGACTTTTTGCCTCCTCCAAAAGCCAAAAGTCATTTTCAAACTCACAACCAAACAAAGCCTTAGTCTCAACAACAAGAATAACTAGAAAATTATCAAGTTCTAGAAAACATACCCGTATTCTCTTTCCAGTTAACGTCACCAAGGTACAAATTAGGACAGTTTCTGGCGTGGATTATACTAGCACTCACCTTGATTACACAATTTTACTTCTACCAGTGCAGGTAGCTCTGTAATTTGCTCACCGTTTGTGCTCGTATGGTTCAACAAACGGAATACGAAAAACATCAAAGGTAGTCGCTCGCAGAAACATCAAATTCCAAGGAAATCATCGACGCTAGTAGAGGATTTGGTTCGTGAAAGAAGAAACGACAATTCGTAGCTAGAATCAATTGCCGCCGTGGCCAATTTAACGAGGGAGGAACAAACTGCAGTGGATATCGGTCCAATTCAACGGTAAATTCATCACCGACTTCAGCACCTGCTGGATTGACAACTTCATTAGCACTAGCGGTAGCGGCTGGAGCGATCGATTGTGGTGGCAGTTGAATTGATTTTGGTACAAGCGGCACCTTTGCCTTCTATTAACCCTAAATCCTCAATTTCTTTTACGATGGAAAATGTGGATCGGATCTTCACGGATCAAGTACAAAGTACAAATGGATGCCAACTCATACATAATCTATGAAGGAGGATAACATAATAACATAAGTGTGTGAATGTTTTACAGATTTTACATTTAAACAAACAAATTTAAAAGTCATAAATTTAAAAAAAAAATCAATATAACCAAATAAACATAATATTAATAAAAATAAATTAAACAATATTAGATAAAAATTCTATTACCTCTTAAAATCTCCCAAACCGGTAAAAAAACTAATATTGATGTTATTGTGAATTTGATATTGTGTAATTACCACAAACAAAATGTGGTCATTGTTTCAATTATGAGGTTGCTTATTGTAAAGCTTGTTGAACATTGATATTTTCATTGTATGATCCTCGTTTAGATGATATCATAATTTTCGTATGATTTTCTTAGTGTCCAAAGGCGTTACGAAAATCAAGAAATCGAGAACATGTTTTATAATTTTTTTAATCAATTGTGAGGATACAACCCTCGTATAAATACAAAACAAAAAATGGACCAACATGGAAGGTATGTCAAAATTTGGCAAGGCAATATGAGTGAATCAAGGAATATATTTTAATCTCAATACTTCTCTTTAAGGTAGAGCACACAAGTCTTTAGTGTCCAACTTGTCAAATAGAAATCGTAGTTGTTGTGTTCCCAACCTTTTTGTGAGGAGATCGGTGCTCCTCCTAGGAGAAGCATATGTCATGTTTGCGATTTTCTTGTGAAAGGACATCCAAGCCAATCAGAATTACAATATATGCTTTGAGAGTGCAACCCCCTTCACGTGGGAGAATAATACCATGCCTTGGCTTTGCCTTGAGATATCGTAATACACGGTTCGCATCGTCTAAGTGAGTTTGTCTTCGATCACAACAAATTGACTTAAGACATTCACATCGTAAGTGACATCCGGTCTTGTGGCTTGCAAGTAGAGCAATCGACCAACCATGCAACGGTACTGATTTGCATAAACTTTTGGTTCATTTTCACCACTGTCTAACTTTTTTACATCCATACATGTCGCAATCATTAAGGATATCCAAGACATGTTTTCGTTGACTCAACACTAATCCTTTCGAGATACGTGCTACTTTGATGCCAAGGAAGTATTTGAGGTTGCTAAGATCTTTTATATTGAAGTTTTTGTCAAGTTCCTTCTTTGTATCTTACATTTTACTTGTATCATTGCTTACCATGATCACGTCATCGACGTAAATAAGAGCAGCCATAAAAGTCTTCCTTAATCGTTTAATTAATAGAGAAGTGGTTTCAAGCAAGATGCCTTGCTCGTTATAAAATCTTGACAAGTCATTAGACTTGAACTCCCCACCATGGTCACTTCTAATCTTCTTAATGGATTTACCAAATTGTGTGTTTATCATTTTATAAAAATCTATCAAGCGTTTACCAGCTTCATGCTTGAACTTCAATAGAAGAACCCAAACGACTCTACTAAAATTATCAACCACGGTTAAAAAATAACTAGTACCCGTAAAGAAGGGGATACGATACTACTATAGGCTATAATGTGTTTTTCTTGGAAACAATCTCATTAGCTGGAGTTTCAAAAGATAGTATACAGATGCTCGCTCTAGTACCAAGGAAGAGTATCATGCCCTTTTTCACACCGCTTATAAGCTCCGTTTGAATACTTTCGTGCTTTATGAGTTACATATACCTTTTAATCTTTTATTAGTCCACCTATGTTATGGTGTGACAATATTAGAGATACATATTTATTAGCCATAATGTTTCATCAATATATGAAAAATCGTGAGATCGAACTGCATTTCATACTAGAAATGGTTCTAGCAGAAACTCTTAAAACTCAATATTTTTCAAGTATTACTCATACGATATATTATTGATAGGACTTTAATAGGTATATTATTGATAGGACTTTAATAGGTATGATTGTTATATTATTACTTATATAAAACAAGGTTCTAGCATAAATTCACAATATCAATGAGACAATGACATCTTTCATTTCCTTTCATCAAGTGATAATACATTAATCCGTATAGCTTTAGTGTAGCTTTGACACCAAGTAACTCAATGTGCACTCTCGTCTACTCCATGTCAAATTTACAATACAATTCTATTACTTGTTGCCTAAGCTAGCAAAAATATTTAATTATATATGCTATACGCTTTAACCTGTTGTACCATGTGTATAGCTATATACTTTTGATATTTATATAATTTTTGCACGTAACATACGTATAAATATTAAATATATAATTATATATATATTTACCCATCCTCACAAATCAAAGATTACAAAACTGCGTGCTTTTATGAAAACAAATAAAAAAAATATATAAAAAAAAAGAATTTACAGCATTTCAAATAGCAATTCCCGCCGTCCCATTACTACGACTCCATATTTTCAGTTCATTCTGAAACGGCGTCAAATTCAAATCCAAAAACAGCCCTCTCCTGCTACCACCGTCCACCTCCTTCACCACCGCCGGAACATTCTTCTCCGCCTGATTGTCACGGTGCCGCCGCATGTGACCGCCGAGCGCCTGCCCGAGCTCAAACTCCAACCCGCAGACCGAACATTCATGCGTCTTGGCCTTCGGCGGCGGTTCGTCCACCGATTTAACCTTCTTGTGGCTCGTCCGGTGCCCCCCGAGCGCTTGGAACGACGAGAACTGCTTGTTGCATGTCTTGCAATTGAAAACCCGTCCGGTGGTGTCGGGTCCGGATCGGTTGACCCGGTTGAGGAGCATCAGACAGTTTGCCATAGCTAAGTTCTCGATCTCGCGATCATCCTCCCAATTTCTCTTCATGTCGTTAGTAGTTTAAAGGTTATTTGGTAGAGTAAGTGGTGTGATTTGACTTAGTTGCTGTTTGTGAACGCATATATATAGTATCACGATCCGAGGTGCACGCACATATCTTCATATGGAAACTGGAAAGGTAGTTGGGCTGGGTGACGGCGTCACTCGTCACCTATGACGATACTTCGACTTTTGTTTCTAGAATTTGAAGTTGTTGACTTTGGGAGTCAAAGTCGGTTAGTTAAAATTTTCAAACACGTCTTGCTTAAGTACTGGTTAAATATTTCATAAAATTAAGATTGCGTATCTAATAAACTAGATTATGTTACCGCATGTTACCGCCAGAATAATACGGTACATAAAACAGTTGTATTGTTAGAGTGTAACGTGAAAAAACATAAATATAAAAAGAGGATGCTTGAAACAGTTAGTTAAATATTTATAAACGTAACGTACCATATTTATAAACGTAACGTACCGGTGTGAAAATACAACGAAGGCAACCTAGAAAAAACAAAACAATTTTTTTTTAATGATACGTAAACGTGACGCTATGAAACTCCAAGAAAGAAAAGTTAAACATGATTTTTTCTTTTTGCCTTCCATATGACACCCAACCAGTGGATTGTGTGTTATAATAGGATTAGCGGATAAAATAGTGTTTAACGGGAAATCCTATTGGTAACTACAATCAAAAGATGATTTTATTCTTAAAAAAATGTTGTATACATTTTTTAATAAAAGTGTAAAAACATGTGTAGTCATAATCTTTTTAAAGGATATTATGCGAAACATGTCAATTACGTCAGTACTTAAGGGGATCATCATAAAAAATGGTGTAATAATAACTCTCTCAATCTCTCATAACCCTCATTTCATTGTTATCTCTAATATTAGAACATGTGTTATGTTTGTAGTATAGCAAATATAAATATAAATGCGTTTTGGCCAAAAGAAGTTAAAAGAAGTAAAAAGGTAATAAATAGAAATTAGAATTAATTTTCTGAAAAATATATATATGGCATTCAAGCAGTTAAATCTGGTGGGAGACAAAGTTAAGTTAGTTGGTAGCATACATGTGTTTCTAGATGGGGTTCATGTGACGCCATTTCAAGTTCTAGATGGGTTATATCACTATTATGTATCTTTAAATTAGTTGTAGATAAATAGATAATAATCAAATACATCAAATCATAAACAAGTAAACTAATCTAAGGTGTTAGCGACGGGTTTTAGCCGTGGCTAAATATTTATAAAATAGAAAAGAAAAAGTATGAGGTTATATATGATGACTCTGTGTTCAATTTTAATTAATTTTTTCGATAATTTGGTTTTTAAATGTCTTTTACTTAAAAAAGTTTGTTTTTCAAAACGAGTGTATTAAGTAAAGTGAGTATTTCAATGGTTTTAAAATATACGACAATTCCATACCAATCGTATACCACAATTACCACGAATCTAACAACTACGTTCATCAAGCTTTGTAAAACAACAATTCCCTTGACCTAATTTATGGAAATTATGTTACCTTAGAACGATTTGTAGTGGAAATTAAGCATAGATAGTTCATGTTGATCTGGAAATTAAGCGTACGTTTTTAACAACTATAATAAATTAAAATACAATAAATTAAGCATACATTATAATCACCATAAAATCTTTGAGAAATATCTAAGATTACATAAAAAATATTTTAATCACCATAAAATCTTAAAAATATTAATTTATGATGATATACCCACTGCTGCATGAATCCTTCTATAGCAACAACCACTGATTGAGTTATCGTTATATATATCCTTTTTGTAAATAGAAATGGCTTGTATCTTCTTGTAAAAATTGAATGAATAGTTCGTATTAATTAAAAAAAAAAAGCAAACTTCAAAAAAAAAAAAAAAAAAGAAAAGAAAAGAAAGAATGAGTTAGGCTATTGAGTTTAGTAACATAAGTTATGTATATATTATCTATTTACAAGGTTTAACACGTTTATTATTCAACACATATAATGTAATCATCTTAGCATGGTATTATGAGATTTTTCTCTTTAGATTTTCTTGTTCTTTTTGTTTGTGAAATTTGTTTTTCTCTATAAATAAATCGCTTTCTTTTCTATCTTTCTTAAATCATTTGAAATGGAAGGGTCTTTTAACGGGAAATCCTAGTGGTAACTAATATATTTCTCAACCAAAAGATTGTAGCCTTCAAGGTTTAAACCTAAGGTACAAGATGATTTTATTCTAAACAAATATATCTATTTACATTTTATTAATAGAAGTGTAATTAAGACCATGTTTAGTCACAATTCCCTTGAGAGCAGGGGTATCATAAAAATGGTGTAGTAATAACTCCCTCTGAACCGATGAATTCAGTGACACGATGTTTACTTCGATGGTTCTCCTGGGTCTTTTCAATCCGCAAATATTCATCATCTATTGCTTGTTTTTTCTTCAAACAAGCTCTAAGGTGCGGGGCAGGTGGGAGTGATGGTGGTGGCGACAAAGAATTGATCGAAGTCGTTGGTGGGTGGGAGGAAGAGAAAATCAATTTAGATTTTAGTTTTTTTTTTAAATTACAGAAACAATCACTATTTCTTAATAATTTGGTAAAAGAAGCCTGTAGATGCCACATCAGCATAAAGCGTTAACTGTGTTAGAGAAAATTTAACAAAGGTTCAGTAATTTCCAACACCTTTAAAAATGGAATTAATGTAGGAAATCCCTAATTGTAATTGGTATTAATATTAGTCAAAAAGAGATAACTTGATTTATTAAAATCTAATAAACTATATTTTTAAATCTCTTTTTATAAGAAGAGACCAATCATACAAACCCCAAACGAAATGAGTAATCAGGTGTCACACAAATGACATAATACCTATAACGCCTCTAGCAAATTGTTCTCTTAGACTGCCCGTAATGGGCTTGATCTCCGACGCCAAGGGCATTTAACGCCCATATCACGCCACCTTCACCATCCCCGCCAGCGCCATCACCATCACTTCCCTCTTTGGCGTTACCAACATCACGCTGCATCCTCTCAGCACCGCCGGCGCCATGGACGCTACCACCACCGCGCTCTCCTCTCCTCGGCGTTATTCCAGCACCTGGATGGTGGTGCCGCCCAACCACTACACACGGCCTCATAACATCCCATAACCCCATGGCAGTGTGGCACTATTTGAGGCTTCATGACACCCCCATAACCCCACTACACTACATATACTTTAAGGATAAAGATAACATGCTTACTTTTTTTTTTTAATAAAAAAAACACACTTGTAAAGCGACTGCTTTTGAGATGCGGGGACAAAATCCTCGAGGAAGGAGAAATGAAGGACACAAATGAAAGAAAAGAAGCTGATTGGCAAGAACCATATACATACATATGTGGATAGGCTATACTAAAAAACAAATTAAATTTAAGAAGTACATGCAGGAGCCAACTATACCGATTTGATATGTGTTAAAAAATGAGCGATAGCCCATATGTAGTCGCCTAGTCGGACCATGACCAGGACCCGTGTGATCACCCATCATACACATAGAACACCACCCTCGTGAATGTTACCAGGTGGCGTGGTGGATCCATGGTGGCCCACAGGCTCTTTTGAGCATTTATTAAAAAAATATTTATATTTATATGTATATCCATGCAACCCAAAAATTTAAACACCACTCTACACTGAAAAATATTCTAAAAAATAGGAATTTCACTTGTCTTATTCAACTGATAACAAAATCAAGCCCAATCAGTTGTTTATTAACGCGGTTAGAGCCACGGTAAAATTTGTGATTCACCTGGTTAAAAGTTCATGTTCACTAAAAAGACGAGTCTAAATTATGCGGGATCGTGAAGACGCCGCCAGCCTTATTCAAGGTATAATTGAGTTGTACGACAAGCGATATATAAGAAGACCGACGTAGAGTGACATTCAACAAATATACGAGATACATGAACATATCCATGGTTTACCCGGGATGCTAGGTAGCATCACTTGTATATATTGGAAGTGGTAAAATTGTCCTAGTGCGTGACATGGTCAACAAAAACGAGATAATCCATCAACACCCAACAATAATTCTTGCAATAGTGGCATCACAAGGCGGTTGGATTTGGCATGTGTTTTTTTTTGTCATCAGTTTAAATAATGATATTAATGTTTTAGATCAATCGCATATTTTTGAAAATATCGTAGGAGGATGTGCACCGCGGTCTTTGTTCATTGTTAACGACACGAAGTATGAGCACGACTATTTTCTACAGATGAGATTTATCCAGAATTTTCAATATTTGTCAAATCGTTTACGTGTCCGCATCCAAAAGATGGTACTTAAAAAAAAAAAACTCATGAATCAGCTACAAAGGATGTCAACGACATTCGGTATGTTGAAGAAGCAATGACACATATGATTGTGAATCTTACATGTATGTGGCAATGTGGCATATGGACAAAATTTGTGCCGCAATGTATGTTTTTTTTTGGATTTTACACAATAATATTTAAAGGAAAATAGAAAAGCGGTTTGTCAAAACTATAAAAGAAGCCACTAACACCGCCACATTCGTTATACTAATTGAGAAATAAAAGCCAACAAATCATATGAAGATAAAGAATTAGAGGTAATGAGGTAAAAACATTAGAAAGTGTATAAGAACTAGTACATAATAACACTTCCATCACAATTAGTCCAAATCCCTACCTGGATTGGTGATTATGGACACCTAAGAGAGTTACTTTATTCTCCATTTTCACTTGAGTATTACATATCACCCAACTGCCGCAACACTACACTGTTGTATTTTAAACCTTTACCAAAAATTCAAGCGCAGTAAAATTTCTGGCTCTATATATATGTATGTAAAATAAGTACCTAATATCTGAAACAACTTACAGACTTTTACCAATTAATATACAAATTCTTAAACCAAATGTATGCAAAAAGATCAAACAGGCAGTCTTCCAGACAAGTAAAGAGCCAACTTATCTCTCGAGAGTGACGCATTCTTATCCGCCATGTCGCAAAACTCAGGGCGATATCCCGAGTCATGTTGATTAGTCAAAGTCAGCTCATCTATCGCGTCATCTTCCATGTCAATCATTATGTTATGAAGGATACAGCATACAAGAATAACTCTAGGTAACCTAGTCTTGTCGGGTCGCCACATCACTCCGCTAATCATCCTCCAGACATCTTTCAAGCGGGCCAAAGCCCTCTGGGCCACCAGCTTCGTTGCAAAATGGCGTTTGTTGAATTCGGTTTTTGTTTCGGGTAGATCTCGACCTTGATATGGAGTTATGAGCCATGGTAGTAATGGAAAACCCGAGTCTCCTACTATGTATTCTTGCATTTCGGTTCCTCCTGGAAGCTTCAGTTTCTTCCCATTTAGCCTATCTCCTTTCTCTGATAGATCAAAAAAATTTGATTTTTGAAGCACCGATGCATCGTCCATTTTCCCCGGATATCCTGTAACTATGTCACGGAATCTCATGTCGGGGTCAACAATCACCTGTAAATTCCCATAAAGCAGAAAATGTAAGTGCTTATTAAAAAGTAAACTTGCTTATTTACTAGTGATGCACTAATTCTTGATCAAATGTGTACGCCTTATACACGACCATGAAGAGTGTCTGGTGAAAATTATAATATTCTTTTGGTAACTTTCTAAGGTAAAATCACCTATCGATGTTCTCATCACCAGAAAGAACAATGTTATTGATTTGGGTTCATAAGGTAAAGGGTGTGGCATTTGGTGAATTGTCAAACACCTTCTTTGGGTTTTTTTCTGTTACAACTTGCAAACTAACCACTGTGATTCATAGTCCTAAAAGATACTCAAACTAGGCACCTTCTGTCCATAATTCAACATCCTTGCAAGTAGTAGGTTCGTTTTGTATTTTCGCAGGAAAGATGTTTGTTTGTAATGAAAAGTCAAGTACCTTAATGAAAAAGTCAACCTTTAATCTATAAAAGTTTTATCAACCAAAAATAGTCATAAAATACAGAAGTGGCAACAATATAACAGGTCAAAATGGGTAAATTTAGCCACAAAACACCTTTTGTCCAAAAAATTTAGTTATTTTAATGTATATCAGTGTATCAAATTGATATAATCTTTATATTATTTCACTACTGATCTATTTTTTGAATAAAAATATTTAGGAGTAAAAGAATCAAAAACACACATAGGGCAACAGTGGAACCATTTGTCCTAGTTGATATGTTTCCTGTATAGCTAACATATGCTTGGCCCATTATATATACAGATATACCGCAATTGAATCATTCATAAGTAAACGGATTGAAACTGTCATCTCAAATAAAACATACATTTTACATACCTGTAAGATCATACTGTGGTTGTCCTTCCGGTCAAGCCAAACATCAATCGTTCGATCCGATGCTGACAGCAACATCATGATATGAGTGGTATCAATCGCACCACAACAGTTTGGAAGGCCTCTGATATTCTCAAATTTGGATTTTATCTGTGCGATTTCATCTTCTGTTGACGGCCATTGGAGGTGGTGGAGCCCACGTTCTTCAATTGCCTCCACGAACCGCCATGTCACTTGAGAGACGGTGGAGTGGTTTGTACCAAAAAAGTTGGCTACACCTATTAACGAGTCGCCAGAACTTAATCTTCTCAAAGCCAAAGCTACTTGATCATTAAGAGACATTGATTTACCATTTAAGAACATAAAGTTTGTTGTTTTGGCCATCATGGGCTCGCTTGCGAGTGAGCATATGTAGTTAAATGTTTTTCTTGAAACCTTGAAAACAGATTCAAATTGGTCTAGACCTTTTGATGGAGATGGTAAACCTGCAAAGAGTTGGAAACTGGATGATATAATTTCGTCAAAGGATTTGGAAAGTTTATAGCTCTTCATTCTGTTCACAAATTTTGTATTTTTCTCACTTGCATATGACCCATCAGAAGTGTATACTGTTTCATGACACACAGACATCTTGTATTAGTATTCACACGGTTCCAAAAAGATTGCAGTAATTTCTATTAGAGGTGGCTCCAAGACTGGCTCGCTAAAAAGCTCAAATTGAGCTGAGCCTAAGCTTGATCCTAAAATAGGGCTTTATGAAACGAGCTCCATATATCGAACTTGAGTAGGCTCATGAGCCTATACGAGCTTCTTGTTTATCAAAATATAATAATAATAGAATATAACTGGAATTTTATATGTTATGTTAATATGTAAAATTAGAGTTATATATAAAATAGACCATATATGTATATAAATAATTTTACGTAATAATAAATGAGCCAAACTCAAGCTTTAGACGTATAGCTTGAAATGAGACAAGCTCGAGCTCTCTGAAAGTCTGAAGTGAAGTTAAACGAGCTTAGTCAAGCTCGCCCCTAGCTCCAACTGATTACCTACTCAAAGTGTTTTCAAATACTTAAATCCCCCTGAATTTCTTTATCAACAAAAATCAAGATAATTATGTTAATAACAGAGATTGTATAATCGTACGTAGTACATTAAACATTTATAAAATTTCAGAAATACAGAAAGAAGTTTTGATGGGTCAGCCCAACCTGTTTGGATCCATATATAGAAATTACCCTTTTGACCAGTTAATCCAATCCAACTGCCTCGCTTATTTTGTCACCTCTAATTTCTTGACGGGTTGTCCCAAAATGCCTTACCCCTTTACCATATTGGAAAATATTAAACAATTCCACATGCCCATTGTATCATTATTAACATATATTAGCAATGTTGACTTTGGGGCTATACTATTGAAAGTCATCTAAGACAACTGATTATAAAAAAACTTTTGTTAAAGTAAGTATGACTGAAGGGAGAACCAGAAAAAAAGAAAAAAAAAAGAAAAAAACTGTCATATTAAGCCATAAAGTATCTTATTAGCATTGAAAATGCTCAGGGGTCTTGTAAACCAAAACCTAACAGTAACAATGGATGAACATGTAATTTAACTTAGTTGAAGTGGACAACATAAACGTTGAAGTTTACTATAAAGCCAAGCTTTTACTCCATCTGGTCTCATTTGTTAGTCCCTTTACAGTCTCCAAAACTTTCATAAAGTTAGTCATCTATCTAACCTATGAGCATGTAGATAAAAATTTCCTAATAGCCCTAATCTACTCTAATTAACCAAAGTTCAAGTATTCTATAACTTTCGCAGGTCACAATGTGATACAAGTATACAATGATTACATGTTGATTTTAATAACTACAAGCCTTATACGATGCGTCAAACTTTGATGGATTAACAACATCTTGGTATGTTAACCACTTCAGGTTTTAACTTATGCTAGTCATTTAGCTAAACTAGGCGTATCTTCATAATACTTTTTCTTAATTATAATTTATAAGATACCTCTAGACCTATCCCCTCTCCACCAAGGAAGCCTATTGCATTACTTACAAACACATTAATAGAGAAAGTTTAAAGTATTAACTTGCATGGCCTAATCAGTAATCCCTAAAATAGTACATTAGAACCTTAAAGGACTTTTGGTTTAAGAGTAGCATTTATCCACTGCTATTGGTATGTAAAGGTCACAAAGATGCTAAATCAGCAACTTAGACCATTGCAAAGTTTTTGGCTAATACACGTTGACTAATCAAGATAAACATTTTGCTCGATTGGTACCTAAAAGATTGCCTTTCAACTTGAACTTTTGCATGAATTGATCAATGCTAAGATCAAAACAAGTAAAAGTTACAGGAACTAGGTAATAAGCGCTACAAGCTAGAAATTTCGTGTTGAAAAGGTAGGGAATTTCTTAACTGAAGTATGCATATTAAGTACAACAGTTTGACTTTGAATAGTCATATGTATGACTCTTAATAAGAACCTGAAGAATTTTCTATGAACAGTGAGAAAAACTTCTACTAGACCTGGACTTATTCAGGGTTATTATGATGTTGGTATCATAAACTAATACTTTTATTAGTCGTCTCCATCAATAATAATCACCTAATATAAAAAACCAAAGGGCCCCTCCCCTACGAGTATGGATTACGAGTTTCGCTATGGATGGTGGAGTATAACAAGGAGTAAATTCGATGAGTGTGTGAGCTGAGGTTCAAAAAAAAAAAAAAACAGAACATAAAAGAGAAACTTTACACTACCCTAAATTCATTGCATCTAGGTATTCAACATTACATTCAAGTTAAAGCTGAACAAATAAAGCTCCCCAACAAAAGTCAAACAGAATTTAATCTATCAAACATAGTTTTAGGTCAAGAACATGAACTACAACAGACTAAAAATCAGCAGATTAGCAGATCAGGGATACATTCTTGCAACAATCAAGACGCATTTGTGATTAACAACATATAAACCCTTAGAATATAGCAAAACCCACAAATCAAACTCAGCTAAACAGACTACATGCTTATTCAGAACCAAAATTAGCGATTCAAACAGGCAAAAACAGCAAAACCAAGAGCGTTTCATGATTTTTGAAGAGAAAAAATTACCAAGAATCCGCTTGGAGAATTCATTCCACCAATCATTAGAGCCCTCTTCAGGGGACCCAGAATCCAAACCATTTTCAATATCGATTTTCCTCTTCTTTTTGCTTCCTCTTATAGGACCCATCACCGGAGCAGAGGACCCGATTGAAACGACCCACGGATATTGCAATCTTGAAAAAACAAAAATCAAGTATTTTTAGTAAAGATTAGTGAAAAAAACAGACACCCATTTTGTTAAATCACTAAAAAGATTCACACAAGAGATGGTCAACAAGTAATGGCAAGATTCAAGAAAGAACATGCAAAGAACGGTTATGAAAACCCTGTGGGCAGAGGTCAGGTGGTATTAGTGTGTGTTGTTTTGGGGTGATTGAAGCATGCAAAAAGAAGGGTTTCGCGATATATACTTGGCAAAGATGGATAGAAGCGATGATTGGAAATCTAAATGGCGAAATATGAGATGTGTAACGGGGGTGGGTTGGTGTAGCCCAAAGAGTGTGACTGTCAACAAGAAGAATTTGGAAAACAGTTTTGTAGTAATAAGAGTTTATTTTCTAGTTGTATTGTATTCTCGGAAATTTAGTGATTGGGAAAATATCATTTTTATTGTAAACCGTGTGGGTAAAAAAAGGTAAGCATGTTTTCTACCATTACTAAATTTAAGGAAGGATGTTTGGTAAATTTGAGAAGCCAAACACCCATTATTGATAATTGGATCGGGTGGGGACGAGCCGATTTTATAAAATTTATAAGGAGACATAGATGTAAGGGGAGGCGGTATCGAGAGGGAGCCGGTGGGCGGTTCCAAGGGGAGCCGCATGGCTCCTTCCGGTTCTCCATACCGTGTCCCACGGTTCCCTCACCCGGCTCACTTTGAGCGGTTCCATCCGGTTTCTGGAAGCCCGAAGAAGCCGGCCCACATATGATTGTTTTTTTTACCGTTTACCTTCAGTTTTCTTGAGGTGGCTTCACCAAGCCACACCACAACCATACCATGTGGTGTGGCTCTGAAATGGTTTCCAAATTCATCAATTTGAGGTGTCAAGTTTTTATTGGGTGGTGGGCATGGCTTCACCAAACCACCCTACCACCATACCCCCTCCCCTAATAGTTAAGACAACGTTAGTGGTAAAAATGCTAATTATTATCTTTATAAGTTAGAAATTAGAGTGAAGAACTCCGGTGGTAAAAATGCTACGTTTGGAATTTTGTATAACTTATCTGAAAAGTCCATAAGGGCAAAACAACAAATATTGTATGTGTAACATGTGTTATCTTTTGGTTGGTTCAAAAATGAAATAAAAAATATGACAAACTACATAGTTTAAGTGGTATTTATGAATAAAGATGAGAGGCCAAATTATAACTACATTTAATTATCAAAAGAATGCTTAAATACCTTGCAATCTATGTTTTACCACGTGTTCTAATTGAATAGTGTTCTCTTCTCACATCTAAACTTTGCTAATATATGAAGAGCATTCATAGTAAGTTTTCAATCCTGTTATTATAATTTATAATTTAACTAATAAAGATCATTAATTTTTTATATTTATTTCTCATTTTCTAAAACTTACACATCTCATTCCTTATATTTATCCCTATTTCAAATAAATAATATTTATATTTCTTTTTTAATTATTTTTCTCTCTTCTATACACAACCACTAATAAAAAATATAAGATATGATAAACAATCAAAAACAAATATAGGGAACGGCCACATAATTTGAGGTATGGGACATCTTTCATTTTAATAAAGTAATAAAAAAATGTCCACATGTCACTTTACTAGGGTGTCCAAATCATCCTCCACCTCAACAATCCACTTGTCAACACCATATTTAATTTCAATTTGTTTTCATTTAAGAATTCAAAATTTCCAAATTTAATATTTGAACTTTCTAAATCTAAAATTTAACATTACATTTAACTAAAATTAGTTATGAATTTGTATTAATATTTATTACTTATATATTTACATAAATTATTTATTAACTAACTTACCATATTTATATAAATTGTTTGAATTTTCTAATTTTAAGAGATGTAACATTCAAAATTTTAATTTGTAATAATAGTTACTAATATTTATTGATTTAAATATTATAATTAGGGTGGTTGATAAATTTAATTAAAATATTAAAATTTCAAACATTTTTTTATATTTTATATTCTGAAAAGTAACTTTAAAGAGTTCAATTATCATCTTCAACATTTTCTAATTATATTTTAACATTCTCTGAATTCAAGTAATCCTAAATAATAATAACCCTTTATTATTGTAAATTTTCAACACCACTTTAAAGTAAACCATTAAGCAATTTATTTTTCAACCGTGATATACGAAATATTCTAATTTACTATAAATGTACTTTTAACTAAACTACTATAAAATAACTATTTGATATGATCTTACAATTATATCATCCATATCCATAATTTTTAAATCTCATATCAAATTTTATTTTATTATACTTATCTCATTATAATAACTATTTATTCAACTCGTGTAATACACGGGTTACTAACCTAGTGAAACCTAATATAGAAGGAAAGCTGATAAAATTAGACAATTTCTTTAAATTATAAGATGGTGATACAAATAAGAAAACTATTATGAATGATTTTCTTTAAACAAATCATGTAAACGTATCCATTGTATTTTATGAATAACTGTCTATTTAATGAGGCCAGGCTTTAAAAATTAAAACTCAATAAGAAAATTCTTACTACCCATGTTTTACTTTTGTTCACAAATAAAAATAATAATTATGTTGTATGTTCAAAAGAAACCAGCCGAGTAAAATGGGTCAAGATATGTCCAGTAAGTTGAGCCCAAAACGAAGCCTAAGTTTTGTTATATAAGCCCAACCCAATCTTGAGCTAGGTTTTATATCCAAATGAGAATGAGCTGTGACTCTGTGAGCATGCAAATTGCAATGTTTACTCCGTCAGGACCGTCAGGAATCCGTTGGAAAAGTTCTGTAGTGCTAACGGAAAACAGTCGGTGATACTCCGTCGGAAGTATGGTCGTAATCTATATTTTTTTTCTTAACAGTAAATTTTCATCGAATATAACCAATCTTATACTTGTAAAGATTTGAACACTCACCACTTACATGATACGACAATTATCATACCATTAAACTACTAGACCATGAGTATAATGGTCATAATTTGAATTCTGACATACTACGAACGAATTTTATGGTTGAACTTTTAGGGAATGAATTACTGACGAGCATTACAATGTAAGTGCTAGGCAAGATCACAAGGGCTAGAGTATGATAACAACTGTCAGATTTGTCGATCGTTAGCAGATGCAAGCTGAAAACTCTATAAATAGCTAAAGCTGGGACTGAGCTAATTATCCAAAATTTTACACCTTAACTATACTTTTTTTTATCACATCCATCGGTAATTGTATTTTCATCAATAAAATCATTAGTTTCAACCTTCTAGCGATCATTCTCTTATTCTCTTTCATTCTAAAGATTCAAATCGTTTCTAGTTCACATCTACGGGAGAATTTGTTTCTTCAGACAAATCAACTCTCGAGATTAATCTATTTGCAGAACCAATAAATTAAAAAAAAGGTTCATTTGACCACCTTTCATAGGTCCAGACATTCGAATAGCGAACGAAAGACCAGGAGAATGGATCTAGAAAGCACTTCCCGCAGGGTTAACAGCTATGTGGCCCTCATTCAGCTGTCGACGAACACACTTTGCTAGAATGTCGACCGCAAACGAAGGATAGCCAGGCCCCGGTTCCCAGGGTTAGGGTATTCCCTATTATGTTATGAGCCTATTCAGATCAGAACTAGTTTATTCTTTTTCGCCTATCAGCCGACCGGCTTTAAGCAACCTTCGCATTTCCTGCTGAGATCCCAAGTCTCTAAGTAGGCCCTCTTGGCCACTATACATGTAACCATTTAAACAATACCTATTTATTGATCCGTTCATCAGCCCACTACTCATAAACCATGCTTCTCAATCAATATTCGGTTATATTAATCGAATATCTCCTATATATATTTCTGAATTTTGTAGTTTGCTATTTCGTTTAATGACATAGACAATAAGAGTTAGAATTCGTTGTTTTTTGAGGTCATATATCCTATCATGACTTTAGAGGTTTTCTCAAATAGATGATTTTCCTTTTGAACTTTTAAACGAATAAAATAAATATGATATGACTGATATACGAATTTTTTTAAAGTAAACTGTCAGCCAATCCACTTTTGTCATTAAAAATATATATTTGAATTTTAAAATGCCCAAAATATGAATAGATGAAAGTGGATGACACAACCCGTTAATTTAGGATATTGTGGGTGTGTAGCCGTCATTGTTTAATGATGTCAGGTGATGCAATCCTTTTTGGCAGCACTAACTTGTTTTGCTTGCAACTTTCATTGTGGTGTAATGATAGAAAGCATGTGTTTTCTATTTGAGAGTTGAGACACGTGTTCGATTCTTACAGGCAACATTTTGGAAGAGGCATTGGCGATGAGGGGAGACTTGGGGCTGAAAGGTTACAAGTTCGATCCCTGAGCTCTCAGGTTTTACCACCCGACCGCTCGCGAATGTGGATTTTCCCAGAAATAAGCTCAACTGGTGTAAATAGTCCCCGGGTTTTCCGGGGCATTCGTTGACCGTTAAAAAAAATTGTTTTGCTTTTTTATTTAACGTTTTCTTTACGGCAAACACACTTTATTTGTAAAATAGTAACATTTATATTATATATTTATATATATTTAAAAAAATTATTACATTAATAGTATAGTTTTGTTTTTTTTTTTAAATTATTTTGTCAACAAAAGTTTTAAATTATTTTGTTTAACCCGTAAAATTTCCAGATTATTTTATTTTGACCATCAACTTTTGAGATTTCTTTATTTTGTCATATAATTTGTGTTTATTATTTTAGCTACACAATTATTTTATTTTTAAAATTTTATGTTTATTTTATTTTGGTCATAATTTTTTTAGCTTATTGTATTTTAATTAAAAACTTTTTAGTTATTAATTCTAGCCACAAAACTTGTTCTATAGTAGTTTTAGGCCATTTCATTTAGACATAATTACATACTTTGTCTTTTAACTTTACTTGTTTTGTAACTTTTGCCCTTTAGCTTTTTTGTTACACTCTTTGTCCTTTGATTTTTTTAAAGGAATCCGTTAAAAAGACAAAAATACCCTTGACTTAACGGTGGATTTTAATGGAATCCGTTAAAAAGGACAAAATATGAAAGAAAAAAAAATTAAAGGACAGAGAGTGTAACAAAAAAAAGATAAAGGACAAAAGTTGCAAAACGGGTTAAGTTAAAGGACGAAGTATGTAATTTTGTATTTCATTTAACTATATAACTTTGTTCTTCTATTATATAATATTTAAAAACCTAAACAAAATACAACTACAAAATCAAATAAACTTCACTATTATATTCCTAATGCACAAGTTACAAGTATTTTATGCACAAAATCAAATAAACTTCACTATTATATTCCTAATGCACAAGTTACAAGTATTTTATGCAGTTTGGTACAAGTGCTTGGTCCATACATTATTATAATCATATGTGTTAGGTTTGCTTTTGAGTTACACACGTCTCCCTCACTTTCTCCATACAATCCGCAATCTCTCATCATCTTCTCCCTGATGTTACCTCTCTCTAGAATGAACGATCGGGTGCTCTCTACACAAATCAACGCCGATTATAGCAGATGATGTTTGTTCAAGGCCGCTTCATCATCAAATGGCTATGTCAGAGATAAAGAGAGAGTCCGTGCATCGGACACTCAACCCCTTCATTCATCCTCCGGATTGAATCTCTGCCATCCTGGTTATCGAATTCTACATCCTTCCCAAGCATTTGCTCATGAGCACGATTAGGGATTTTTTCATCCTCGCTCTTCTTCTTTCTTCCTTCAAGGTACCTCTCTTAACTCAGATCTGGCTTCATCCCACTTTTTCCATATGATTCTGAGCAAGGTTGAAATTTGCCCTAGACTCACTACTGTTTGTGTACATTCTAAATTACGTGCTTTCGAATCTATTATTGTTATTGCAAATGGTGGTTGTTCAAGTCTGCCTCATTCATCCATTTCTGGTAAACGGTGGCGTGATCTGTATCCAACGGATGTGTGCCTAATTTACGGTAATTTTCATACAAGTGATATTTAAGTATATAAATGGATTTTTTTTCAGTTCTTATTGCAGCTTCAATTGAATCATTCAGGAAGCCTTCAACTATTGTAATATTTCATCGATTCTCACTTTTTACAGTTGTATTCGTTGAATTCAGTTCTCTTTTGAGTTGTATTTTTTTTGCTTCAGTCGTTGAATTGAGATGTTCGGAGCCTTTAATTTTGTTGGAAACTATGTGCTCTTCATTTGGGTTGCATTTTATGGTTCTGAGCAGGGGTGTTTTGTATCCATAGGAGTTCAATGTTTGCAGCTCAAACCTCTAATGGGTGCTGAATTATATCCAGTTTCTTTCTTTGAAATAAATAGGTCCTATTTTGACAAAATAATTGTTTTGAGGTTTGCAATGTAAAATCAATTTGAATGTGTTTCTTTACAACTGATAGGGAAAGAGTACAACAAAGGTCACTCCAGATGCATTGGGAATAACAGTGGTTCTGGAGGGTCCAGCTAGCATTTTAGATGCGTATGTTTACTTTTCAATACTTTTTAGCATTAATTTTGTTGATCAATGTCATTAATTGTCAAAGTGTAAACTTTTAACAATTGAACAGTTTTATCAACTTTCTTATTGGTTATTCGATTGTTATAGAACGAACATCAGTACTAAAATCTATATTCCAAGTAACTAAAAGTATAATGTCTTGATATGCTGATGTCTTATATACATGTATGTTATTGCCACAAGACAACCATATAGTCACCTGCTTTAGATAGTTATTGCTCTTTTTTTATGTCGCATAGTGTTTGTGCCTAATTTATGTGCTGCAAATGCCATTTGAAAGTTGTAATCTGTTAGAATTGTAGATTTAAGATTTGGATTTGTTTATATTTCAAATTCGTCTTTCTAAAGACAGTGTAGAGTGCATATTATAGCCTGATTTGTTTTTGCTTATTTGTTTGCTCTGTAGGGTATGTTATTGACTTTGTTCATATGTGTTTTTATATAAATATTTTTTTGTTTTATTTTAGAACGTAGGTTATTGACGCATGTAAGGTCTGCAGGGTATTTTTTGCTTATTTTTTTCTTTTCTTTCATTGTCAGCAGGTTTGGATTTTCTTCTCTGGTTTAAAACGAAAGATAGTGGCTGATATGTAGTGTTGGATTTCCTTATTTTGTTGTGCTTGGTGTTTTGAATGTCAACAGGTTTGGATTTCCTTTTTTGGTTGTGCTTGGTGTATTTTTAGGTTCTCGACTTTATATTTTATGTTGTCACTGTGAGAATCCAATTGCTTCTTCCTCTGTGTCGACCTCATTCAATAACCTTAAGCTCATTATTTTATTTACCTTTACTACAGTGTTTCTTATCTATCCATATTTGTGGTAGCTGTTAGGTAAGCTTCTTTATTTATGTTTGTTTATCAGTGTAGTTTTTACGGTTTCTATTTTGTGTTATTTTGATGCTTATTTCTAGCCTAAAGATGTGGCTGTAAATGGAGTTTAATGTCTTCCGGCTTTAGTTATATACCATTGTTTCTTAAATTACTTATTTTATTTATACTATTTACCTTTACTGCAAGGTTTTTAATCTTTCTGCATTTGTGGTGGTTGTTAGTTAAGCTTATTTATTTTTGTTCGTTATTATTCATGCCAAATCTGTGCAGTTTTTAGAGCTTCTATTTTGAGCCTTATTCTATCGGTTTCATATTTTTCTAATCGTTGTATTAGTTTACTCTTATCGCACTTTGCTTAACCAATATTATTATTGGTTTCAAAATTATTGGTTCGTTGCTCAATTATTTGCAGGTTTTTTGTTCCCGAAGCGACATTAATTATGCTTTTATATTTGTATGTCTTCTTCTCCATAGCGGCTTAACCCGGGCTTATAAAAAATTCATCGAAATTGTGATTCTTGCTACATCTCTGCTCATTCTGTTTTTCAATTGTTGATAAGTATGTTGCCATTGATGTTTTGTTTTTTTTTCCTTTCTTTTAGTTATATATATATATATATATATATATAGGGTTAAGTTCAATGGAAAACTAAGTTTTAGTTGGAAAACTGGAAAACCAAAGGAAAAATATATTAAATGAAGGCTATTTAGGTCATTTTGGTGCTCCTTTTTTTTTCTTTTTTAAATTTCCGTGTCTATCCAACTAATTTCCACCTTACGACCTTAAAAAAAATATAAAAACTAAAAAAAAACTAAAAAAAAAACGTTCTTTTTTTATGGGTTCGTCCGACTATGTTGCATATATGCAATATTGTATGTTTTTTATATTGCATATATGCAACATATGAAACATACAATGTTGCATATATGCAACATACTATTTTGCATATATGCAACATGTGAAACATACAATGTTGCATATATGCAACATACTATTTTGCATATATGCAACGTATGCAACATACTATGTTGCATATATGCAACATAGTCGGATGGACAAGATGAACAAAAAAAACGTTTTTTTCTCTTTTTTTTTTTTGTTTTTTTTTCTTTTTTTTTCTTTTTTTGTTTGTTTTTTTAAAAAGTTATCATGTGGATATATGTGAAACCAAAAAAAAAAGAAAAAAAATTGTCAAATTACCCAAATAGCCTTCATTTAATATAACTTTCCTTTGGTTTTCCAGTTTTCCAAATAATAGTAGTTTTCCAAGGAACCTTACCCTATATATATATATATATATATAAATATAAAGACATTAATGCAAAACAAACAGCTTATATAGTGCTTATGGATTATGCAGATGGTGGCCAAGGTGCTGGCCAACAGAAAGAGTAATCCAACAGCCAGGACCTAAAGAGAAGCCATTTTGGAAAACTATTTTGCAACTTTTGTCGAACGCGGTTGGTACTAAAAAAAACGCAGCTTTTGTAGGCCACCACTGGCCAATGTAGATAGGTCTTATTAAAAAAAGTGCAGTTGAGTTTTATTCAATGGCTTCTCTGATTAGTATTACTTGAGCTCCAACATATCACCTTTTTTGCTGTAAATTGTTTACTGCACATGTGCAACGCAACAAGGTATATAAATCAAAGGCTTGGGATTTATCATTTATGTAGTGAAAAACTCATAGGTTGGATTCTAATTCTAAATTTACACAGTTCATATGAGTAATAAATATCTTAGCCTGTTTAGATGCATGGTTTTTGTTTCTAACCTAATTTCATCTTGGACCTTCTTTTGGGTCTTAGCAGGAAGCAGTGAAAAAGCCTATGGTTCTCCACACTGAAACACTGTCACAGGCTCCGGCAGCAGGTAAGAAGCCTATGGTTCTTCGCACTGAAACGTCGTCACAGGCTCTAATAATAACTTAGCCTTATTCTCTTTTACCTCTTTTTTCCTATTTTTTATCTTACTTCTTAATTGATCAACCTCTATTTCAGTTTTACCAAAGGCAATCTTAGCATCACCAAGCTAATCTTCAAGGCACTTTTCTTTATTACCACTATATTCTTTCAGCCATAACTGTTTGGGATCATTTCAGTGAATACTACACATGACCTTGAAGATGAATCAGTGAATAGAGAATAGGTACGCCGCCATTTCATTAATCTAATTCTTTAAAATTATTTCTCCTAATGTGATCATTTCAGTAAATACTACAAAATGTTTTTATGGAATTAAGTTCTGTTATGGTGATTGTCATTGCTTTTTGGTTTATTTTTGTTTTTCACATCATGTGTGTTTGTAGGTTCTATTATAAAGTATGCATTTTAGTAAAAGTATTTACCTTTTTGGACTTTCAAAAGTCAAATTTTTAGGTGTTCAATTTGAAATCTGATGACAGTTCTGTTTGGGGATGTTTTAATATGACCTTCATTATGTTATTATGTGAGTTTTATGGGTTCTATTTTGCTGTTTCATTCTTGCCCGAAATTTGACTTTTTGAGGTCAATTTTGTAGGTATTCAATGTGTGGTCTTATAAGACTTTTCTTAGTAACATGGCATCTCCTAATCTGACGTGGCTTTACATTTAGATATCATGTTTTTTAGGTTTTGTCTATCTTCCACTTGAGGTTTTGCTTCCGGGTTTCTAAAAAAACACCATCGAAAAGCATCCGGCGCGAAGCGCGGATCGCAACATCTAGTTATATAACAATATATTTTTAAGTTTTACATTTTGACTATATAGTCCATGTGGGTTTGATTCTTAGTGTTACCGGTTATTTTTAAAAGGTTTTCCAATGATTTTGTTTTTGTTTTTATGGCTCATATCTTTATTTTTTCAAGTTTAGAAATGTATATTTGTTGAGTAGCTTTATCGTATCAAATTCCATTACCTTATTTTGTCCATATAATTCTACCGTTCTAACACATACAAATCTTAAGATTATCACATGATAATCTTATTGTAAGGGTATATCAACACTAGTATATCTTTAAACTCATAATTATTTAATTATAAAGTTGACATTTTATCATTAGATCGACTATTCTTCTGATGACTTTTTTTCCTTCACGTTTAATTTGTGTTCTTTGGAAGAAATTATTCCTATTTCAATTTCACATGATATATATCAAAGGTGATTGAGTATAAACCCTACAATTTGAGGTTTAGTTGTGACTGGTTGTTAGTAGAGAAGATGTAAATAGTTACTATTTATTTCTAAATTTAAGGAAAAAATTGTTGAATCCCTAAAATTTAAGGTTTACAAAGAGAGAAAATGTAATGATAAAGATATAAAAATATTATTTAATTATGGTTGTGAGTGAAAAAGAGAGAAAAAATAATGATAAATTTATAAATTATAGAGATAAGGATAGGAAATTGGCTGTAAATGCTCTATAATGATGAACGGGATAAGAGGTGATTGAGGATTCGTGTTTGGTATATTTATTTAACTAATAACCATAAGGCCATGAGGTATACCTCATGTGATGTGGTGGTCATGTCAGCGCTGACTGGACCACATACATTTACCACATACATGGTGGTATACTCCATGTGATGTGGTGAAATATTATATTATTATGTTTTTTAACTTTTTATTTATTTATATTTAATATATTAAATGAAAAAGTCGGTCTGTCAATATATATTAAATGAAAAGTTCATTTGTCAATATATAATTGGTGATGTATGGATAAGTTTTAAGTTTGGCGCAACATTTTTCTCCGTGGTCTTTTTAGCGCTCAACATTCGCGCAGGAGGTTAACGGACATACGGAAATGGGGGTATGGCGCCGAGATGATCAGGGGCAGACCTTTATTATGTCAAGGGGTTCTCGTGGACCCCCCCCAACCTTGTACACAAAGTGAAATTATGTGAACGATTTTTTATAAAGAAAAGTTTATGAAGAGGAGTTAATAAATAGTTAGTTTGTGAAAATGAAACAAAACAAGCAACTAACCTAGTGATAAGATCACTTGTTTGATTTTGAAGGGGTGCAAGTTCAAATCTTGCGCTCAACATTTTTTTCCTAACTTTCTTTATTTATTTTAGTGCTATAAATGAAGTCATGAGGGTACCACCTCTTTTTTATTTAATTACTTTCATTATAGACCTATTCTTTTTTAAATACATTCATCATAAACCTCTTTTATAATGAAATATTACAATATATAAAAATATATATTTTTTAATAGGCAAACATTTTGTCATATTTTTTTTTTCACGTGTTACTTTTTATTTTCTCTTCATTTCTAGCCATTTACTATTATCTTTTTACTATTATATCGTTGTCAATGTTACGGTATGGAATTTTTTATCAAATCATGTAGATTTTTTTTAATTGGTTATTTTTTTCTTTACTCGCAATGTCGTGCCGCAAAGCGCGCATGCATTAAAAACTATTTAGTAAGTAATAGACCAAATTTCTTTATGTACGTTTATATGAAACTGAAACATTTAAAACTAATGACTCCGTAAAAAAATTGTGGACCCGCTAAAAAACTTTTCTAGTTCCGCCCCTGGTGATGATGGTGTGAAAGACCACCACGCGGTGTATACCGCTTGATCTAAGTAATTAAATACCAAATAAGACCCTTACTAGTGACCTGCTAACCCGTGACCCGTAAATAAACTATTAACCCAACAATATGTATACATATTGGTTCGATTGCTAAACTAATTAGAGCCTAGTTCAACACATGATAGAAACAGAAGAACCGAACTGATACAACTCTTACGCTGTGTTCCCGAGTTTACTTAAAGAGGGAAAAGAAGAGAAGAGAAAGGAAAGGAAGAGAAAGGAAGAGAAGGAGAGTGATTCATTTCTTTCCAAATCCTTCCGATTTGGAAGGAAAGAAAAACAATAGAAAATGAACTAACTTTCCCTCCCCTTCCCTCCCCTTCTCTCCTTTAATGAAACTCGGGAACACAACTTTTTTTGTTTCCTTCCCTTTCCCTCCTTAAGTGAAATTTTTTTAAACTTACTTCCCTTTCCTTTCCTTTCCTCGTTAAATGAACTCGGAAACACAGCGTTATAGTCTTATTATATATATAGTATCCAAATTATATATTAGTATGTTTATGTTCTTTACAATTCAATTTCTGATCGGTCGTTTGATTCCCCCGAACAAACTAATTATCGAAGTCAATACAAATATCAGATGATCACAAACCTTACCTCAAATACGTAGTATACACAGACATACATATATACATATATACATACCATACGTATATATACATATAATCATACATATATACACACATACATACATGCATGCGTACCCACGTACCTGCATATACATATGTAGTACGTTGAGTACCTATATATATACATGCATATGTACTACCTACCTACATACATGCGTACTTGTTTTTATTTATGGTGTTAGATATAGATAATAGATTGTGTTTAAAACCTAACTATATATGTTGAATCTAATTTATATATACCTATATATATTTTGTGTATACAAAAAGCAGACCTGAACACGTGGTCATTTGTGATACAACGAGTTTTTGCCGTTGGTCAAATTTGTGAGCACATCATGATGGAAAGTAGAAGCGACGAAATATTGAAACATATCTTATCATGACTTTAAAATGCAAAGCACTTATCAACAACATGAATCTAAAAGAATGGTGCATATTGTTTCTATTTTTATATATAAATATTAATACGCCAGTGCTTATGAATAGGACTACGCATTAAAAAGGCTATAACATGATTACATGAAAACTTTCTTTTTTATTTATATATTTTTATGTTTTTCTTTTACGGCAAACGAATGAAATATTAACATCCGGTTATTCAAGGTAACCTATTAGTGTACAGGGCTTTCATATTCGAGAGAGCAAAGGACATGACCATATTCTCACATGTGTTGAGTTGCCCAAACATATCTGTTGAGCCCGTCCCCGGGAAACCCACAGTGCCTCTGACCTTTTGGTTAACAAATCTTTCATCTTCACGTTATGGCGACCACACAGTGATGTGCGTTTCTTTTAGAAAATGAGAGAGTGAGAATGAAGAGTCTGATTAATAAGAAATCACCAAACACCGCACTCCAAACACCACCCATATCAACCAACTAGGAGCACACATCTTGCACAAAAAGACAATTGTAAGATTTTGATTTGATAAAACGAAGCACAGTAGTTATAGTCACAACAAACTAAATGCCTTTTTGTAATTTATATATCACGTCGGCAACGAAAGCGCTACGACGACCACACAAAGTGATGTGCGTTTCTTTTAGAAAATAAGAGAGCTGAGAGAATGAAGAGTCTGGTTAATAAGAAATCATGAAACACCACACACCAAACAACGCCCATATCAACCAATTAGGAGCA
>JBCNJP010000025.1:92538347-92575173 GCA_039602395.1 Deinandra increscens subsp. villosa
GTCCAAATTGACCCAAAATTCTGCACTTTTTGGTAAATATATTGTTGTTGTTACTGTAATAAAAATAATGCAGATTCGAGTATATATAGCTTAAAAAGAGATTATTCAGTTTGACTCTCGACTCATATATCGATGATGGACGAGGTAATATTCAATTAGATATCGATATTGTAACAATTATGATAGTATATATGATGTGTATATGACAGACATTGGAAAAGTTTGATGTATAAATGAGTAACTATTAAAAATCTAAAGAAACCATCTCAATTTTTAAGTAAGATATTAGTCCATTTGACCTAAACAGTAAAAAATAAAAGTCCAATCTATCAATCTTGATGCCACACTGCCATTTGACTTAAACGGATAGATAAGAAGCTGTTCATTTTCAGTAGAGTAGAGTCCCCAAAGGGGTAAAAGGTTACATGAACATCCAAACTTATTGTCTCAACTTCTGTTTGAAACTGTATGAGGCAATTAGGCTTATGGAAACCACATTTAAGTGAAGCTAATCAATCAAATCATTCAAAACAGCTAAGTGGCAACTTTAGTTAAATTAGGTAATCAGTAATTTTAGTTTAATTTAATAATCAATTAGTCAATTTCCACATATTCCCTTGGTTCGATAACCCTAACTTACCACTACTACAAATCAATCTAGTTGGGGATTTGAAACGGCCTGACAAACCGTTATCAGAGCACACATTTTACATAAAAAAACCAGTTGTAAGAACCTGATTTGATAAAACGAAGCACAATAGTTATACTCACAACATACTAAATGCCTTTTGTAATTTTTATAACGAGTTGGTGACCCGCCCGCGCGTTGCGGCGGGCCACCATTGTTATTTGTTTTAGCAAGACTAAATTGTTAAACGGAGATTATAGTTAACTAATAGATTCAGGTTGGCCATCAAAATACAATGAGGAGGCATATCAAAATGATGGTAATTTAACTGATAGAGTGAGGTTGACCATGGCAATCTTTCATTCAAATCTTCTCAACATCTTTTAGATAATAGTTTTTGTTATACATAGCATTACAATTTTGTGTCTGTAAATGACTCCAACTTAATAATGTATTGCTGGACAGATAAGACAATTTATGTATTCCCTAATATAAGCAACCTATACCATAAAATCTCAACATCATACTCTACAATCAACAGCGAATGAAGCTCAATCGCATCTAAAACACAGAATTGAACAAAACGTAAATGCAAAAGCATGACAGCTGAACCAAATTCCCTAAAAATGAACATGCATCACAAAAAAGAAACAAATGTTTGTAAACTGAATCCAACCCACTTGCTTATTAACTCTATTTACAAATACCTATCTACATATATATGTTTAATCAAATAAAACATTAATGGTGACAATAATAATCACAGGAAGAAAAAGAGTAACCAAAATATTTAGATTTCTTGGAGTATTTATTCATAACAGCAATTGTGAATTGGTCTATGAGGAGACTGTATCTGGCCTAAAATTAAGAAAAGCTAATCATAACAATCAACAACAAACAATAGTAAAATGGAGCAATAGAAAAATAAACGAAGTTGGAAATCTAACGTGTGTAAAAGATTAAAAGTGATTAATTGTTAGACATACTTAGCAAGAACAGGCACATCGGCAGTCCACAGCTGAAACAAACCATTTGTACCAAGGCCCCAACTATGCAAGAAAGAATAGTCCAAATGGTTTGTGCCTCGGTACAAAGGGTTTGTGTCTTGGTTTTATCTTGGCTATTATTTCAGGTGTAACTTGAAATATAACCTGCAAAAAAGAAGCTGAAACACAACAGGCGTATGTATGTTTATATTCATTAATATTAACAGTACATTTATAACTCTAGGCTTTAGGTTTTAGTGTCATATATTCAAAGGAAAAAGAGGCGAGGGAAATTTGCTCAAATAGAACATCACAACAAAAAATAAACCATCCAAAACTTGGATCAAAGAACCGACAATAAAAAGTTCCAGCTAACTTCTCTTTAATCAGTTAGCCGTTCAAAAAAAACTTCTCCTTAATCAGAGCACTAAGCATCATGTTTGTTTAGTTACTGGTCTAAAGTTCCTTATTTAGTGCATGAGAATAGGTTAGTGGTCTCTAAAGTGGTGGGTAGTTTTCCTTCTGCTGCTATATGAATGAGTTTGCCAAGTTCTTTTATTTTATGAATGAAAAATATGCAGTGTGTGTTCCATATGTGGTTATAATGTGGTCTTTTAAGTGGTTTAGGTGTGTGATAAGGTTGTTAATAGAGAATTGTTTGAGAGTAAGGTGTGTAACAAATGACGTGTGTGTTCTAATACTGCACGAAATAGCACCCTAAAATCAGTTGTTTAATACGCTGAAAGCTAACAAAGAAACTGTACATTTTAAGAACTGTAACAGAGCAATGTGTATTCAAAATAACCTTTTAATGTTTGTTATAAAATGGTTTAGTTTTGTGTTTTTGTGTGAGCATTTAAATCCCCTGGAGATTAGCATTCAAATCCCCTGGGTCAAAATGTTGGCTAGTGCAAGCTCAACCACCAAATTTGTGGTTTAGTTTTCATGTTTTAATGATAAGCATGGGCCTCATGATAATGTAGGTGCCTTTTGAATGTGTCGTCTCAAATAAGTTTTTTAATACCTGCAACCTCAACAACCAATACCTGCTTTAGTGTTGTGTTCTAGACTTCTAGTTCTACTAAAATCAAAAAGAAACTTTGTGCTAATAGCTTCTTGGCCAGTGACCCAATAATACATCTGTTTCATCATCTTCTAGTATATGTGAGTCATAGAAATTGTTAGGAAAAAGAACAATTACAATCACCTAATATGGAAAACATTTTAAAGGACCTTACTTATACATAATTTGGAGACATAAGTGAACATGAAAAATCGGTAACCGAGGTAAAAGAAGGCAAAAGTGCCAAACTGATGTAAAATATCTAATAGGAAGTAATTTCCATCACCTTTGAAACACTCAATTTCAACCTCACACACAACTAAAGAGAGAAAACAAAAATATACATATGATTACAAATTCATCATCATGTGATTTGATAATACAAACTTGCACTTCAAATCATTCTCTTATTTCTTAATGACATAAATTAAATTATTTTAACTATTCAATGTTCATTTCTTACTATACCCAATTGTAAAAAGTACCACCAACCCAAAAACTTATAAAAATAAAGGAACTAACCTTCAAAAACTTCTTCAACAGATTAACTTAAGCTACTGCAACAATCCTGGACACCTGCGTATATAAGTGATTAAAAACAAAGTAAAAACGTAATTAAAACTGAAAGTATACAAAGATGCATGAACGGTATAAAACACACAAACTACAAAACTGAAGTGTATCACAGTAGCTATCACAGTACCTGTTAGGTTGGGATCATTCATGTTCTTCCTTAATTGTAATTCTATATGTACAAAGCGGATATTCTAAAGATTCAAACTCCTGTAAAACATGTATAACCTTCACCAAAAGAAGTGAGAGAAAGGAATATAAGCATAAAAAACATACAGCCAAAGGCGTAGATTGAAGTACAACAATGAAACCAATTAAATAATATAACTACAACTAAAACTATTTAGATTATCCAGGTGTAAAATATATCACAAAGTATGGAAGGAAACTAAAATCTAATAACTATTAGTTTATGATTTTCAAGATTTGAAGAGAGCAGCAAAAAGGTAAATCTTGATTTTAAATCAGAAGCATTTTACCAAGACTATGGTTAACAAAATTACATGGAAAAGTATTTCCCCAAATTGAATCATGCGACCCGGAAAAAAACCATCAACAATAGAATCTGAAAGTCAAATACAACAATTGACACGCAATGAAGGTCAATCGCAGCTAAGAAACCAACTGGATCAAAATGGATGTAAGAAATTATGCGAATTGCAACCAGATAACATAAAAAACGAACGTGGAAGAAGAATAAGAAATTGATAAGCGCAAGCAAACAATGAACAACGAAACAGGCAGTCAAGCAACTAAAACACAAAATTAACACAAAGGTTGATGAAAAAGCATACTGTGATGAAATCAAAAGGAAGAAAAACAAACATGCAACCAAAAAATAAGAAATCAGGTACCTCGAAACAGAATAAGCAGTAAACGAAGCTTCATCTGCGAAAAGAAAGGAGATACGAAAAAATAACAATCAAAGAAAGCATACCATGGAATAAGCAACGAAGAACCATCTAAACACATTTGAATCCAGCAGAAGAAAGACAAAGTTAAGAAGAATCAAACAAACTAAGCTTACTTAAAATCATAGAACTTACACTACAACCTCTCTCATCGTTTGAAGCATACGATTTCTCCCCTCTATGCTTTGAAAGGATGATAATGTAGATCGAAGATAGTTAGGAATTTGTTCAAAATGGGTGGTGTTTTTTGATCAATATGGTGAAATGACAGAGTATTAGGGTTCCATTTTAGGAAGAATGAGGAACGATGAAGAAGAGAAGAGTAACAGGTAAAAACCATGGCTGAAAGAAAGAGATGAAAGAGCAATACTCATCGGACCAGTTATCAAGAGAAGCACACAGGAAAAGGAAAACAGCGTGCCACTGACATATGACATAGATGTTTTAAGGGGTATAAAGTGTCAAACTCACAAAATCTTGTGGCTAAACTATAAGAAACAAAATGTTTCCTATTCATCTTCAATTTGTGTTGTATATTATATAAATTTGCCAAACCTATCTGTGAACTATGTCAAAATACAGTACCTCTTTTCTCCTCATTTTGAGCGATTACAAAAGTTAAACATAAACTATATAATAAGACCAATTCACCGTATAACATGCATCTATATACTCAATGCATATATCATTATATATTTGACATTACTAGGCACTTGGGTCTTTACATTTTTACACAAAATATCAATCAACCATAATGCTACCTTTTAACTAGACAAATTAAGACAATAAATATTCAAAATTGAAAGGAATTTTGAATGTATACTTACTTTTGGAAACACCCTATACCACATTGGATTTGGCTATTGATATCCAATCTATTATCACCTTGACTTACCATTTTTACCCGGTTCTATCCCCGCGCGTGTTATAATCACAAATAAATCATCATATTTAACAAAAACAAAAACAAAAAAAAAGTTATCAAAATAAATAACAATACGATTACAAATGAAATGAATAAAAACACAAAGAATGAGTAGAAACAGACTCGTGTTTGATCAAATATTCCACTAGAAACAAACTTATAGTCTAGTAATATAACTAGATTTTATTACTCGTGCATTACCACATAGACAATGCGGGTATACAAAACAGTTGTATTGCTAAATTGCAATGTAAAGAAAAACCAAAATGCAAAAGAACAACACAACAACGTTAAAATTAGAAGTTTGGTTAAAAATAACACTATAAAAAATTAGATAATAAAATGCAAGGATGTGAAACTAAATTAAAAGCAACAAAACCATAAAAGTGTTACAAAAAGAATGAAAACCGTATACTAATAAAGGTGTTGCCGCGAGGATAACGGAGACATACAAAACTATTGCATTGCTATAACGTTACGTAAAGTGAATGGTAACAAAAAAAAGTTGTGTAACACCCAAAATGCTTAAACTATTAAGTCTACGTTAACTAGTGTGCTGAGTTCATTGAGATTTATGCTAAGTTCACTGAGACTTAAAATAAAAAGTTCTATGTTATACGACTGTACTTACTACCCCACTAATTCCTTTACTAAACTCGTTGCGTCAATGTAAAAAAATCAAACCAAAAAGTAATAATAATAAAAAAACAAAACAAAAAGTAAAACAAAAAGATAATAATAAAGATAAAAAACAAAAAGAAACTAAAGACAAAAACATAAGTTGTATGGTTGTTAAATAGGGTGGACACGTGGAGAAGAAAGGAGAAGAAAGAATGAGTCTTCATGACATGCTTTGAAGATTTTTACTATAGAAATGAAGCAACTCTTAAACAACTTCGAACACCAAAGTCTGATCATCAATATATATATGTCTCATCTAATTAACTCTGTTTGGTCATGGCTTGCTTCATTGCGGAACCCTCTTATATAGTACACAAATCCGATATATTATAATTGATTGTATTGATATTCTCAGTTACATATATTTAATTATTTGTGTCTAAACTAGGGGAAAAATTCAATTTTATCAAATTTTCTAGAAGGAAGAAGGGATACATACTTCAATTTTATCAATTACATATATTTAATTATTTGTTCGTATCCCTCCTATAGAACTTTAAATGTAATGCATAAAAGCTTATAGGACAAAAAAATAACACTTCAATTTTTACCAGGTTTCATTCCACTAATGATAGTAATTTATATATGTAAAAACTAAAAAGTTACCTAGCCTATATAAATAAAACATGTTATCTAGTGTTGTATTGTAAGTGTAGAAACTAGAAAGTAACTACATGTATAAATCACCTCACTTTTGATTATGTTTTCATAGTAAATCAATCGGCTAGTGATATTTCATCAACTATTGTATGAAACCTTCAAAAAAATATATCTAATTTTACCTTTTCTCTTTCTTATTCTTACTATTTTTGTTTCAAAAGTAGAAAGATTGAATTTACTTGAAAATGCTGGGTACAGTGGCAGCACATTGTGGTTTAGAATGGGACAAGTCCAATTACAGTTGTGTCAATTATATTATATGCTTTTATATACCAAATTCCACTTGCATCATGTCTTCTTATCAAAAATAGGGTTAGTGCTCTTTGCATACGTAATTCATCACATCGCCTTATCAATTCATTAAAATAAAATATTATTTTATCGATAACTTTATTCATGATAAAAAAAAATTATTTATTTATTTTATACTTTTTGGAATTGACAAGAACATACAGTTGTATAGCTGTATATATATAAAGGTTTATAACACTATGTGTGGTTCACGAGTTTTTGAGAAGGTTTGTTGTTTCCCAGAAATCTCCTAACTTTATGCCCGTCAAAGTATAAGTATACAATTTGATCATCTGTTATATATTTAACTTATATATTTCTATCATTATATAGAGTAAATCACTATTTAAATCACAGTAGTTTAAAGTCTTTAATTATTTCAGGCTTTCAGCCCGAAATCTTTAATCGTTTCAGCAGGAAAAAAAAACTTGTTTTTAATGATAAATCTGGCTTTATTGTTGTTTATCTTCTATAACTGGTTCAGTTACAATATTAGTCTTTTTTTTTTATGACGGCATTTGAAACTATCTTTAAATCTTTAAAACCCGAGTGAGTCTTTCAAAAATGAAATTGCAATCGTACATACTAAATTTAACATTTTAGGCTTGATTCATCTAGGATCCTAGGTACACCATCAAAGAGAAAACTCATCACTTGAAAAACCCGCTTGAGTCAAGTTTTGAACACAAGACCTCAAGGATCTCAAGCCACCAACCTTCAACCTCATGCAAGTTCCTCTAGGAGGAACTTACTAGAGATCATACACTCAGTCCTATTAGTTAACATCGTTTACTTTTTCGGTTAAATAAGGTTTAATGCACCACATGTACATGATCGTCATTATGGCCTTTTTTTTTCTTCAACCTTAATTAAATAAAGAAAATTAAAAAACATGTTTTTTTCTAAAATAATTAACTTTTCAATTTAAAAATTATTAAAAGATTTAAATATTCATTTACAAAAGTAAACATTTAAAAAAATAATTTTCAAAAGGTTTTTAAAGAAATTTAAAAAACTACTTATAATTAAAAAAAAATAGAAAAGAAGAACTTTTATTAAAAATAAAATAATAAAAGAAATGTTTTAAAGATGTCCGACTCTAAAGAATTTCTTGAAGTGGCAAGTGAAACTAAAAACAAAACCTTAATAAAGTTATTAATTGAAAAAATAATAGCACATTTTTATAAGAAAATTTAAAGTTTTATGGTTTTATGGTAAATAAATTAACGTTTTCATAATAAACACTAGTGAAAAAAAAAAACTTTTGTTAAAAATAAAACAAATTATCATTTTTATTAATTTTATATATTTTTACCTTTTTAATATAATAATTTAAAAACATATTTTTATAAAATTTTATTTTCTAATTTTGATTGAAAGTGGTTTCTTTATTTTTTTCACAAAAAAAACTTTTTGTATTCTTTTTTAAATTTTAAACAAAGTGTTTTTCAAGAGTGTTTATTATGAAAATATTAATTTGTTTACTATAAAAATTTAATAGTTTTATAAAAAATATGTTTTTTGTTTTTCAATTAATAATTTCATTAAGGTTTTGTATCTATTGGTACTTAGCACTTGAAAAAATTCTTTAGAGTTGGGCGTCTTCATAACATGTCTTTTACTGTTTTATTTTTAATTAAAACGTTTTTTTTCATTTAAAAAAAGTTATTTTAACTTTATTTAAACACATTTTATTTTTTTTAAATCTTTATTTTTATATATAAGATTTTTTTAATCATATTTAATAAATAAAAGGTTTTTTTTATGTTATTTATTTAATTAAGGTTAAAGCTAAAAGACCACAATGACCATTATATGCGATGCATGTGAACATATTAACAAAAAAACTAACAGTGTTAACTAATTTGACTGAAACGGTTATAAAATGTAAAGCACAAGACTAGATTTATTATAAAATTATGTTTTCACTGAAATTGTTAATGACGTTTAACATATTAATAATTTACTCTTGTATATATATGTGTGTGTGTGTATTACTAGTGGATATTTTAACCATCATGAGGTGTAATCTCAGCTGTTGAAAGTCTCTGAAAATCAATTTTAAGTTTTTAACCATTATAAATCAATAATTTTTTTTCTAGAGCCTATTGTTTTTGTATTGATTATAGATGACGGTTAGAGATTTATAGACAATTTTTCTTTCCACTCAGTTAACTTGTTATTCCTCCCACTTCCATGCTCCTTCAATAAGTTTTTAAACTCTTTCAATTCGTAGACTCAATTAATCCTCTCTGCTATTGTCCCCCTCTCCGATACCCTCTAGAGCCATGTTCTTATCACACCATTATTGTTAAATAACCTGTCTAGTGAAAATCCTTAACGTGGGAGGAATACTCGTAGAGAGAGGAAAATCATAAAGACAAGCATTTGTTGTCGGTATGTTTAACTCCCTCACTCCTATTCAGGATGTGGATGCTAGTATACATTATTTATACCTCATGCTCTTAATTTTGTTGAATTTACGAATTTACGATTTCATTGTTTTTAATTGATTTTAGGCATGTTTGATGGATATTTTAGACATGCTTATGTAAGTTTGATATAAAAAGTTAGATACATTCTTGATGCAAACTCTTGGTGGATATTTACTAACCTTAAATATATATATTTTATTGTTAACATACAAATGACAATAAAAGGATCACGGCACAACAACTTTAGCATCTTTTAGGAAAGTACACAACTATGTGACTAAGCTTCACATAACCGTATATTTTTTTCCTTATGAAAAGTAGCATGACTATTCCTATATATAGAACTAGAAGGGACATAGTCGTCGTGTCTTTCACACATGAAAACTCAAAAGAAAACTTAAAAGTGGCACCACTATATGACACAATATACAAATGACATATATTTGACATATATTTTCTGTAGACATAGTCGTGTCTTTCACAACCACTAGTTTAGTCTAGTAACAATTTAAAGATGTATGCCCCTCACCTATAAAGTATTGGGTTTAACTTTTAAAACTCACTTATTTGAGATTCTTACAGGCAACACTTTGGAATGGGCATTAGCGATGAGGGGGGAGTTGGGGCTGAAATGTCACAAGTTCGATCCTTGAGCTCCCAGGTTTTACCACCCGGCCGTTTGCGGATGTGGATTTTCACTGCAATGAGCTCAACTGGTGTAAATAGTCCATGGGTTTTCCGGGACATTCGTTGGCCGTTAAAAAAAATAAAATTAAATGGAATTAGATTATGATCTTTAAAAAAACATAATCAAGTTTTTCACATACGAAAACTTAAAAGAAAACTTGTCTACACTTTGGAGCACAAATTAATGTAATGTCCAAGCAAATAATTCAATATGGAAACTTGTATCTGTGTTTTTTAGTATGTACGTACATGTTTAATCATGACAAATTGCCAATGATAATCTACTATCTTTTAAGGTTATATGTTTATTACCTAATATAAATTCTATAACCCTGAACACCCATAGAGTATAAGTTCTAATGTAATTGAGCGCTACGTTATGTGGTGAGTTAATGTCCTTTTTAAAGATCGAAACGTGAACCGTATACGTAACTATGTACGGCGATTCTAAAGAATCGAATAACCAAAATAAAACCTCTACACTTGGCGACTTGTAACAGTAGGCTAGCACTTTTTTTTTTTCAAAAAAAAAAAGCTAATTAAGTTTTACATTAGACACTTGTACACAAAGTGAAGAGTGATTTACGTCATTCATTCGCAGAGTGTGTTATTACATATATAATTAAATTAATTTGCCTTCCAAACGTAACGAACAACATTATCATAAAATTCCTCGCTCCACCGACAAAAAATTGGAAAACGTCACTATAAATAGCCTCCACCAAAGCTAATTATTTTCCATCTCACTAGCAACAACTTGATAATATTCATTCTAGAGAGAGAAGAGAAAGAGAGAATGGGGCAACTAGATGTAGATGATGAAACAAGTACGCGCAAAGGCCCATGGACGGAAAACGAAGATTTTCAGTTGGTATTCTATGTTCACATGTTGGGTGACCGCCGGTGGGACTTCATCGCCAAAGTTTCAGGTTTGAAGGTGGCGGGAGTAAAAAAAAAAACAAATCAAAAACGCAATTTTTGTTCTCACAGGAAAAGCATCAAACTGCATTTTCAAATTTTAGTCACAAAATTAACCTTTTTTTTCTTGTGTATATGATCCCCAAAAACTATTTTTGGGGATTATTTTTCTCTTTGTTGGATTTTCTGTCCTCAGGTTTGAAAAGAACTGGAAAAAGTTGCAGGCTGAGATGGGTTAATTATCTAAATCCTGGTCTGAAAAGAGGGAAGCTAGCCCCTCATGAAGAGCGACTTGTTCTTGAACTTCATAACAAATTTGGCAACAGGTTAGTTTGATAATTGATCCATGCATGCATCAATTAATTCATTTTAAAACTACAAATTTTTGGTCTTTTTAGGTTCAAGTTTTAATGTTATTGTGCTTTTTAGGTGGTCCAAGATTGCTCGTAAATTACCAGGACGGACAGATAACGAGATCAAGAACTACTGGAGGACTCACATGCGCAAAAAAGCTCAGGAAAACAAAAGGACGACATCAGGATCTCCATCTCCATCTCTGTCTCTTTCGCAGTGCTCTTCCTCGTCTTCCATATGCACCAGTAATCCGACCTTCACTTCCATGCCGATGATCGAGACGAAGGAAAGAAGCTTCTACGACACCGGGGGAGTCGAAAAGATAACCATCATGAAAGGGAAGAACAATAGCAGTTTCAAGAGTGGTGCTACTAGGGTTATAAGTGATGCAAGTGAGGAGGGGCAAGATGGGAATTATTGGATGGATGATATATGGAAGGATTTAGACTCTTTAGAAGATGATCATAGAATAAAGCCATTTTTTGACCCTTATAGCGAAATAGCACCTTCACTGACGTGGGACAGTTGTCTGAGCACTTCATGGACGATGGACGGCCAAGAAGAGTTTGCAGATCAAAACACTTTTCATCTAACAAGCCAACAATTTAGCTCAGAAGTAAATGACTAATTTGGTTATTTGATTTATTGATTTGGTGTTGATATATAGATGCAATAATCTAAAGGCTAGCTAGTAATTAGTTAAGCATGCACTCTAGTAAGTAATCTTCCTCCTAAGTCCTAAGTTTTAATTAGATCAAGGTTGAATCTTTCTCTCAAAGCTAAAAAAATGACTGAAATTGGATAAGTATGCATTCTATACTGTTCAAGATTTGATCATTTTGGCTGCTTTAAGAAAAGATTTACCTAGTTAGCTAGATTATGGAAGAACATGAAATAAACTTTGATGTAACTAGCTTGTGTTATAATAAAAAGATTATGCTAATTTCTATATTAATTTCCTTTTATATGATCTAGGGTTATCATGCAAGCCTTGTTCTCAATTTTAGTTTATTGTATTCACATTTCTCATTGAACTTTCAACATTATTTAGTATCATAACTACTAACATTATTTACTATCACTATATAATCTTGGGGAGTGTTAGGTTTTTATAGTTTGAGGAGGCCGGTGTTGGCGCACTTGGTCATGATATACGCATATTTACCATGTGTTCGGTTACAGTTTGTTTGGACGACTCGAACACGTTAATTATTGTCATAGGTGAGTCAACCTTACCGTTGTTCTAGGATTCACTTGTTTTCTAGAGTTTGATCTCCTACTAGATTTATGAAACATATATAATAAAGTCAATATTAAATGGCTATTGCATAATAATTTTGAGTTTATATATCAGGGATATTATATATATGTATATATATAATATATATATATCAAAGTTATTTAAATTTATATATAGGATGGATATATATAGTTGCTTTTTACGGTGTGTATCCACTTCAAAGCACATTGCACTAAGCTTTTGAATTTTGGCTTGTTGCTTAGGAGTGTAGTGGAATGATTAGTAGGATTTTGGGTGATATATTTTTTATGATTTAAAGTATGAATATTCTTTTTTGTTTCAACTTTAATCTAATGCTATATGATACACATGATGACGAGAAGCTTACGGGTAAACACATTTTAAAATTAGATCTATCACTTGTTTGATTTAAAGTTTGTTTATCAATTTAACCGGAATTACAATTTTAATTCAGTTTCTAAAAACTTATATGTGATATCCCTTGATCTCTTTTACTTATCATTTTAGTTTAATTTTACTTGTCATTTTAGTTTAAGGGATTGTTTGGTAACATCTGTCTTGTTAAGTGCTGAATGAGTAAGAGATATGCATCATCAAATGTTTAACTAGTAAGAAGTCTATGCCATTTAGACATGGATACATGTATTACTAATTCAAATCGTATTAAGAGGCAAGAGACCAATTCAGACGTGCAAAACAAACAGACGAGATCTGAGTGTTTCAGACATCGTCTTTCGAAACAAACGGTCTGAATCAAATTCAGACACTGTCTCATTAAGAGATTATTCAGATGCAAACAAATAATCTCTGTATCGCTAAGACCGTAAAAAGAACTTTGTAAATTGACCCAATTGCTTTTTCTTGAAATTAATGATGTAAACGAGCGGAGTTGAACCAAGCCAATCCGGGCTTGAGTGTGGCTCGTTTACAAAACAGGCCGAGCCAAGCCAACTTGTTTATTTTAACGAGTTGAAATGTTGAGCTTCTACTCGGCTAGTTAAAAACTAAGCCGAGCCGATCCATCTAGTTTGTCTTTAAAACTTCAAAAAATTTTAACTTTTACAAATTTTGAATATTTTTTATTTTCTATAAAGTAAACAATTTTTATTTAATTTAAAAACTATCATATATGCTCCGTGTCTTATATGAGTTTACTATTTTATGTTATTTTCTATTAGAAAATATCAAGAGCATTAAGCCTCTAACTTAAAAATATGTTGTAATAATAAAACTTTAAAATTGTGATATATGTGTGTTTTTATGCATGTATATATTAAAATTTGGGTTATATCTTAATGAGCAAAACAACCAAGTTAGTGAGCTGAGCGAGCCACAAGCCCACAAGTCGAGCTGACCTTGGCTCGAGCTCGAATCTTTAATTACATATCAAATCGGTTTTAAGTGATCCGACTTTTTAATTTTTTACGAGCGAGTTTCATGCAAGCAACAAGCCACAAACTTTTTAAACGGCGCTACCTCTAATAGAAATATGCTTTAACTTTTTTCTTTCGTCCAAATTAAATAATTAGTTAAAATGAAAATAAAACACGCTTTAAACCTTTTTTATTCTCCATGAAAGTAATTAACCCCAAAAAGAAAAAAAAAGAAAAAGGTGACAAGACATGATGCAGAAGCAGATTCATGGTGCCCCTACTTTCGATGTTCCTACATCACCTTACTCTTTTTCGCCCCAAACAAACAAAAGAATAGGAAAAAACACGCACGGCATCTTATTGATAATAAGTATTGAAACTTATCATCTATATTGGAAAGCAAAAACCATTACCAATTAAATGATAGGTGTTAATTAACACAACACCACAAATAGAAATTTTCTTCTTAATATTTAAATCATCACATCTTTATTTTACAGAATTCGAACCCACAATTTATTAATTAGGGAGTCAACTCTTTATCACTAAGCCGACTTTAAACTCTAATAATTACTATGCATTTCACACGTAAAACGATATAGAAACCACTTAGCTTTTTAATACTAAAGGACTTATAGTCTAACGGTATCCGATTATATATATGTTGATGTCCCTCCCTTTGAGGTGGTGATGGACAATATTGTATATATAATTAGATGAGTGTCTCGGTGAATTTTTAAGATTTGCTGATAATAATTTATAACTTTATATACAATAAGTTCAATTTTTATGATAAAAGGTATAATAGAGCAACAGTATACTCTATGTGGGCAAGCACATGGTCTAGGTGGCATCCACCCACACAGAGCTACGGCAGGGAACACCGTCGCACCCTTGTGTGGATCTCCTGCAAGCCTTTCTCCGTGTGCTTAGGTTGATGGTGGTGTCCAGTGAATTGCTGCAACGCCACTTTTAATTAATTAATAATTTTATTTTAACATGAAAATAATATCAAATCTACACATGTATAAACCTCCTATATATCAAACTCATAATGTGCCCATATAGTCAAACCCACACAGATATACCTAATGCCTTAGTAAAAGAAAATTCCACTGTCTTTTCTGGGATGTTTGGAAACCAATTATTATTTTTAAAATGAACATTTTTGGAAAAAGCTTTCAAATGTTTATTAAAAAGAAAAAAAAAGTTAGTAACAGATTAAAAATTATATACTTTTTGGAACAAAGATGAATATATATATAATATAAATAAATAAACAATAACAAATACTCTCAACTTGGTTTAATATAAAAATAAAATCGAGAAAATAGTTAAGTAAGGTTAAATGTAAAGTTGTAGGTACCGCTTGAGGGCCTGAAAAGACAATATAGATGATATAGTATATACCTCTGTTTAAATTAACCTCCACTCCAGTGCGTTCAGTTGGCACCGTCTGTGGTTGTTAACTAACCACTCTTGCAGACTTGAACGGTCGTTAAACATTAACTATACACCCCAAAAAGAAAAAACCCAAATGCTAAACTTTGGGCCGTAGAAAAACATAAGGAAACGAATGTATTTAGAGATTTAGAAGATTAATTCATTTCCAACCCATTGTAGTGTGTTTTGTTTTTGTAATTTAGTCAAAGAATTATTTGGTCTAATTTTGACACGTTTTCATGCATGAAAATAGCATGTTTATAAAAAAAAAAGAACTACTTATCTGTGTTATCCGATTGAAAATTATATAGATAGACAAAAGTACTTGAAATATATCATTTCATGGTTCTAAAGAAGCTATCAAGACACCCAAAGAATAAAAAAACACAACATTTCATTTCCCTCAATTGAAAGCTTTGATAGGTGACACGTTCTACAACCAAACTGTTTATGAAGTTAATCTTTAAGGGTTACAAAACACGTAACGTATGAAGATAGACACATGTTTATATGGTTTAAACACGTGAATGAATCATGTTCGAGAGATGAAACAAGTCTGCGGTAGTTCAAAACTGGAATTGGCACAATATCACGAAGTGGCCGCCCTTGCTCAATTTGGGTCAGACCTGGATGCTGCTATTGAATGATCGATATGAGAAAGAAGCGCTCAAGCATTCGAAGAAAGCCGGCCTTACTCAACAAGCACCTTTCTTAGCTTAGTAAGGTTGCTTGTTTCCACTCATTGAAGGTTCTATCTACAAAAAAAGGTCAACAGGGGGTACTAAAATGGCTCTCACTGACACCATCTACGAGAAGGTGAGGTCGTCTTGATTTCCAGCCGCCATACGGTTCGCCTTTTCAACCCACCCTTACTAGCTAATAGGGCTTACTAAAAAAGCGAATTTGCCTCTTCCTGGTAATGAATTAAGCGGCAGCGAGGAGGTCCGGTTCCATAGTGATTTCGTCTGCTTTTGGAACTTAGATTCCTAGGGAAATCATAAATCATAATAGTAATAACCGACTATTATCCGATTCATAATTATTATATTTTGATAAAGTCTTTCGATGCATTTAAATTTTATTTTGGAAGTAAATACTATATACAAGAATCCCAACAAGCTTGGCGAAGGAATGAAGGATTATGGTGTCAATTAGCCACCTCCATCGAGAATTTCATATCCCGGTGGCCCGGTTTTAATTCCAAGCCAAACTCTTTTTATGGGCCATGGACTTCTTCCGATTAATGGGCTTGGATCATAATTTATGTTAAGAGCTCAACGAAATCCACTAAGTGACTTATGGACCCAAAATGGCAAAAATCTATTGAATTTGCCCAAATTAATCTTTAATTGTTTGACATTTTCTTAATCTAGCTTAATTGTGTCCATTCAGCTCATATTCACGTTAATCTTATGCAGCCTCAACACTGCATTAATGTGATAGAATCTAACATAATAGCTATTTATTATGAGACAATATATTAAGGTGCAAATACAATATAGATGATATAGTATATACCACTAATGAAGGGACTTGTTTGAGTTAGCTAATCAAAACTCATTTAATTAAGCCTTTGATTTAAAATGTCATAACTAGAAAGTTTTACTTTGGCTAAAATCATCTTTAAGCGTACAAACTTCCATTAGTATTATCAATGTCTTGGTATATGTATGGTTTGATCTTTAAAAGTAGCAACTGAGCAACAATTGGTCTTTAATAGTAAGTAGTAACTAAGTAGCATTTGATTTTTAATATCAAATTCAATTTATCAGCATTGAAGGTCACCCAAAACAACCAAGTCTTGTTCCGTAGTAATTGTATATCATCCGTAGTGATCAAGACTTGAGCATCTGTATAACTGTACACATGTCAAGACTTGTAAGACTTAGTTATTTACAAGCATCTATAAACCCAACAAGTCGATTAAGTGAAAACTTTTGTATGTCAAGGGCACTCTCTCTTATTAACTTATCACCATCCTATTTAGTCTTCACCACTAGGATATTTAGATGTGGATCAGGCTCTCGTTGTATTGAAATTAGACGCTTCACTTATGCTACTTCAATTTTCTTAGTGACAATTTCGTCTCATGAGGTGCTAAAAAGCAACTTACTATATCGAGATCAAGCTATGAATTTGAATACCCTGCTATGGCCAACACTACCATCGAAGTTATGTGGATCACATATGCCCGGGAACTTCATATTTATGTAATAAGATCGACCTACGCTCTTTTGTGACAATCTCAATGCCATCTTTCTCACTGGAATATTGTCTCTCACAATTGATTATCATTTTTATTTGTAAACTCATAGATTATTTACTAAATTTGTTCCTTTCAAACTTTATGATGGTCCTTCCCCTCTTCACTTAACAGTAGGTATTAAAAGTAAACGTGAAAATAGATAAAAATTATTATCTCTAGAGTGGGCAAATGAGTAAAATAGTAGTTTTAATCTTAAAATGACCCAAACTGAATAGAATTCACAACTTGATTCAACGAAAATTATTTACTGGAGTACATAGTCAAGAAGGCTTCACATCACCTAAAAACAAACACATCCAACAAACATGAACACAATCCAAGACCTTCAATCTGATTCTTAGTAATCTGTGGTTGGGAGATGCTCATGAGTACTTGAGCCAATAAAGATGACCTCATACACAAGTGCAGCTATACCCGCACCCAAAAACGGGCCTAGCCAGTACACCCAGTGGCTATTCCAGGTCCAGCTGACCACAGCTGGACCGAAGGACACAGCAGGGTTCATGGATGCACCATCAAATGCACCACCAGCTAAGATGTTTGCACCCACCATGAAACCAATTGCTAGCGGTGCAATAATCCCCAAATCGCCCTTCTTAGGATCAACTGCTGTTGCATACACGGTGTACACCAGTCCAAAAGTCATAACTATCTCAAACACCACCGCGTTCCATTCACCTACACCCGATGACAAAGCAAAAGCTGATGTTTCCTGCACAATAGCAAAAATTTAGGTTAGTGGCAGTAATCAGAACTTTTTAACTCAAGAGTCCATTATAAGGTTTTTTTTCTCAACCGACTACAACTAAGGCAGTCCAATTCACATGCTTCCTAAAAAATCAACTTATTAAAAACCGGACAAATTCCTATGACCAGGGTTATTGACCCTCCCTTGGCCTCTTATATCAGTATGTTCTCACTTTAGTTTTAGTTGTTTTTTACTGTTACTAGCTGAATAGTTTACCGACTTACCAAACCGCCTGTTGCAAACTTTAGAAGTAAACAAGCCACCACAGAGCCAAGCAATTGAGCGATCCAATACAAAACACTCCTCAAAAGCGAAATGTGGCCACCAACAAACGCCCCAAATGTCACAGCCGGGTTCACGTGACCCCCTGAGATGTTAGCACCAACTGAAACAGCCACAAATAGCGCAAAAGCATGTGCTAATGACGCTGAAATAAGTCCAGCCGGCGTCGTTGCTCCACCATCAGTTAGCTTGCCTGCACATAAAGAAAACCACAAACCTTTACACCATTTCCAAAAAAGTATAAACTAATAATGTAATTGCGTACTTAATGTCTCATAACTGAGAGAACGACTCACCGAAAGCCATGCCGGCGCCTTCACCAGCAAAAACAAAAATGAGCATTGAAATGAACTCGGCAAGGGCGGCTTTCAGGGCATCCGGCGATCTTGCATCCTCCGAACTTCCGATGGAAATACTCGAAATCGGCATTTTTTCCCGCCTTTTAACTTAACTGTTGAAGTTGTTGTTGAATATGCTTGCAGTGCAGTAATGCACTTGGGTAGTGACAGTTATATATAGAGGTGTACCAGGTAGCCGGTTTGGGACTGGTCCCCACTCCCCATGTTCCAACATACATGTAAGGCGCCTCCAAGCTGTCTGGATGTTGCCATGTGGCATCAAGGGAGAAATTGAGACCGTTGATTGAGAGTAGGTGTAGTATTAGAACCGTCCAGATGTGGTCAGCCAATAATGGTCGAGTTTTTTTAAACCGACTTTTGGGAACTTTTTTTATAGTGCGTTGCTGGGTCCTAAACGGTCGTAATTATTGGATAATCACCTTTTTTTTTCTCGATGAACTAAACGTTTGTATCTATAAAAATGTATATGAATATATTTTTTATTTCAATTTCATTCTTTCAATACAATGCTACAGAAATATACCTATGTATTTATAGATTACAAAATCAACTATTTGCATAACAGAAACTTACAGTTACCGTGCAGAAGCAAGAAAATGAGGCCGTACTCCTTTCATAAAACGAGGTTGCGACAATTTCGCATAAACACCATTCTTATTTGCTAAAAGAGAATCATGAGTCCCACTTTCCACAATCTGGCCTCCATTAACAACCAGTATTTTATCAACTCGTCTCATCATCGACTCTCTACGCGCAACTACAATCGTTGTTTTGCTGCCAATTAAAAGTGTATCAAGGGCCTCTTGCACCACGCGTCTTGACTCGTGTTCAATTCTACTGTCTGCCTCGTCCAGTAACAAAATGGGTGCGTTTTTCAGCACCACTCGAGCAATGGCGATCCTGAGTTTCTGTCCAGGTGTTAACTCCACCCCACCGGGACCCACTTTCGTGTCGTAACCTTTAGGCAAACTGCTAATGAAGTGATGTGCGTTTGCGATTCTGGCTGCTTCTTTGATTTCAGTTTCACTTGCATTATGTCTCGCGTATTCTATGTTTTCTCTGATGGTTGTTGAGAATATTACAGGTTCTTGTTGGGCCAAACCAAGCTGGCTCCTCAACCATCTTAGATTAAAATGTTTTAAATCTTTTCCATCTAAAAGTATCTTCCCGGAAACCGGATCATAAAATCTTAAAATCAAAGAAAGTAAAGTACTTTTTCCGGAACCGGAGACCCCGACTACACCCACCGTGTGTCCGCTGTCAATTTTAACTGTGAAATCCCGCAGCACCATGACTTCTGGACTTGTTGGGTAACAAAAGTTGACGTTTTTAAACTCGATAGTTCCATATGCGCTAACAGGTTTAAGAGCAGTAGAGTCATCATGGTTAATCCTGGGAACATGATTAATAATATCGAAAACCCGAACAAGATCTTTTCGTCTTTTGTCTATGTCAGATGTCATGATTCCGAACGGTTCCACCAGTGAAAAAGTAACAAAAGTGAAGACAATGTATCCTCTAAGGGCCATTGGCAGGTCAATATGGTCATTTCTTACAGCAACAGCAGTGTACCAAAGTAGAACGCCGTTGCAAGCGAAAAAGAGAAATCTTGAAAACCCGAACAAGAACCCAACTAAAATTCCACGGAGAAAAGTTTGTTTGTAAACTTCTTTGAGATATAAACCATAGAGTCTTGATGTCTCATTTCCAGCACAATATGCCATTAGAATTGAGATGTTTTTTACCACATCTTCTAGAACCAAAGAAGCCTTCTCGTGAAGCTCCTCGATTCCCTTTGAGAACCCAGAAAATCCCCTTCTCTGTACAATGAAGACTTTAATTAACATACTTTTTACGGATTAAAACAATGCAAAAGGAAGATAAGCTGCTAATAGACAAGAACCTGTGCAACTGTAGTGACAGTAAGAAACGGTATGGTGACCAAAGCCACCAATGCCACTCTCCATTCTAGAGAGAATCCAATAATGATAGCCGCAAAAGCAGCACAAAAGTCTTGGATAAGAAAACATAGGCGGTTGCTAAAAGCAGCACGTGCGTACGTGGCATCGTCTGCTAATTGTGACAACAAATTGTCACTTCTGTTTTCATCTTTATCAAGCCATCCTACTTCACTCTCGAGCATGGCTGAGAACATCATTCTTCTGATTCTTTCTGTCATTTTTTCTCCCATTATTCCAAAGTAGAAGTGTTGCAACACGGTGGCAACTAAAATGACGATTGCCATACAAGCAATTATCACGCACCATCTATCAACATCAAAATGACTTGCATTGGGTCTATAATATGCAGTCAGAATAAGCCCGACAACATAGGCAAGGATTGGTCTTAAAGATCCAAATATGGAAGCCCCCACACTTCCCAAAACTGCATACAGCCAGTCTGGTAAACTTAGCTTCACAAGCCTCCCTAAAGATGGCAAACTCTGATGTTTATTGTTGTAATTCTGTATTAACTGAGCCACATCACAAAATCGCTTACAAGAATACGGGGTGCCTTTATCTGTATCGTCTGAATTAGATCTCATTTCAATACCGTCACCCAATTCATTGTCATTGTCATTCTTACTTGGCAACCTGAAAAAATATGACAATTCATATAACCATCACAAACATACATACACACAAAAAGTACAGTAATGTACCTTTCCGGAAGTTTGACCACTTCTTCACATCTAAGAAGCTCTGAATACAACCCGTGTGAGCTGATCAGTTCATTGTGTGTGCCCATTTCGACACATTGACCACTCTCCATCACAGCAATCAAATCAGCATCTTTCACAAGATTTATTCTCCTAGCAATCATTATAGTTGATCTTCCAAGTGTTATCGTATGCAAGGTCTCATGAACAGCTTTTTCTGCTTCCAAATCAAGTCTGCTGGTAACTTCATCAAGCAACAGAATTGAAGGATTTGTAAGAACTGCTCTAGCAATTGAAATCCTTATCTTCTGTTCATCTGTCAATGCTAAACCTACTTTACCCACCTATGGAACATCAAATTAAATGTTTTCGATTATAATAAAGTGTAACAAAAATGGTGGTTTTAGGATATACTAAATGATGTATACAGACCTGAGTCCTGTATCCGCTTTCAAGAGAGCTTATGAATGCATGCACATTTGCTATTTTAGCAGCCTCCTGAATCTGATCGAAAGTTATGTCAGGACGTCCATAAGCAATGTTATCTGATATGCTTAAACATGCTAAAGCAGGTTCTTGTGTCACAAGCCCTATTTGGTGTCTCAACCATTCTAGCTTCAGGCTTTTAGTATCTACTCCATCCAAAAGGACCTCTCCTGCTTCCCATGAAAAACATTTGTATTATAAAAATTGTTATTCCATAGAAAGGTAATTAACTTAGGTCCTGTTTCTGTTTCCAGTAACCAACTTCGTATTCACCAACAAAATATCTCAAATTTCGAGAGAAAATCGATTTAGATTAACTTGACATAGTTACCAGGCAGAAGATTACTATGTCAGTAAATTTAAACATGATGGTGTTTTATAATATGGAGCTGGCGTGACGCACCGAAACAAGCTCACTTAGAAGATTGCTCTAAGTGAATTTTTTTGAAAGTTTTTGCCTTTTGTCGGTGCAAATAAAGTTGGTTGTGCGAAATAGAAATCAGGAATCTTGGTTACCATTGTGAAATTATAAAAATAATAGAGTTGGATAATTACCCAGATTAGGATCATAATGGCGTTCCAGGAGCCGAGTTAAGCTACTTTTTCCTGAGCCACTTCTTCCCACAAGTGCCACAGTTTTTTTGGCAGGGACAGTAAGGTAAAATCCATTTAAGACAGGAATCGCAGGGCAAGAGGGATAACTGAAGTAAACATTGTGAAACTCAATCTTTCCTTGCACAGAAACTAAAGTATTTCCACCTGAACCAGCAGTAGAACCAGAGTGTCTTATGACTCCATAAAGTCTGTATGCAGCTATACGACCTTGCTCAAATGAATATAGGTTCATAGAAGCCTGATTCAACCCACTGCAAGATAATATTAATTAAACAAATGGCAATGACTATAAGCCCATTCGAGCAAAGAAGTTCATAGGGAAAGATGCTTACAGGCCACTTAAAACTATAGCAGAAATGGCAGTCAAGATTTCAGCACCACTGGATTTTCCACCTGTAACTAATAACCTCCCGGCCCAAAGTTGCAAAGCACAAGAACACATTCCAAATCCATATGTGAATCCAACTCCAAGTCCTTGAACAAGGCTGATTGTGATACCATATTTTAATGTATCGTGAAGAGAAGATGCATAAGAATGCTTAGCCGATGCTTCATTTGTGAATGCATGTAGTGTCCTAATGTTCGACAGTGCCTGCAAAGAACATGTCTTGTTCAACAAACATAAAATCTACTAGACGGCCCGCAAAGATATGTGAATAACACATTTACAGATACAAGTACACACCTGTTCAGCAACGTTTGCAGCATGAACATAAGCATCTTGAAGGTTTTCTTCAAATTTATGGACGAATACATTTGAAATCCAACCTGCAGCAAAAACTATTGGAGCCGTTGCTAATGCTATAAATGCAATCTGCCAGCAGTTTATAAATGCAACGATAAGCCCACCCAAACATGCAGCAATGTTGTGAATATAATTTCGAACCTGACAATATAAATTTGTTATCCAAATGAACTATCCAACAACTAGAAGAAACAAAGACAAACACAAATTGTGAGAAATATATTTACCTTTTCACCAAGAGCGCACTGAATTACTTGAACATCAGTCAATACCTGGTTCACTATGTACCCATTGTTTCCATATGTATCGAAAAAACTCATGTTCTGGTTTAATATTACTTGAACATACTTCGTCCTTATCACAGCCGCTTGTCTTTCAGCCGTAAGAATCCAACACCAAACCTCTGCAAGACGAATGCAAGTTCAAATTTACAAAAATAGATCAACATGTAACAACATAATTCTATTCAAAAATTATGTTTGCTTGAAACTGATATGGAATTTGTAATTAGAGTTTCATCTTACCAATCCACCCTGCAGCAAAAACAGCCAAGCCTATATACACAATACACAAAGCATACTGCATATCAAAAACAACAATAATAGTGAGTAAGAAATTGTGAAATAAACGGAAAATAGTAAAATCAATCATCAGCCAAAAGAAATCATATGAAAACTACCTGAGAAAAAAGGTCGAACACTTGGTCTGCATTACTATTGAAGCTGAATAAATGAATAATCTTCCCGAATAAGTGTAAATAAACCGCAAGCGATGCACCATGAACCACAGCACCCAACGACCCCGCCACCATAAGAATCCAATCAAACCCTTCCGCACAGTTGAACAACGCCAAAAACGGAACGGCCGAAGGTGAAGTCGGTTCGTCCTCCTCAATATTATTATCCTCTTCTATGTTACTCCGGCCACTGGTGGTTGTGCTGAAGTGGGAAGACGGAGAGTCCGGGACCTCGGAGTTCTCAGACACCGGCGTCAGAGGTCCGACAATACCAATTTCAAACATCGTTGGGTAAAAACGAAGTAGTTGAGGAATTTGATTATTGAAAGTGGAAGATTGTGAATGTTTAGAAGAGTTAATTAGAGGTTGGGAGATATAAACATTAAATCGAGAATGAAAAGGTTGAATGTTTGATTGTAAATTAGGATGTTGATTCTGTTTACTGTATGTATGTGTATGTTTAACTTCTCTCTCTAGATTCCCGCCAGTTCGTCAAATATAGTTTAGGTAGTTTGGGACTGGTTGTCACAATATAGGCATTAAAACTTATTTATTTATTTTTTTAAGTTAGATTTTCATCCGAACTTTCATTTATGGCCACTAACAATCCCAGCTCATAATAGTTTTGCTGTTTTTCTAATTTTTTAATTATTTTCTTTTAACAGTTAGTCGTTAAATTATTTAATTTCGTCTGATTTTTATTAAAATATTTTTAATTTCTTGTTTGAATCAAAGAGAGACGTTAAAGAGGAACTCATGGTTACTCATTTCAGTTCTGAATTCACCATTTGTTTCGATTCTCATACAAAATTTTGAATTAAAATGAGTTCCTATAAGTTTTTCTTCATCGTCTACATCTGATCCAAACAAAAAACCCACAAACTTTTAACAGAAATAAAAAGAGTTAAATAACTTTAATCGGAGACTATTGGTAGAAAATAATTAGATGGTTGAGACTAATAACAATAATTTTTTTAGTTGAGATTATTAGCACCCAAGAAGTGAAAGTTGAATTATAAAAATTCAGTTTTTCATTTTTAGCACTTTTTAGATTTTTCTAGAACAATACATCACATATTGGATTAACGTTCAACCTTTTGATTATATAACGCAACCCTCGTGACTTAACTTACCAGTTATTATTGGTTGTAAGGTAAAGTTTAGATTATTAGAATTAGATAATTACTATTATTATATAGCTCGAGATTATAAATATAGCATGGCGTGTGGATACATAAGACTAAACATCGATCATGTCAATTAGCTGGCATGTAACAAGAAAAGTTGAAATTAGGAACATAACAGACGAGAATTTGACATTTATGATAATATTTTCTGACTAAATAAGTGTTTTATATATTTAAATGAAGAAATTTAACATCATGTGGCTGTAGTTTAGTGGTAAGAATTCCACGTTGTGGCCGTGGAGACCTGGGCTCGAATCCCAGCAGCCACATCTAACTTTTTACTCTTTACACTCCGGAGTTCTGTAGGGAACCTTTTTCAGTTTTTGTAGTTGTTGAGGTATCTTCTGTCGGGAACCTTTTTGTAGTTGTTGAGATATCAATAACACTAGTTTAGTTGACTAACTCCTATGCCACCGACTCCATGTTATCCATCAACTACACCATTCTTCTTTCATGAATAAATACACACATCACATTCCACACAAAACATCAATCATTTACCATCTCAACTTGATCAAAATCTTCTTATGGCAACCTCTACCTTCACTTGTTTTTCACTTCTCTCCCTTCTTTTCCTAGCCACAACGGCTCGAACCCTCATCCAGGATCCAGAACCAGTAGCCCCCGTGGTTGCACCCAAAGCAGGTGATAATGTGACTCCCTTAGGCGCCATCCCACCTAACCCAGCTTCTAGTGCTGGACCCGCTGGTGTGGTGCCTGTCGTCGAAGGTCCTGATCACACACTTACTTTTTTCATGCACGATATTCTTGGCGGGTCGAATCCCTCAGCTAAAGCCGTCACTGGAGCTGTGACCAACCCGGCGGTCAATGGCCAGGTCCCGTTTGCAAAACCAAACGGGGCCAACCTCCCAGTGAACAATGGAGTTCCACAAGATGATGGAAACAATGGGATTATCAACAACAACAATCTCCCATTCCTCACCGGCTTAGGTGGGACCACCTCAAACGTCTTCCAAAACAACAATAACAACAATAACAATAACTTTAACAATAACAATAACAATAATAATGTGTTTGCTGCCATCAACGGTGGACAACTACCTCAAGGTAACGCCTTGCAACAGTTTATGTTCGGGACATTGACGGTGATTGATGACGAGTTAACCGAAGGACACGAGCTCGGGTCCGGTTTGATTGGGAAGGCTCAAGGGTTCTACGTATCGAGCTCGATTGACGGGAAGAGTCAGACAATGGCGTTCACTGTGATGTTTATGCATGGGAGTTACATAGATAGTTTGAGTTTTATGGGAGTTCACCGGAGCGCGGTGGCGGAGTCTCAGCTGGCGGTGATGGGTGGCACCGGGAAGTATGTGAATGCCAAGGGACATGCGGTGGTGAAGACATTCCAGGGTACTGACCAGCAGAACAATGATGGTACAGAGACATTGCTCCAATTTACTGTCTATCTTGCTTATTAGTTTGTGGGTTTGGTTTGTAATTCTCTCATCTTTTTTATGTTTATGTGATTTATGATATGTTTTGCTAAAAGGTTGTGTTTTGTAGTTACGAATTACTCATTTGTTATGATCATATTTGCAAGTTTGGTTTTATTTTTTCACAAATTATAAACCTTCTAACACCTAGTTATTTTCCTTCTCTTCCACCTAAACAAATGGATATGATCTTTGCTTCCAAACAAAGTGGTGTGTGATGGTGGTGATTCGGGGTTTATAACGACAACTCCCTAATCACGTGTCCCTAAAAATCACTTATGAGACGGTCATGAGCTCCTTCACTTTTTCTGTCTATAAACATGCATAAACTTGCATGATATAAAACGACTTGAACTTGTCTTATTTTCAAATAAGTGAACCACCGCTTAAGACATCTCACAAGATACTCCAAAATACCCGAAGTTGACAATGAACCGGAGATAAAGAACTCTGATTAAAACCAATCAAGCATGCAATTGGCCTCTTGGTTGTTCAGTGGTATGAAGAATAAGAGTTAGAGTTTGAGGTCTCTTGTGATCACATGTTCTATCATGACTCTATAGTTTTTTCATAGCGGTTGGGTTCCTTCTGAACTGATAAAAAAATAGTGATGTGACTGATATACGAGCTTCTCGTTATCAGGATATGCCAACCAATCAATTTTGTCCGTTCAAAAAAAACAAACTAATTATGCATGTTTGTTGTTACTTTTTTTTTTCTAGCATTGTAGTTTTATTTTATTGTAATTTTTAATTAATTAATTATATTAATGAAATGCTACTTTAATTTAAATATTTGTAGTTTTTATATGATTTTATATTTAGTTTTAGACAATTTAATTTAATTTAAATAATAAAAAGTAAATGGAGTTTGAATGAGAAGAATGAGGGGTATTCCTAATATTGAGTAGTCTTGGTGTGGGAACCCAAAGTCATGTGACCTATTTTCTTTTTCTTATCGCTATGTTTCGATTCGGATCGGAGGTCTTGGTGTGGGAACCCAAAGTCATGTGACCTATTTAAAAAAACAAATTTATCAATAAAATTTTAAAAAAAAACACTTCACATATTACTTTTTATCTTTAAAAAAACATATATGTACAAAGGGTTGGTCTATTTACCAATTCAATTATATTTATCTCTTAAAATTTTAGGATAATGTTTAGATACAAATATGTTGCTTTATGAGAGAAAAATACATTTTCTTATATTTTCTTTAAAGATTAAAGATATTATGTAATAGAAAGAAGTTATTGTGAATGCTTTAAAAATCAGAATAGTTTCTTTATCTTTATCTTTGTAATTTAGCGGGGAAAAAACGTATTGATTCATAAAATTTAAAGATTTTTAAAAGACACATATCTCATTCATTGTCCTTAAAAAACACTTATATGTACAATGGATTTTTATATTTATTACTTTCTTATTTTTATCTCTGTAAATTTAAGAATAATGTTTAAATATAAAAATGGTGATATAGGAGAGAAAATAAACATTTTCTTATATTTTTAAAAAAATTAAAAATATGATGTAATATAAAGAATTTATTATGAATGTTCTAAGAGCAAATATGCATATGAAGATAGAAATGAAGCATGTGATGTGAAGAGTTTTTATAAAAACTTTAAATTTTAAAGATAAACTTGTTTTTAGCTAAATAATGGTGATGAGGTGAAGAAGCTCTCATGAATCATTTTATATCCCTTATAAGCTTGGATAAATTTAAAGAAAAATAAGAAAATAATTTTAACATCGAGTTCTGGGATGATTTACTACATCATAGTTAGTGTGTTGTCATGCCAATTATGCAAAGTTATAAGAGATGGAAAGATGATCTCTGTTTTGGTCAAAAACTGCCTAAGCAATTAGTTGATCAAACTTTGTAAGTGAGGTAGAGTGTTTGATGTAAATAAAGATGTAAATGCAAATGTAAAGGTTGACACGAGGATGTAACGAGGGAAAATCCAGGAATCCTTGAGTATCCTCAAGGAGCCTAGCAAAAAACCTCGGGGGCCGGTTCAAAGTACCTGCCTCCTAAAACTTTTATATGATGAAAGTATTTGGTACAAGTGAAATGAGCTCGTATTCTAAGTGTTACAGAGAGTTTTGATAGCAAGTATCGTGTGTTGTCTGTGTCTTTTCGAATGAATGACCTAGAGCTCATTTAAATAGTCAAAAATGCATTAACTAACTAGGCTAAAAACTAGGGATTGAGTCTTCAAGTCTTTGTGAACGTTGGAGTCAGTTACAACACGTCCCATAAAGCCTTGACCGAGTCTTTAGCCATCATTTACACGTCCCTTAATACCTGCAATCAATTAAGACACGTGGACAATTGTAACGGTTAAATCGATAACTGTAGTTCAGGATCCTTTGAGCTTCTGCGAGCATCCTGAAATAATATAACCAACTGTCCTATATTTTAGGTATTCTCCCAACTAAGCCAATATAAACGTTGTGGACCACTTAGTCCACGTTCTCTATCATTTGTCCGAGTCTTTAGGCTTGTCTACACGTTTCTTTGACCCTGCAATTAATAAGACACTTGGGAAAAACAAACGGGTTAGTTGATAACTGTAATTCAGGATGCTCGAACCTGCCAGGATCCTGAACTTGTATAAGGATACCAAACCATTTGAGCTGCCGCCAGGATCCCGGATTATCAGCCCTAACAATCTCCAACCTTATACAATCTCTATAACACATATATGAATATACCGGTTAACTATACTTCTTTAAATTATTGAATACGAGTTTTAGTTATTATTGCTAAAATCAATGTATGAGTTTTAGGCCTTTTAGATTTTTAGATGGATGCAAGCATACATAAGGTGTGTTTAATATGAGTTTCAATTATGTTAAAGAAAAAGTTTTAAAACTTATAAATTACTAAAATTAATTAATTAGTAACAACTAAAAGTACTTAAAAAGTATAAGTATATTTATAAAAAAGCCAACAACTCAATAAAATTAAAGTTTGTGTTAAACCCAACCTAATATTTTATTGCAAAAAACTCTAATAGTGTAATTCATCCAAACATCCCCTGACTCGACCTGGTTAACTCATGCAGCCGTTTCAACTCACTCTAAAACCCAACCCGATTCGAACACAGAACAGAACGAGGCAACCCAACCGGAGGGTGAGAAGATCTCGAAAACTGGGAGGCGATCATGGAGAATGCATTCAACCTGCTCCTTTCATGTCCTTCTGGTCTCTCTTCTTCACAGGTAAATTTTCTTTTTTCTTTCTTTGGTTCATTTTTAACACATTCAGTTTTCGATTCATTAGTTGTTTTTCCATTTCTCCATATTGATGATCTCTGGTTGCTTGATCTCGTTTATCTTCAATCTGTTTGCTATTTAAAGTAATTATTTATAGTCATTTCTGATTTTTTTGAACTTTTTAATTCAGGTGTCGGTGAGGTTTGATGAATCGTATGATAGAGTTCCTCATCCGGATTCTGATTTAGAAAATTCCGTTTCTGAGGTGTTCTTGCTAATGCTAATCTTCTTATTGCATCATATACTGCTTGTTAGTTTATTTTACCCTGCTAAATTTTGCTTTGTTTGGATTTTAGTTGTGTGAATCTATAGATTTTGTGTAGTTATGGGAGCTGAAATTGGTGCTCCAAGTCACAAGCAGAATGCAAGCAACAAACTTAGCATACATAATGTGATATCATCCTCTGTTCTTCTGCTAATCTGCTCATATTCGTGATATTTCACCTATCATCAAACACTACTTTATGCTGTACATATGGGCTATGGCCTTGATTCTTTCATGGTGAATTAGTTAGGAACTTAAGATTTGGATTTTGCTTTGATTTACTCATTGATTTGTTGTTGTATAACGAGGATCATCGGTTTTGATATAATGCGAACTCTGCCTAAGGAAGTTGAACTTTAGATAGACTCTTATTGGCCGGTTAGGCGATTTACTTACCAAGCAAAGACACGCCTTAAGAATGTAGTCATGCATTTGTCCAGGGGAATACTGAATTCTGTCTGTTGATCATTATTGAGATAAATGGAGATTAAATTGCTTAGAAAGTAGGTTTGTCCCCAAGTTGCTTAATCACTCAGCTTAGTTATCCATATGTGAACCATTTGACTAGATACATCAAGTCATATATATAGTTTGCATCTGTGAATTAATGGATTTTGGCTGGAACTATCTCACTTTCTAGGCGGTAAGGCATGTATATGATTTGCACCGTTGTGAGATTTTGGGGTGTATTTTGGTTCTCTGTACGTGAATCCGTATTAAAAATATGATTAGATCAATTGGTTTCAGTTAGAGATGATAGATTGAGGAAGCATTTATATAAACCAGTTGAATTCAGAAAATGGCTAGGTTTCTGACTAATCAGAAAGCTATCTTACTGCTTGAGTAGCATAACTGGCATGTTCTTGATTCATCATATATATAGTTTTGTCGTCTGTAGCATTCAGCTAGATTTTTTTTTTCAGCACATACTTATATTTTTTATGGTACTTGAGTTTGGTGTACATATCTTTTTTAGACAGTTAATATGTCACTTATCTCATTTTCAGATATGGGATAAAAGGATTCAACAAAACTCATCATTGTTCAACGGGAAAAAGTTTAGGGTGAGTTGATTTATCTAATAAGTCCAGTTTTTATATCACGTTCACTTGTTCGAGTAATCGAATTTGTCAGATGTATAAGTAATTGAATTAGTCATGTTAAATGCATCAATAATTTGGATGTAACTTAAGATAACAGAAACTAAGGTTTTACAATATTCTCAATGCAAGTATTATATACATTAACTATTTTAATGATTGTTGCAACTTAGTACGGAGGACATGATGGCACTGGGCTCAATATATGCCTGCACCTTGGTCTAACAGATTATAGGTTCTCACTCTTTCTCTATTTGTGTATACCCTTTTTGTATAAAAGTCAACCTTTTGTATGCCATTTTACTGGTTCAGGACTTTTGTGGGGACAAATTTAAATCCTCTATGGGAAAGATTTGTTGTTTCATCTGAAGGTATAGAAATCATCCATTTTGCCATGTTACATGCAATGTTATCTACATCACTTTAGCTGCAATATTCCGAATCTGATATTTTTGTAGATGATTGTAAGCAGTGTCAACACACGTCTAGTCCATTGGGGAATGGTGCCATTGTAGAGACAATAGACAATAAGATTCTCGTGCTCCAAAGAAGTAATAATGTCGGTGAATTCCCTGGATACCTGGTTTTTCCAGGTGGCCATCCTGAGGTACGAATTTCTTATTTTTCTCAAGAAAATAAATGGTAGCTTGTAGGCAATTATGTTATTAAAAATTAAGGATTGTTGTAGTTATGCTTTTTATTCTTGCAAATGAATAGCAACTCTATTTAAGCATGTATAAGGATGTGTTCTTTTCTTCTCATTTTCTGTTTTTTATAGCTGGTACTTTGACAAGTACACCTGGAATACTATAATTTGGCCAGTTATATTTTGTTTATGGGTGACAGCCTGAAGAAGTTGGCATTACATCCCACAAGTGTGAAAATGGGTTGCAAAAATCAGAATTGAGCAACAGTAAAGTCTCTCAGGAGATGTTTGACAGCATTGTCCGTGAAGTGGTTGAAGAGATAGGAGTACCTGCTGCAACCTTGGTCAGAATTTGTCCAAGTTTATTATATAAAAACATTAAATTCTACCCTGTTATTGTTTATTAATCTTGAGGTTTCAAGAAAAACTATAATGTGTTACACTTTGGTTTGATGCAGAGCGAGCCGTTATTGATTGGTATATCACGCAGGGTATTGAATGCGAGACCAGCTGCTTTTTTCTTCATCAAGTGCAGTCTTCAATCAACACAAGTTCAGCAGTTTTACTCCAGTGCACAAGATGGCTATGAATCAACAAAACTCTATAGTATACACCCCGTGAGTTATTCTATACTGTCAGCCCCAAACTGTGTTTTTATCATTTCAAATACGAGGTGTAGCTGGGCAGGTTTGGGTAATGGGTGAAACAGGTTCAGGTCGGAACAAGGTGGGTTGGGTTGACCTGCATTAATTTTTTGTTGGTTTTTTTTAAACTTGTACAAATGTTCAGAGTGAGTTAGAGAACATGGCGTCCAAAATGCCCGGCTGCCACCGAGGAGGTTTTGCACTTTACAAGTTGATGTTAGAAGCTGGGAATAATATCAAGTGAATATATTCAAGCTACCAACACCAGGCTACTATCTATTTGTTTGATTTGAATTTGAGATCTCATGGTTCCTAGTTAAATCCAAAACTACCAAATTAGATTGTGACGATACAGTAAAATGTGTTAACTAGAGTTCTTGTTTTATTAGTATTTGATTTTACAATAAACGCTCTGCAATGTAGTTGCCTTGCAATATCTTGCTTGACATGACCAAAGATGCTTATGCGGTCAATAAGTTTCTCAGTTTTTGCAGAAACCTACTGATTATCATCATTTGGAGTTCAAGAAAGCATCATATGGTTTGCCTATCAAGCACATATGTCGAGTATCACGCTCTTATACATTCTAATACTACATTCTAATACAGAGATTCGCTTGATTAGGTCTATAGTATAGGAATTGCGTATTGATTTACCTTGTCCACATGCTCTATGGTGTGATAATTTTAGCAACACATGTTTAGCACTCAATCTGATGTTTCATCAGCTCAAGAAACACTTTAAAACTGATTTGCATGTGTATGTGATATGGTTATAGTTTGACGTGTGACTGGTTTTTTTTTTAATTCATTTTTAGAACTGCCCTAAAAATGTGTTAGGTATTGTGGTAAGCAATTTATATATTTTCCGTTTTCTGGATTTTTTGAAAAAATTTCTTTTGTTGTCGTTGTGCGTCTTTTTTAGTGTTTAACTTTAGGTTTCTCTTTTGTTAACATTATGTTTATCGTTTTTTTGTTTTAAAATAGCCTTTGACTTTTAGTATTCACCAAAATGATTTTTTTTTCTTCGTGCAATTGGCTTCTTGCCTCAATGACATGGTGAATGTGGGTTAAAAATTAGGGCTTCTTAAGATAAGAAGTTTTATCCTGGCTTTTGGGGTTTTCCACAATAGTGGCTTAGTGGGTTTCCACCTGGACCGGTGAAAGATGAGGATGTGGTAGATATACGGGCATTCATTGATCAGGGACGTGTCAGCCAATCAACTTTTGCTGTAAAAAAAAAGAACCATAATCAATCTATTCAATAGGATAACGCCATGTAGTGAAGCCGACTAAAAAGGCAACCCCCCTCTCCCCCAACTGGCAAAACAATCATTAGGATACATTAAAAACTTGAAAGGCTAAGAAGACACTCCTAGCTACCGCCAAGCTCCTAGCCTACACATTGAAGGCGTTGACACTCCGTAGCCGTTAGTTTTTTTTTTAAGAGGAAACATTCAGTTACCCGGGAGTTTCATAATGGCATTTTTAAAAGACTGGGTCAATGTTGGTCAATTTTTTATTTTCCTTGTTTTCATGGTATTTTTAATGTTTTGTGGTCGTATCTACGCTTGTGTTTGGGTTTTTAAGGTTAATTTTTAGATTTTTTTGTAAGTTACAAATTTTCTTCCAAACACCCCGAGATGAAACAAGAAATTATAGACAACAACTCGATTTTACATATTCGACCCTGCAATACAATCTGATAAGTAAAAAACAGAATTTATCTCCCACTCGCGAAAACGGTATCGGAAATAATGGGCGCCCCAATTATGCATGTTGGAATTGATATAAAGCATAAAATAATGTTTATATCATTCTCTTTCTTTGTTCTTTTTGAGTGTGATTCGGATTCTGTTTTTATCAAATAAACAAAACCTTTGTTGCATACATGTGCTCTCTCTTTCTCTCTCTCTCTCTACAAAAAGATACACGTACCACCGGAGATAGCTCGGCTTCTTTTCTCATTTGATACCATTTCCAGATTGATTTGATCTCAAAAAGCCATATTCAATTCATGACCCTCTTTGTTAATGGACGAGACCAAAAGCTCCCCCTTTCTTCATACCCAGGTAATCAATCATCTCATCTCATCTCTCCTTATATATTTTCTTTACATTTTCAACCTTTTCTTTCTTATCACACATTTTTATAATTATAATTCCTCTGTTTTTACAGGGCATACTTCTGACCCCCAACATATTGCAACCAATCCGATGTAATAACTGCATTCCGTACAATTAAAAATGCTGTTGTTGATCTGGGTATTTGAAGGGAAAAAGAAAATCCGATACATCATTTTTTAGGCCATGAAATCACCACAAGAAACAGGGCTGCCTCCGGCCCGGAAAAAGATGTCGAGGCTAGTGACCGGAAAACGGGACGACAGCCCTCTTCATACAGCTGCCAGAGCAGGTGATATCAACGCGATAATGGATATTTTAGGCGACTGTTACGGCGAGGAGGAGCTGATTTCGTTGCTGTCGAAACAGAATCACGCCGGAGAACCGCCGCTTTACGTGGCGGCGGAATACGGTTATGTTGATTTAGTTAGGCTTTTGATCGATCAGTGCGATATTGCAACTGCTAGCATTAAAGCTAATAACGGTTTTGATGCTCTTCATATTGCTGCTAAACAAGGAGATTTAGGTACCCAATATTACTCTCTTTTTAATTCATTTATTACTTCATCATGTTAGTTATCTTGATTAGTTATGATTAATTAAACTGTTGTTTTTTGTTAAACTATAGATGTATTAAAGGTTTTAATGGAGGCTCACCCGGAGTTAGCGATGACGGTGGACGTCTCGAACACCACGGCGTTGCACACCGCGGCGATGCAAGGGAACATTGATGTGATGAACTATCTGTTGGAGATAGAGAGTAGTTTGGCGTCGATAGCGAGAAGTAACGGGAAGACGGCTTTGCATTCGGCTTCGAGAAACGGGCATCTTCACGCCGTGAAAGCGCTTTTGGAGAAGGCGCCGGGGATTTCGGCGAGGACTGATAAGAAGGGGCAGACCGCGCTGCATATGGCGGCGAAAGGGCAGAATCATGAGGTGGTCGGGGAGTTGATTAGGGTCGATCCGTCGTTGATTAATATGGTCGATGCTAAGGGAAACACGGCTTTGCATATAGCAGCACGTAAAGGCCGGGTTCAGGTAAAAGAGTTAACTTTTGAGATATCTGACGTCTTATGCAAGTTTGACGTCAAATGCACTCATTCAACTTGTTGAGCGTGCATTTGACGTCTGAAATATTGCATTTGACGTTAGATGCAATACACTACTCTAGAAGGATTGTTTGTTTTTTTCGCTCTCATAAACAGTTTTTATGTTAATGCAGATTGTTAAGATGCTAATAGCTCATAGCGAAACGGATACACGAGTCGTGAATAGGTCGAATGAAACCGCCTTTGACACGGCGCAAAAAATGGGCCATCCGCACATTGGATGCATCTTACAAGAACACGGGGTCCCAAGCGCGCGGGTCCTAAAACCTTCAACGACACCAGCCCGGGAGCTAAAACAAACTGTGAGCGACATAAAACACGAGGTCCACCACCAATTAGAACACACTCGCCAAACTCGAAGAAGGGTCCAAGGCATTGCAAAACACCTCAATAAGATGCATGCCGAGGGACTCAACAACGCGATAACCTCCACCACTGTGGTGGCGGTGTTAATCGCCACGGTGGCCTTTGCCGCAATCTTTACGGTCCCAGGCCAATATGCCGATGACCCGAATAATATACCAAACGGGTTTTCCCTAGGTGAGGCGAATATAGCCCCACAACCGTTATTTATAGTCTTTTTTGTTTTCGACTCGGTGGCTCTATTTATTTCCTTAGCCGTGGTTGTGGTTCAGACGTCTGTGGTGGCCATCGAAAGCAAAGCAAAAAAACAGATGATGGCCATAATCAACAAGCTAATGTGGTTAGCTTGCGTGCTTGTGTCGGTGGCGTTTTTGGCACTGTCGTTCATTGTGGTTGGGGAACATGAGAAATGGCTCGCGATTTGTGTGACCATTATAGGAACATCGATAATGGTCACAACTTTGGGTTTAATGTGTTATTGGGTGATCATGCATCGGATTGAAGATAAAAATATCAGAAGATTGAGAAGAAACTCGGCGTCAGGTGGCGGAAGCCGGTCAAGGTCGAGGT
>JBCNJP010000025.1:92575673-92672581 GCA_039602395.1 Deinandra increscens subsp. villosa
AAATTGTGAGAAATATATTTACCTTTTCACCAAGAGCGCACTGAATTACTTGAACATCAGTCAATACCTGGTTCACTATGTACCCATTGTTTCCATATGTATCGAAAAAACTCATGTTCTGGTTTAATATTACTTGAACATACTTCGTCCTTATCACAGCCGCTTGTCTTTCAGCCGTAAGAATCCAACACCAAACCTCTGCAAGACGAATGCAAGTTCAAATTTACAAAAATAGATCAACATGTAACAACATAATTCTATTCAAAAATTATGTTTGCTTGAAACTGATATGGAATTTGTAATTAGAGTTTCATCTTACCAATCCACCCTGCAGCAAAAACAGCCAAGCCTATATACACAATACACAAAGCATACTGCATATCAAAAACAACAATAATAGTGAGTAAGAAATTGTGAAATAAACGGAAAATAGTAAAATCAATCATCAGCCAAAAGAAATCATATGAAAACTACCTGAGAAAAAAGGTCGAACACTTGGTCTGCATTACTATTGAAGCTGAATAAATGAATAATCTTCCCGAATAAGTGTAAATAAACCGCAAGCGATGCACCATGAACCACAGCACCCAACGACCCCGCCACCATAAGAATCCAATCAAACCCTTCCGCACAGTTGAACAACGCCAAAAACGGAACGGCCGAAGGTGAAGTCGGTTCGTCCTCCTCAATATTATTATCCTCTTCTATGTTACTCCGGCCACTGGTGGTTGTGCTGAAGTGGGAAGACGGAGAGTCCGGGACCTCGGAGTTCTCAGACACCGGCGTCAGAGGTCCGACAATACCAATTTCAAACATCGTTGGGTAAAAACGAAGTAGTTGAGGAATTTGATTATTGAAAGTGGAAGATTGTGAATGTTTAGAAGAGTTAATTAGAGGTTGGGAGATATAAACATTAAATCGAGAATGAAAAGGTTGAATGTTTGATTGTAAATTAGGATGTTGATTCTGTTTACTGTATGTATGTGTATGTTTAACTTCTCTCTCTAGATTCCCGCCAGTTCGTCAAATATAGTTTAGGTAGTTTGGGACTGGTTGTCACAATATAGGCATTAAAACTTATTTATTTATTTTTTTAAGTTAGATTTTCATCCGAACTTTCATTTATGGCCACTAACAATCCCAGCTCATAATAGTTTTGCTGTTTTTCTAATTTTTTAATTATTTTCTTTTAACAGTTAGTCGTTAAATTATTTAATTTCGTCTGATTTTTATTAAAATATTTTTAATTTCTTGTTTGAATCAAAGAGAGACGTTAAAGAGGAACTCATGGTTACTCATTTCAGTTCTGAATTCACCATTTGTTTCGATTCTCATACAAAATTTTGAATTAAAATGAGTTCCTATAAGTTTTTCTTCATCGTCTACATCTGATCCAAACAAAAAACCCACAAACTTTTAACAGAAATAAAAAGAGTTAAATAACTTTAATCGGAGACTATTGGTAGAAAATAATTAGATGGTTGAGACTAATAACAATAATTTTTTTAGTTGAGATTATTAGCACCCAAGAAGTGAAAGTTGAATTATAAAAATTCAGTTTTTCATTTTTAGCACTTTTTAGATTTTTCTAGAACAATACATCACATATTGGATTAACGTTCAACCTTTTGATTATATAACGCAACCCTCGTGACTTAACTTACCAGTTATTATTGGTTGTAAGGTAAAGTTTAGATTATTAGAATTAGATAATTACTATTATTATATAGCTCGAGATTATAAATATAGCATGGCGTGTGGATACATAAGACTAAACATCGATCATGTCAATTAGCTGGCATGTAACAAGAAAAGTTGAAATTAGGAACATAACAGACGAGAATTTGACATTTATGATAATATTTTCTGACTAAATAAGTGTTTTATATATTTAAATGAAGAAATTTAACATCATGTGGCTGTAGTTTAGTGGTAAGAATTCCACGTTGTGGCCGTGGAGACCTGGGCTCGAATCCCAGCAGCCACATCTAACTTTTTACTCTTTACACTCCGGAGTTCTGTAGGGAACCTTTTTCAGTTTTTGTAGTTGTTGAGGTATCTTCTGTCGGGAACCTTTTTGTAGTTGTTGAGATATCAATAACACTAGTTTAGTTGACTAACTCCTATGCCACCGACTCCATGTTATCCATCAACTACACCATTCTTCTTTCATGAATAAATACACACATCACATTCCACACAAAACATCAATCATTTACCATCTCAACTTGATCAAAATCTTCTTATGGCAACCTCTACCTTCACTTGTTTTTCACTTCTCTCCCTTCTTTTCCTAGCCACAACGGCTCGAACCCTCATCCAGGATCCAGAACCAGTAGCCCCCGTGGTTGCACCCAAAGCAGGTGATAATGTGACTCCCTTAGGCGCCATCCCACCTAACCCAGCTTCTAGTGCTGGACCCGCTGGTGTGGTGCCTGTCGTCGAAGGTCCTGATCACACACTTACTTTTTTCATGCACGATATTCTTGGCGGGTCGAATCCCTCAGCTAAAGCCGTCACTGGAGCTGTGACCAACCCGGCGGTCAATGGCCAGGTCCCGTTTGCAAAACCAAACGGGGCCAACCTCCCAGTGAACAATGGAGTTCCACAAGATGATGGAAACAATGGGATTATCAACAACAACAATCTCCCATTCCTCACCGGCTTAGGTGGGACCACCTCAAACGTCTTCCAAAACAACAATAACAACAATAACAATAACTTTAACAATAACAATAACAATAATAATGTGTTTGCTGCCATCAACGGTGGACAACTACCTCAAGGTAACGCCTTGCAACAGTTTATGTTCGGGACATTGACGGTGATTGATGACGAGTTAACCGAAGGACACGAGCTCGGGTCCGGTTTGATTGGGAAGGCTCAAGGGTTCTACGTATCGAGCTCGATTGACGGGAAGAGTCAGACAATGGCGTTCACTGTGATGTTTATGCATGGGAGTTACATAGATAGTTTGAGTTTTATGGGAGTTCACCGGAGCGCGGTGGCGGAGTCTCAGCTGGCGGTGATGGGTGGCACCGGGAAGTATGTGAATGCCAAGGGACATGCGGTGGTGAAGACATTCCAGGGTACTGACCAGCAGAACAATGATGGTACAGAGACATTGCTCCAATTTACTGTCTATCTTGCTTATTAGTTTGTGGGTTTGGTTTGTAATTCTCTCATCTTTTTTATGTTTATGTGATTTATGATATGTTTTGCTAAAAGGTTGTGTTTTGTAGTTACGAATTACTCATTTGTTATGATCATATTTGCAAGTTTGGTTTTATTTTTTCACAAATTATAAACCTTCTAACACCTAGTTATTTTCCTTCTCTTCCACCTAAACAAATGGATATGATCTTTGCTTCCAAACAAAGTGGTGTGTGATGGTGGTGATTCGGGGTTTATAACGACAACTCCCTAATCACGTGTCCCTAAAAATCACTTATGAGACGGTCATGAGCTCCTTCACTTTTTCTGTCTATAAACATGCATAAACTTGCATGATATAAAACGACTTGAACTTGTCTTATTTTCAAATAAGTGAACCACCGCTTAAGACATCTCACAAGATACTCCAAAATACCCGAAGTTGACAATGAACCGGAGATAAAGAACTCTGATTAAAACCAATCAAGCATGCAATTGGCCTCTTGGTTGTTCAGTGGTATGAAGAATAAGAGTTAGAGTTTGAGGTCTCTTGTGATCACATGTTCTATCATGACTCTATAGTTTTTTCATAGCGGTTGGGTTCCTTCTGAACTGATAAAAAAATAGTGATGTGACTGATATACGAGCTTCTCGTTATCAGGATATGCCAACCAATCAATTTTGTCCGTTCAAAAAAAACAAACTAATTATGCATGTTTGTTGTTACTTTTTTTTTTCTAGCATTGTAGTTTTATTTTATTGTAATTTTTAATTAATTAATTATATTAATGAAATGCTACTTTAATTTAAATATTTGTAGTTTTTATATGATTTTATATTTAGTTTTAGACAATTTAATTTAATTTAAATAATAAAAAGTAAATGGAGTTTGAATGAGAAGAATGAGGGGTATTCCTAATATTGAGTAGTCTTGGTGTGGGAACCCAAAAGTCATGTGACCTATTTTCTTTTTCTTATCGCTATGTTTCGATTCGGATCGGAGGTCTTGGTGTGGGAACCCAAAGTCATGTGACCTATTTAAAAAAACAAATTTATCAATAAAATTTTAAAAAAAAACACTTCACATATTACTTTTTATCTTTAAAAAAACATATATGTACAAAGGGTTGGTCTATTTACCAATTCAATTATATTTATCTCTTAAAATTTTAGGATAATGTTTAGATACAAATATGTTGCTTTATGAGAGAAAAATACATTTTCTTATATTTTCTTTAAAGATTAAAGATATTATGTAATAGAAAGAAGTTATTGTGAATGCTTTAAAAATCAGAATAGTTTCTTTATCTTTATCTTTGTAATTTAGCGGGGAAAAAACGTATTGATTCATAAAATTTAAAGATTTTTAAAAGACACATATCTCATTCATTGTCCTTAAAAAACACTTATATGTACAATGGATTTTTATATTTATTACTTTCTTATTTTTATCTCTGTAAATTTAAGAATAATGTTTAAATATAAAAATGGTGATATAGGAGAGAAAATAAACATTTTCTTATATTTTTAAAAAAATTAAAAATATGATGTAATATAAAGAATTTATTATGAATGTTCTAAGAGCAAATATGCATATGAAGATAGAAATGAAGCATGTGATGTGAAGAGTTTTTATAAAAACTTTAAATTTTAAAGATAAACTTGTTTTTAGCTAAATAATGGTGATGAGGTGAAGAAGCTCTCATGAATCATTTTATATCCCTTATAAGCTTGGATAAATTTAAAGAAAAATAAGAAAATAATTTTAACATCGAGTTCTGGGATGATTTACTACATCATAGTTAGTGTGTTGTCATGCCAATTATGCAAAGTTATAAGAGATGGAAAGATGATCTCTGTTTTGGTCAAAAACTGCCTAAGCAATTAGTTGATCAAACTTTGTAAGTGAGGTAGAGTGTTTGATGTAAATAAAGATGTAAATGCAAATGTAAAGGTTGACACGAGGATGTAACGAGGGAAAATCCAGGAATCCTTGAGTATCCTCAAGGAGCCTAGCAAAAAACCTCGGGGGCCGGTTCAAAGTACCTGCCTCCTAAAACTTTTATATGATGAAAGTATTTGGTACAAGTGAAATGAGCTCGTATTCTAAGTGTTACAGAGAGTTTTGATAGCAAGTATCGTGTGTTGTCTGTGTCTTTTCGAATGAATGACCTAGAGCTCATTTAAATAGTCAAAAATGCATTAACTAACTAGGCTAAAAACTAGGGATTGAGTCTTCAAGTCTTTGTGAACGTTGGAGTCAGTTACAACACGTCCCATAAAGCCTTGACCGAGTCTTTAGCCATCATTTACACGTCCCTTAATACCTGCAATCAATTAAGACACGTGGACAATTGTAACGGTTAAATCGATAACTGTAGTTCAGGATCCTTTGAGCTTCTGCGAGCATCCTGAAATAATATAACCAACTGTCCTATATTTTAGGTATTCTCCCAACTAAGCCAATATAAACGTTGTGGACCACTTAGTCCACGTTCTCTATCATTTGTCCGAGTCTTTAGGCTTGTCTACACGTTTCTTTGACCCTGCAATTAATAAGACACTTGGGAAAAACAAACGGGTTAGTTGATAACTGTAATTCAGGATGCTCGAACCTGCCAGGATCCTGAACTTGTATAAGGATACCAAACCATTTGAGCTGCCGCCAGGATCCCGGATTATCAGCCCTAACAATCTCCAACCTTATACAATCTCTATAACACATATATGAATATACCGGTTAACTATACTTCTTTAAATTATTGAATACGAGTTTTAGTTATTATTGCTAAAATCAATGTATGAGTTTTAGGCCTTTTAGATTTTTAGATGGATGCAAGCATACATAAGGTGTGTTTAATATGAGTTTCAATTATGTTAAAGAAAAAGTTTTAAAACTTATAAATTACTAAAATTAATTAATTAGTAACAACTAAAAGTACTTAAAAAGTATAAGTATATTTATAAAAAAGCCAACAACTCAATAAAATTAAAGTTTGTGTTAAACCCAACCTAATATTTTATTGCAAAAAACTCTAATAGTGTAATTCATCCAAACATCCCCTGACTCGACCTGGTTAACTCATGCAGCCGTTTCAACTCACTCTAAAACCCAACCCGATTCGAACACAGAACAGAACGAGGCAACCCAACCGGAGGGTGAGAAGATCTCGAAAACTGGGAGGCGATCATGGAGAATGCATTCAACCTGCTCCTTTCATGTCCTTCTGGTCTCTCTTCTTCACAGGTAAATTTTCTTTTTTCTTTCTTTGGTTCATTTTTAACACATTCAGTTTTCGATTCATTAGTTGTTTTTCCATTTCTCCATATTGATGATCTCTGGTTGCTTGATCTCGTTTATCTTCAATCTGTTTGCTATTTAAAGTAATTATTTATAGTCATTTCTGATTTTTTTGAACTTTTTAATTCAGGTGTCGGTGAGGTTTGATGAATCGTATGATAGAGTTCCTCATCCGGATTCTGATTTAGAAAATTCCGTTTCTGAGGTGTTCTTGCTAATGCTAATCTTCTTATTGCATCATATACTGCTTGTTAGTTTATTTTACCCTGCTAAATTTTGCTTTGTTTGGATTTTAGTTGTGTGAATCTATAGATTTTGTGTAGTTATGGGAGCTGAAATTGGTGCTCCAAGTCACAAGCAGAATGCAAGCAACAAACTTAGCATACATAATGTGATATCATCCTCTGTTCTTCTGCTAATCTGCTCATATTCGTGATATTTCACCTATCATCAAACACTACTTTATGCTGTACATATGGGCTATGGCCTTGATTCTTTCATGGTGAATTAGTTAGGAACTTAAGATTTGGATTTTGCTTTGATTTACTCATTGATTTGTTGTTGTATAACGAGGATCATCGGTTTTGATATAATGCGAACTCTGCCTAAGGAAGTTGAACTTTAGATAGACTCTTATTGGCCGGTTAGGCGATTTACTTACCAAGCAAAGACACGCCTTAAGAATGTAGTCATGCATTTGTCCAGGGGAATACTGAATTCTGTCTGTTGATCATTATTGAGATAAATGGAGATTAAATTGCTTAGAAAGTAGGTTTGTCCCCAAGTTGCTTAATCACTCAGCTTAGTTATCCATATGTGAACCATTTGACTAGATACATCAAGTCATATATATAGTTTGCATCTGTGAATTAATGGATTTTGGCTGGAACTATCTCACTTTCTAGGCGGTAAGGCATGTATATGATTTGCACCGTTGTGAGATTTTGGGGTGTATTTTGGTTCTCTGTACGTGAATCCGTATTAAAAATATGATTAGATCAATTGGTTTCAGTTAGAGATGATAGATTGAGGAAGCATTTATATAAACCAGTTGAATTCAGAAAATGGCTAGGTTTCTGACTAATCAGAAAGCTATCTTACTGCTTGAGTAGCATAACTGGCATGTTCTTGATTCATCATATATATAGTTTTGTCGTCTGTAGCATTCAGCTAGATTTTTTTTTTCAGCACATACTTATATTTTTTATGGTACTTGAGTTTGGTGTACATATCTTTTTTAGACAGTTAATATGTCACTTATCTCATTTTCAGATATGGGATAAAAGGATTCAACAAAACTCATCATTGTTCAACGGGAAAAAGTTTAGGGTGAGTTGATTTATCTAATAAGTCCAGTTTTTATATCACGTTCACTTGTTCGAGTAATCGAATTTGTCAGATGTATAAGTAATTGAATTAGTCATGTTAAATGCATCAATAATTTGGATGTAACTTAAGATAACAGAAACTAAGGTTTTACAATATTCTCAATGCAAGTATTATATACATTAACTATTTTAATGATTGTTGCAACTTAGTACGGAGGACATGATGGCACTGGGCTCAATATATGCCTGCACCTTGGTCTAACAGATTATAGGTTCTCACTCTTTCTCTATTTGTGTATACCCTTTTTGTATAAAAGTCAACCTTTTGTATGCCATTTTACTGGTTCAGGACTTTTGTGGGGACAAATTTAAATCCTCTATGGGAAAGATTTGTTGTTTCATCTGAAGGTATAGAAATCATCCATTTTGCCATGTTACATGCAATGTTATCTACATCACTTTAGCTGCAATATTCCGAATCTGATATTTTTGTAGATGATTGTAAGCAGTGTCAACACACGTCTAGTCCATTGGGGAATGGTGCCATTGTAGAGACAATAGACAATAAGATTCTCGTGCTCCAAAGAAGTAATAATGTCGGTGAATTCCCTGGATACCTGGTTTTTCCAGGTGGCCATCCTGAGGTACGAATTTCTTATTTTTCTCAAGAAAATAAATGGTAGCTTGTAGGCAATTATGTTATTAAAAATTAAGGATTGTTGTAGTTATGCTTTTTATTCTTGCAAATGAATAGCAACTCTATTTAAGCATGTATAAGGATGTGTTCTTTTCTTCTCATTTTCTGTTTTTTATAGCTGGTACTTTGACAAGTACACCTGGAATACTATAATTTGGCCAGTTATATTTTGTTTATGGGTGACAGCCTGAAGAAGTTGGCATTACATCCCACAAGTGTGAAAATGGGTTGCAAAAATCAGAATTGAGCAACAGTAAAGTCTCTCAGGAGATGTTTGACAGCATTGTCCGTGAAGTGGTTGAAGAGATAGGAGTACCTGCTGCAACCTTGGTCAGAATTTGTCCAAGTTTATTATATAAAAACATTAAATTCTACCCTGTTATTGTTTATTAATCTTGAGGTTTCAAGAAAAACTATAATGTGTTACACTTTGGTTTGATGCAGAGCGAGCCGTTATTGATTGGTATATCACGCAGGGTATTGAATGCGAGACCAGCTGCTTTTTTCTTCATCAAGTGCAGTCTTCAATCAACACAAGTTCAGCAGTTTTACTCCAGTGCACAAGATGGCTATGAATCAACAAAACTCTATAGTATACACCCCGTGAGTTATTCTATACTGTCAGCCCCAAACTGTGTTTTTATCATTTCAAATACGAGGTGTAGCTGGGCAGGTTTGGGTAATGGGTGAAACAGGTTCAGGTCGGAACAAGGTGGGTTGGGTTGACCTGCATTAATTTTTTGTTGGTTTTTTTTAAACTTGTACAAATGTTCAGAGTGAGTTAGAGAACATGGCGTCCAAAATGCCCGGCTGCCACCGAGGAGGTTTTGCACTTTACAAGTTGATGTTAGAAGCTGGGAATAATATCAAGTGAATATATTCAAGCTACCAACACCAGGCTACTATCTATTTGTTTGATTTGAATTTGAGATCTCATGGTTCCTAGTTAAATCCAAAACTACCAAATTAGATTGTGACGATACAGTAAAATGTGTTAACTAGAGTTCTTGTTTTATTAGTATTTGATTTTACAATAAACGCTCTGCAATGTAGTTGCCTTGCAATATCTTGCTTGACATGACCAAAGATGCTTATGCGGTCAATAAGTTTCTCAGTTTTTGCAGAAACCTACTGATTATCATCATTTGGAGTTCAAGAAAGCATCATATGGTTTGCCTATCAAGCACATATGTCGAGTATCACGCTCTTATACATTCTAATACTACATTCTAATACAGAGATTCGCTTGATTAGGTCTATAGTATAGGAATTGCGTATTGATTTACCTTGTCCACATGCTCTATGGTGTGATAATTTTAGCAACACATGTTTAGCACTCAATCTGATGTTTCATCAGCTCAAGAAACACTTTAAAACTGATTTGCATGTGTATGTGATATGGTTATAGTTTGACGTGTGACTGGTTTTTTTTTTAATTCATTTTTAGAACTGCCCTAAAAATGTGTTAGGTATTGTGGTAAGCAATTTATATATTTTCCGTTTTCTGGATTTTTTGAAAAAATTTCTTTTGTTGTCGTTGTGCGTCTTTTTTAGTGTTTAACTTTAGGTTTCTCTTTTGTTAACATTATGTTTATCGTTTTTTTGTTTTAAAATAGCCTTTGACTTTTAGTATTCACCAAAATGATTTTTTTTTTCTTCGTGCAATTGGCTTCTTGCCTCAATGACATGGTGAATGTGGGTTAAAAATTAGGGCTTCTTAAGATAAGAAGTTTTATCCTGGCTTTTGGGGTTTTCCACAATAGTGGCTTAGTGGGTTTCCACCTGGACCGGTGAAAGATGAGGATGTGGTAGATATACGGGCATTCATTGATCAGGGACGTGTCAGCCAATCAACTTTTGCTGTAAAAAAAAAGAACCATAATCAATCTATTCAATAGGATAACGCCATGTAGTGAAGCCGACTAAAAAGGCAACCCCCCTCTCCCCCAACTGGCAAAACAATCATTAGGATACATTAAAAACTTGAAAGGCTAAGAAGACACTCCTAGCTACCGCCAAGCTCCTAGCCTACACATTGAAGGCGTTGACACTCCGTAGCCGTTAGTTTTTTTTTTAAGAGGAAACATTCAGTTACCCGGGAGTTTCATAATGGCATTTTTAAAAGACTGGGTCAATGTTGGTCAATTTTTTATTTTCCTTGTTTTCATGGTATTTTTAATGTTTTGTGGTCGTATCTACGCTTGTGTTTGGGTTTTTAAGGTTAATTTTTAGATTTTTTTGTAAGTTACAAATTTTCTTCCAAACACCCCGAGATGAAACAAGAAATTATAGACAACAACTCGATTTTACATATTCGACCCTGCAATACAATCTGATAAGTAAAAAACAGAATTTATCTCCCACTCGCGAAAACGGTATCGGAAATAATGGGCGCCCCAATTATGCATGTTGGAATTGATATAAAGCATAAAATAATGTTTATATCATTCTCTTTCTTTGTTCTTTTTGAGTGTGATTCGGATTCTGTTTTTATCAAATAAACAAAACCTTTGTTGCATACATGTGCTCTCTCTTTCTCTCTCTCTCTCTACAAAAAGATACACGTACCACCGGAGATAGCTCGGCTTCTTTTCTCATTTGATACCATTTCCAGATTGATTTGATCTCAAAAAGCCATATTCAATTCATGACCCTCTTTGTTAATGGACGAGACCAAAAGCTCCCCCTTTCTTCATACCCAGGTAATCAATCATCTCATCTCATCTCTCCTTATATATTTTCTTTACATTTTCAACCTTTTCTTTCTTATCACACATTTTTATAATTATAATTCCTCTGTTTTTACAGGGCATACTTCTGACCCCCAACATATTGCAACCAATCCGATGTAATAACTGCATTCCGTACAATTAAAAATGCTGTTGTTGATCTGGGTATTTGAAGGGAAAAAGAAAATCCGATACATCATTTTTTAGGCCATGAAATCACCACAAGAAACAGGGCTGCCTCCGGCCCGGAAAAAGATGTCGAGGCTAGTGACCGGAAAACGGGACGACAGCCCTCTTCATACAGCTGCCAGAGCAGGTGATATCAACGCGATAATGGATATTTTAGGCGACTGTTACGGCGAGGAGGAGCTGATTTCGTTGCTGTCGAAACAGAATCACGCCGGAGAACCGCCGCTTTACGTGGCGGCGGAATACGGTTATGTTGATTTAGTTAGGCTTTTGATCGATCAGTGCGATATTGCAACTGCTAGCATTAAAGCTAATAACGGTTTTGATGCTCTTCATATTGCTGCTAAACAAGGAGATTTAGGTACCCAATATTACTCTCTTTTTAATTCATTTATTACTTCATCATGTTAGTTATCTTGATTAGTTATGATTAATTAAACTGTTGTTTGTAAACTATAGATGTATTAAAGGTTTTAATGGAGGCTCACCCGGAGTTAGCGATGACGGTGGACGTCTCGAACACCACGGCGTTGCACACCGCGGCGATGCAAGGGAACATTGATGTGATGAACTATCTGTTGGAGATAGAGAGTAGTTTGGCGTCGATAGCGAGAAGTAACGGGAAGACGGCTTTGCATTCGGCTTCGAGAAACGGGCATCTTCACGCCGTGAAAGCGCTTTTGGAGAAGGCGCCGGGGATTTCGGCGAGGACTGATAAGAAGGGGCAGACCGCGCTGCATATGGCGGCGAAAGGGCAGAATCATGAGGTGGTCGGGGAGTTGATTAGGGTCGATCCGTCGTTGATTAATATGGTCGATGCTAAGGGAAACACGGCTTTGCATATAGCAGCACGTAAAGGCCGGGTTCAGGTAAAAGAGTTAACTTTTGAGATATCTGACGTCTTATGCAAGTTTGACGTCAAATGCACTCATTCAACTTGTTGAGCGTGCATTTGACGTCTGAAATATTGCATTTGACGTTAGATGCAATACACTACTCTAGAAGGATTGTTTGTTTTTTTCGCTCTCATAAACAGTTTTTATGTTAATGCAGATTGTTAAGATGCTAATAGCTCATAGCGAAACGGATACACGAGTCGTGAATAGGTCGAATGAAACCGCCTTTGACACGGCGCAAAAAATGGGCCATCCGCACATTGGATGCATCTTACAAGAACACGGGGTCCCAAGCGCGCGGGTCCTAAAACCTTCAACGACACCAGCCCGGGAGCTAAAACAAACTGTGAGCGACATAAAACACGAGGTCCACCACCAATTAGAACACACTCGCCAAACTCGAAGAAGGGTCCAAGGCATTGCAAAACACCTCAATAAGATGCATGCCGAGGGACTCAACAACGCGATAACCTCCACCACTGTGGTGGCGGTGTTAATCGCCACGGTGGCCTTTGCCGCAATCTTTACGGTCCCAGGCCAATATGCCGATGACCCGAATAATATACCAAACGGGTTTTCCCTAGGTGAGGCGAATATAGCCCCACAACCGTTATTTATAGTCTTTTTTGTTTTCGACTCGGTGGCTCTATTTATTTCCTTAGCCGTGGTTGTGGTTCAGACGTCTGTGGTGGCCATCGAAAGCAAAGCAAAAAAACAGATGATGGCCATAATCAACAAGCTAATGTGGTTAGCTTGCGTGCTTGTGTCGGTGGCGTTTTTGGCACTGTCGTTCATTGTGGTTGGGGAACATGAGAAATGGCTCGCGATTTGTGTGACCATTATAGGAACATCGATAATGGTCACAACTTTGGGTTTAATGTGTTATTGGGTGATCATGCATCGGATTGAAGATAAAAATATCAGAAGATTGAGAAGAAACTCGGCGTCAGGTGGCGGAAGCCGGTCAAGGTCGAGGTCTAGGTCTTGGTCTATGTCTGTACTTTCGGATCCGGAGACTGTGAGTACCGAGTTTAAGAAAATGTATGCGATTTAAAGGAAAGAAGTCATTCTAATTTCTATAGTTCAACCTTTTTGTTTAAATTCCATACTAATGGGCCATAGATAAATGGTAAATGAAGCCTTTACTGCTTATAATAACCGTCGAGTTCATAAGGGGTTCAAAAGTACTAAACTCAACAGGTTATGAAGCCGGTTCCGATCCGACTAGCCGGTTAGGTCTTGAGAACAGTGCTCGAACTCAGAAGTGAACCAAGCATAACCTGTCCCTATTCGGTTTTCTAATTTGGTCCACCCCAATTTTGACATCCAAGTCAACAGATATATATAGAACTGGCATACAAAGCTACACTGCCAAGAAGAAGAGTTGTAAAGGAATGCTTCATAATCATTTAATATTCATAATGAACAAGTGAATAACTGATGTTACAAAGGATTAGACAACATGAAACTAATCCTAAACCTGAAACCTAACTACCATAACCAATGAAAACTACTACCAACAAACTTTACATGTAAAATTATCAATGTTGAGGTAGAGTTGGTCTCTTTTCTAACATCTCATAATAGACCACAAAATTTTCCTGCAGCCAAATGTAAAAACGAGTTACGATTTTAGAAACAGTAAACGGTGACTAGACTAAACATGTACGGCATTTGTTTCAACCTTGCGTATGGTTTCCCATGTGTTTGGATCAAAACAGACATAAGAACCTCTCTCGTATGTATTTGTCTTAACAAGAGGCTCCATGTTTGCTGCCCGCATAAACCATAATCTATGCTCTCGGTGGTAGAACCACCCTCTGTTATACCTGCAACAAATAGGTAAAACATATATAATTGGGTCAATGGGTCAAAGCCACCCATGCATACAGGCCTCCCAAATCTTTTATTTAAACAATTAAATATTATTGCAACGATATAAATTCTGTAATCTTATCAATCTTTAGAACTTTTTGAAAATTTGGCAAAAAATGTTTCTGATCAACCCAAACCAACACGTTTGAGAAATGGCCCGTTACTCTATCCACCTGCATTATGCTAACTCTAGTACAATCTCATAAAGGATTAACTCAAATAAAGCGAGCATCATACTTGATAAGATAACTTACAGCTCATTTGCAGCATACAACTGGGCTTCATCTTTTGGCATGCTGCATATACCAATAACAAGAAACCCATTTTTAGTCGTTGATAAAGTAAAATCACTAAAGGAAACGATTAGAGGAACCCAAATTACCTGTAAAATATATAGAACAAAGTATTTAACTGGAACTTCGATAAATAACCTTGCTGCAAATATACAAAAAAATATTTGAACACGTTAAATTTTCACCAAAAATATAGCAGGAACCTGATATTTAGAGATGGCATTTTCGACTTGTTTACTTATGACTGGGTCAATTCAGGTTATATTATATTTTTAGTCAGTCGAATAGCAAATACTTAACAATCAGCAACATAGTTGTTGCAACGTCATCAATTATAACAGTTGACTCACATTTAAGACAGGTGGTTGTTTTGAATAGTAACATTGTGGGACGTTGAATTCTGGTGGTCCTTTGGTAGTAGGTTCATCCAACCATGGGGAACCAAATGTCTTGTAAAGATTTTCAGAAGCATTTAAATTGAGGCCAAGTGTTGTCAAATCGATTCCAAGTGCAAGAGATGTTAAATCAGGATCACTCATCCTGATAACACTTAACAAGCCAAGTAATCCAAATCGATCTGGAGCAGCTTGTGGGACCTGCATTGACTTTATTCCTTGATCCCTATAAGATTGACTGGCAGAAAAAATTTGCTGCAACCGAAATTGAGATTGATTTTGTTGCTGTTGATATTGTTGCATAAGGTGGTCGTATGAACCAACACCTGAGACTGTATTTGGAGAGTTCAATGGTCTCAAACCGACACTTGAGGATCCACCACCCTAAAAATATCTCAAAATCAATATTACACCAATAATTTATATATATACAATTAAAATTAATCATTGATTGCGCAAGAGTAAACCTGTGAGTGGTAAGATGAATGTGATCCTTGAAACATATCTGAACCATGTAAATGGAGAAGATCTTGATTATTTACAGATGAAAGTGAGACACCACTGCTAATTGATGGAACATGTGGTTGTTGCTGATGTGATGAAAATGTTCCTCCTAAGTTGAATCCAGAAGATCTTCCCATCTGCATCATGGACCATGGAATTATTATGGAACCTCAAAAACCAGAAAGCACCACTACCAAAAAAAGTGGCATGCTCGTGTCCTAAAAAATAAAGGTGGCTATTTCGACCCATTTCACTTGCATATAGGTCAATTTAGGGTTATGTTTAATATCTAACAAATCAAGTGGAAAAAAGAATAAAAACAACTAAAAAAGAATGGATCAAAAGTCACCCAAAGTGTATTTATAAATATTTGAAGAAGAAAAAAAAAGAATGATATGTTTTGGCTTGACCCGGCCCATTTTGACTTGTTTTCCTATCCACCCATAATACGACCTCCACTCAAAAGAGGCACTCACAGAGAAATGTGGAGACTGCATCATGGACACATTGTTGTCATGAAGTTGATCCTTCTGGTGCAGATCCATAGCATAATCAGCATTGCCACCTGAATGATATCTAAAATCCAGTCAATAACATGGGGTGTCAAATTCAAATTCTATGCCTGGTAGAAACCAATTCCTAAAGTACTAGTAATGAAAAGGTCCAAAAAATCACATTTTATTCACTAAATTATCAAATTAGACAAGTCCTGGTAAGAGAATGTTCTTATTATAAAAAATGTACAATTACCTTTGAATCCTGGTAAGGCAGGAAAATCTTCATTCTGGATGCTGAATTCTTGGTTTTGCTGAACAATAGGACTAACCCCAAGACCTTGTTTTCGTAATGAACCTAAAATTGCAATGAAAAATAAAATTTTGCATAGAAATAAACACATAAAACAAGATTATGACAAAATCTAACTCTAGATTTACCAATTTGTCCTTGGGCCCCTCCAGAGGAACTAGGACGGCTGCTCAACTGAGGAAAGTCATTTATATCAAATGGGGAACCATCATTGTTATTCACATCATTTAACATTCCCATGGAGTGTTGAACATGATTTTGAGAAAGTGGTCCACCTGAATGGTATGAATTTCCAAACATAGACATCACCTGTGGGGAAGCTGCATTTAGAAAACATTAGAAAAATATAGTCATCAACTCATCAAAAACAAGTTATTTATGTAAAAAAATGAAAATTATAAAGATGTTATACAAGGACAGTATACCTTGTTGAAGCATACCGCCCATTAATCTATTTGATCCCTGCAAACCTAAATTTCCAGAACCGCTATTGGTATTTAGATTTAATCGAGAAGCAAGGCCCGGGATCGATAGACCGCCACCAGAACTTAAGCTTCTTCCAATGCCACCGCCGCGGCCAATGTTTCCAGCTGAACTAGCAATCCGAGAGCCTGGATTTCCCAAGAGTGGTGACACTCCAACGCCCGGAATAGAATTACGATTACTGATTGGTGAAGAGGTAGGCAGGATTCCAGGAATCGAACCACTAATTGCATTTGCGCCACTATTAAACCCAGGGGTTCCAACGACACTAATGCCACCTCTACTATTTAGCCCTGAATGACCATGTGAATTGTCATGAGCTATCTGAAATTTCAAAAAAAAAAAAATCACAGTCAGATTCGTCATGCACTTTCAGTATCATTATATATTTTTTCTATTCTAGGAAATAACTTGCAGCAATGTGTACAGGGTATTATAATAAGTAGGTTGAATTTTGAAAGTAGTTGTTAAAATGACTAAGAGGTCTGGAACTCTGGGGTAACCATAACTTATTAGTATCCCTTTTAGTTGCATACAATTCCACAACTTAGGTATTTTTTGGCAAGATTTGTATCAAATATTTTATGTTATATGACTGTCATATGGCAGATTAAATCCTAACAGAACTTATGTATTGAACTATTGATTACTGAATTTTTTATATTGAGAACTTAATACACTTCAACTAGGCAGTAATTGAGTTCCTTTCTTTTATTATATTAGAATTTTAGACTTGAGGAATAGTATTAATTTTCTATGCCTGTTATATATATAAAATTATACACACACATATATATTATATACATAAAGAAGGAATGGTTCAAATGAGAACCACAAAAAAGTTGAGAACTGTGAAAGCTAATAAATTATGTGTTAATTTACATGTTAAGTCCATCCACATATAGAGTGTTTAATTCACATGTGATTTAATATAATTTGATTTCTTCACATGTGAATGGTCCACGTTATTCACATGCCAGCACCTCTACGGATCAAATCACATGTGATTTAACACCTAAATTTGGGCTTTTCAAATTTTATTTTGTTCACATCTGAACCTCCACAAATAGTAATAATAATATGTAATATTAACTCATTCACCCAAACCCACACATATACTTTATATATATAAAGTACCTGAGAGAGGGCAACAGGCAAATTGTTTGATGTAAATCTTCCAGCAGAAAGGTTTCCACTTTGTTGTTGAAGCCCGCTTGAAGGTACATTAGCAGTTGTTGAATTTCTTGATCCAAGTGTGCCCCCCATATTAGCAACATTGAAACTACCATGTAAGTTGTGGAGCCCCTGAACAGATCCTATAAAGAGAACTTCTCAGGTAACATATTTACATATAATAATGCCACTAGTTGTAGCAATTCAAGAGTGCTTACATATAAAAGATGCCATGGAGTTTTACATATATGAACATTAGGGGTAATCAGTAGAACTCACTAACCACTTTGATGAAAAACAGGGGATGGTGCACCAGATTGAGTTGAAAAAGATGGAGAAAATGCTCGCCCAGTGTTGTCTTGAAGATTTGAAGTTGATCTGTTCAAAGATGACTACACCCAAATGTATAATAACTTGAGTCTGATTATAAACAGAACTTATACTAACAAGAAAAAGTGATGGAATTAAAAATGGCAATTTCAACCAAATTACTTATAAATGGGTCGTTTCGAGTTGCTTTGTCTTTCAAATGGGTCAAATAAGCTAAGAAAAGAGCAGGTCATATGGGTCAATCAAATTGAAATGGATCCAAATTCTACTTTTAATGCATATTATGGTTGTATGAATAGTGTTTCCGTTTTCATAATTAACAAATTATTCATTTAAAAAAAATGGACATGTGTTTGTGGGTCAACCCGACCAGACATGTTTTGACCAATACAAATAAGTTACCCCATTTGACTTGTTATCTAGCCAGCCAATCTTGCACAACTCTAAATAATATCCCTAAGTTCTTAGAGATAGAGAATATAAATAACATTATAACGATATCAGACGACCAATAAAACACAATTTGCACATATTAAGGGAACAGTGATTGGACACCAAATAGATTAACACATTTAAAGACTACAATGTGATTTATGTGAAAGAAGTTCCAGTACATTATTAAGTAACCCTGACATTGCAAAAATGCCAAAATGTCATGCAGAAAACTACGCTTTGCCCGATAAAACCTTGCTTCAGAAAATTTTGATTTTCAAGCTTTCGTGATGCTTTATTAGCCTGTTATCTGAAAAGAACAACAGATTGGAGGAACAAGTTAAAAAAACTTTATGAAAGAAAAAGTAAAGAACTCCTATAGTAATGTATAAACAGATGCATATATAGATTATACAACATGATATCCATTTTTCAATGATGAAGATAATTGTCATAGGGGAGGCTGAGGGCATATAAATAATATTCAAGTTTTGAAGTCTATCTAATGTTAATGAAGCGCCTGTAGCACTAAACCAAGGGGTTTCAGGTGTTATGCACCATAAAAACTGATAAAAACGATTATGATAAAAAATACTAGAAGCAAAGGTGTCACATAGTTTATAGATATTGTACCAAACAGAACATAATAACATAAGCCTTAGATAGGACACATTTACAAATTATAACTCACTCTTTCTAGTAACAAAATGAAACCCCGTCTTCTTTAAGATGACAATCACCAATTCAAACAATGATAACTATTAACATATCTACAATAAGAATTAACATGTATTTTGTCGCATGACACCTAGAAAAGGTTAGGAACTAAGTGTAGAACTGATCTTAAAAAAAAAAAAAAATTCCTACACTCATTATTTTTAGCCAAATATGGTTATTATATGATGAAATATATCATGAAATAAGTGTACAAATGTCTAGGGCTTCCATCTGAAGCTAATTTCAACAAGTTAGAATTTAGGTTGGCAATTTAACTTACCATCAATACTATGGAGTTGGTTCAATCTAAACCAAAACATCCTAACTCAAACCTAGTAAAACATCCTACCTTTCTTTAATCAATAAAAACACTGTTCACCTAGAAACAGGTATCTTGCAAAATCAATTGTGTTTCAATTCCATCTCATATATATATATATATATATATATATATATATATATATATATATATATATATATATATATATATGGGTTAGGTTCAAATGAGAACTTTTTTTTTTGAGAACTTTTAAGAACCATTATGAGCCACTAATTTTTAAGGAGGGAAGCATTCAAATTCATGGGGGGGATTTCCTTATATATAATTTGTGGCTGAGAATGGTTCTCAAAAATATCAAATAAATCAAAACAAAAGGTAAAAAAATAAAAAAAAGTAAGAACAGCTACCATGTGTAATCATATGACAAATGGCTACATTTTTTGGTGTCTTGAATACATGCGTTTAACGAAATTGGACCGATTGTCAGAAACCTAATCCAATCGGCACGTCATAGAGAACGAAATCGAAGGGAGGAGTAAATTGTGTTGGTAGTTTTAACGATTTTGGGGAGTATAGAAGTTGAAAAACCCTAGGTCGTAAGAAATTCAAAATTATATCGAGGGAAAGAGATTACCTGAGAAATAAGAGGGGGAAATGGATCTGTCAACAGTTGTCAAAGCTTGCGAGGTGTCAGATAGACGGATATGGGTGTAGTGTGTGTCTTCTAATTTCTATGGTGATAACGAGGGATCGAACACGAAGAGAGATGGGCACGTTTAATATAGAAAAGATGGCTCTATAATTAAATATTTATATTTATTCATAAGCAAAGTGACTTCATTCTTTATTATTTCTCTCAAATTTGGAAACGCATACAATGTTAAGGTAGTTATAATCCACTAATTAAGCTTATTTAAGAGAAAACTCATTCGTAAACGACCCAAGAGTAAAATCTGGGAGGGTTCTAGGGATGGAAGTTGTGACCTTTAGGTCACGAGTCTTCTTGTCATCATCAATAACCACTCGGGCAAGTCTTCGTAATTAGCAAGAGTGTTTATTAACTTATGATTTTTTTAAAAAGTGTTTAGATTGCTTTTGTCCTGTAAAAAACCAATAAGTCAATAAGTTGTTTTCTGAAAAGTGTTTGGTTGAGCTTTTAAATGTAAAATGACTAAGAATGGGTTAGATGATGATAAGGTTGAATGGTGTTATTATGGTAATTGTACAATCAAAAAACCCAAAGTACTTCAAAAAGCTAAGTTTTTCTGACTTTTTAAGACGACTTATTGAAATTTTACAAAAAGTTAAAACGAAAAGTGTTTATAACTTTGTTAAACACTCATTTTGGCGATTTCCCCGACCACATCCTTCACACACTCACAAAAACATGGTTTCTGCTGCGAGCCTCACATGTACATAAACATGGTTTCTTCTTTATTACTACTTGAACACATGTATATACCCGAACCGAAAACTGTGTATAATAACTTAAGAAAACTTTTTCTTCAAACTTTAATAAAAACATCTCACATAATTAAAAGATTAAAAACTAATTCTTTTTGAACTTGTATTCAAAGATTTTAGTGATAGTAGGAACAAGCTATTCAAGATCTTGAATATTACATTTTATATTACAACACCATGATCGTCTAGATTATTATCATCTTTCTTGTTCCCTTTAAGGTTTTTGCATGTTAGATTTGGTATGCCACCAATCTTCTTTTTCTTCCTTTTCTATTGTTTACCAGATTTTGTATCAACATTCTCTGTAATTTTTTTACCTTTCCTAGATTTTGTTCACATACCAACTTGAAGATCGAAATAGTCTTTCACTTTCATTTTACGTTACTTTCCGAATGGTGTTTTTGAATCATCATAACATCCATAGCAACCTGAAACAACCAAAAGACCTATGGATTTAAATTATAATGTAAGAATTAGAAAAGAAGTAAAACAGATTATGATGAAATCAAAATGTAAGAATTTCAAAAGAACTAAAATAGAGTACTGGAAGACTACCTCGATCTTGGAGGGTTACGGATTGATATTACAATGTGAGAGAATTGTAGATAAAAAATAATGTTTCTTGCATTTGTTTGAAAGAAGAATTTTAGGAACAGAGAGAAGAACAAAAAAAGTTGTACAAATGAGAAAGAGCACCTCGATCTTCAAGTTGGTATGTGAACTTGGAATATGTTATGGAAAATCAATTTTATAGTGGAGGCTCGGATACATAGCCGGAAAATCGATTAGCTTTAGAGATACATGGCATGTGGTATGTTTTCATTGGGACGAAAAACAAAAGGGTATTTTGATAAATACAAGTCCTTCCACTCTTTCTTTCAACATTCAAGGCGAATGAAGATGAGGAGGTTAGTAAATTAACCATCTCCTTACGGTGTGATATTTTTACAAATAATAGTGCAAGGAATAAAGTGTAATTGTCTTATATTGTATGGGCTCTTTTGTAAATGATCGTGTACTTATACGGGGTTAGGACATGAAAGAAGGGATCGATGATTTAAGTAAAGTTCTTACTCGCTTTAGTGTTTCTCTTCTCTTCTATCGATCTTTAACCATTTACGATCATTAAATCTTTTGATCGTAACAGATACAATGTGATTTAAGTAATTCTTCGCCAGCATTTACGATTAGCAATTGAAATCTTTTAGTTTGATCAATTGAAGAATCAAATTTCGTGTCAGATTAAGATCGAGCAAAACACAATAGAGCTGAACCACTTAGGGATTTTGAAGAAGATTGTAGTTGAAATAGAGACCCACTTTGGTAATAATGTTTCATCCACTGATTGCTTGAATATACCTAGGTTTGTAGTCCCATCTCATGAGGATTCCTGTATTTCATGTTTTGTGAAATCTAAAGCTATTGGTGTTAGTTTTCTACTGAATAAATCTGTAGAGTTAATATAGATTATGGTTTTTTGATGTCTGAGCTGCAATGTGCATATATTATATAATGACTTCATCTTGTAAAGATAAAGGAACTTCTAATGCCTTGAAATCAATGATCGTAGAGGTTTGATTTTCATCTTTTTATTTAGAAGTGATTTTGTTCATTTACTTATGTACTTTCAGATCGGTAGGGTTCGGTTACATGGGATTTCTGAGAGGGAAATATTCGTTGCATGTGTGATTAGCTTTGTGGTTTAAGAACTGAAAGTAGTCTAATGATTAGGATAGATAACCCAATTTGAGATGGTTTGCTCTCCAAAGTACATTACGATAATAAATTTTTTTTTACCAAAAGCTCCCTTAAAGAGAATCTGAAAAGCTATTTAATCCTGAAAAGGGGTAGAAACCGATACTCATAACTCGTGTTAACTGGCAACACTTTCTCACACCACCTTCTATTAATCAGCAGTTACAAGTTGACTAGGTCTTGGGTTATCCAATGGGGTCTGAATCTGATACGGGTCAAGACGTGGGTTTGTATCATTGTGGTACGATTATGTCTGAAATTGAATCTGCTTATTTGGAGCGTGACTAAGTACAGTCATCCAGTTTATGGGAGGAATACTTGCATGTTTACCAACATTTCCTTGAATCATTATCTTCATATTTCATTTTGCTTTTACATTGTCTAATATTTTGTGTTCCACCCTATTAGCATTTTCTTCGTAAGGAACCTGTTGTTGGAACTGAGCACGAGGCACAACTTCAAAAAACTATGGTATCTGTAAGTTGTTAATGTCGTTAATTTCTAATTATGGTTTGAAGTATTCTTGCTGCAAATTTGTAGAGACTAATACACATGGTGCCTTCACTTTTTGACGTGGTAAATATGTGCATTTGATGTGTCCAAATATTTAGAGAAATTTTCGCACTACCCATAATTGTGTTACAAGGAAATTGAGCATCGAGTCGTTGCAACAGTGGACGGTCACGGTCTCAAAATTGTTGTGTGAAGGATAAATCCGCTTGCTAATGATGACGGTATGGAGTATTTCCCCTTGGGATGAAGACCACATAAGAGATTGTTACTCTAAGCCAGAATCTGGGTAAATTCTTGCATAAAATCTCTAGACTTTCATTATTAACTTATTAAGCGCGTGGTTCAAGTTGATGTTTGTCTATCTTTAATGATGTTATGGTAACTTAACACCTAGCATTTTTTTTTCTATCGCAGGAAAGTTTGACGGGATTCTGGATATTCTATTATTAAAGCAATTGAGTTGATTCTGTTAAATTTCATGTGTCTGCTATAAGTGCACAGACTTCACTGAAGTTCAGGTTTGTTTTCATGCTTCCAAGATTAGTTGTAAGGCTTTGAAATATGGTTCGTTTAATAAAAAAAAACTCTAGACCGAGCCGGCTCGCGAGCCTTATCAAGATTTTTATTTATATACTTTTTATTTAATTTATTAAATATAGTTTTAAAATTATTATTATTATTATTATTATTATTATTATCAAATTTTTCCCGGACTTTAACTCGATAGTAAATGGCCTTCAGCTTCTCACTAGTAGCTGCTCATTAAAATGTGTTGATGCAATGCTACTAAAGAATTAGTACGCACATATACAATAATATAATCTCAAATTAGGCTTTCGTGATAAACTATTTTGTTTTTCATCCTCATTTACTTGCATGAATATTGAGACTGATGTGTGACCACATGAGATAAAATGAGGATATACGTGAGAAGGTTGGGTTGGGATGACACATATTGAGAAGTTCAGGCAACACAAAGCCAACACAAAAAAAAAACACAAAACAAATAAAAATAGCACAAACAACACAAAACAACATAAAAAAAACACACAAACAAAAAAAGGCAAAAAATGACACAATAAAACATAGAAAACAACACACACAAAAAAATTTCACAAACAACTATAAAAAAACACACAAAACTGGAGTAGCACGGAAAAAAAAGGTCAAACAATCTCAAAAACCAAAATGTAGCACAAACTAGCATAAAAAAAGGTACCGGCACAGAAAACAATACTAGCACAACAAAATTTTAAAGAAAATAAAAAGGTAGCTTAGTGTCACGGAGTTATCTTTCTTGACTCACGTGCGGCACTGAGACTCAATCTAAGCTCGGCCTTTGAACCAAACTAGTAATGATTCAAAGCGACTATAGCGGAAGTTGCAAGCTTCCATTACAAAGATGACTTTGTATTGCTATGAAGAGAAGAATACAAGAGTGTTTTATAAGTTTGTGTACAAGACTTGTAGGAGTTGTTTGAGTGGTTTGCAAATGATCACCTTCCACCTATTTATAGTTGTGTTATGACTAATCTTGATTATTCTGTATCCTTCTAAAATCTAAGGATTTCTATTTTAATATCTAGATAACTATAAAGTATAATCTAGACTATTTCATGAAAATATCCATGGATGGATGGTGCATGAAGTATCTAGATAATTTCAGAACTTTTTGATGATAATAAACTCTCAAGAATGTGCTAGAAAAGCCGGGATACTTGGAGTAGTGAATTTATATTTAGACGGGTCATGACATTAGGCTTAGAATTAAGCTTTGAAAATCATGATAACATTGAATTGCTACCAGCACAATCTATTAAGAAAAACAGAGACCTGAAAATTACCGAAAAAACATCAAATTTTTTTCTCCAAATTGATCAAACTTATACTCGAATTATTAAGAAATATTATTAAAAAATTGCTTAAAATATTATTAAAAAAATTGGTATCTCCTTGCCAAAAATATTGTTACATGCAGTATCGTCTTTATTTAAAAAAATAAAAAAAGTAACAAAAGTAATATCAGAATATATCGCCAAGTAAGAGATATTATACAATGTAATATCGCCTATTTATAAAAAATGTCAACTAACAAAAAAAACACATCTTATAAAAACAAAAATGTTGGTTGAAATTTATAAATGTTATAAAAAGATATCTAACTTTGAAAATATTAATCATGAAAGAACCTTTAAAAGTTATGCTAGGTGTGTGTTTTTTTTTTGGGAGATTATACACAAACAACGGGATTTGATATTTTCACATAATCAAAACGATCGTTTTGACCCAAATGGTCGTTTGGGCCAAAACGACACGACGTGGCTAGAGGTGTACAAAGAAACCGATTTGTAAACCGAATCGGTATTAAAACCGGAACCGGTTCAAGATAAAAACAGGTTTAAAGAGTATAAACTGGCGGTTCCCCATCAATTTGACATTCTCCTTTGGCGAACCGGTTTCAAACCGGGTTGTCTCTGAAACCGATTTAGAACCGGTTTGAAATTGGTTTAGAAACCGGTTTATAGGTATATGTGTTCCAAAATTTCAATTAGCCAGTAATCGCTTAAATGCCATTAGCTGGATACTAATGAGATAGTCGTTGAATTCCATTACGTCACAATGTTAACATTAATGAGATTAATTGAATTAGCCATTTTTAACGTTAGAATTTAACTTTTCTTTTACACTTCAACCTTTAAGTTCTTATAAATAGTGGGTTTTTTTTATTGAATCACACAACTTTCTACTCTTGTATATCTCAAAATCTCTTATAATGCCTCATCATCTTCAGTTAGGTTTTGTTCAAGCTTTAAAAATTTTGTATTGTAGTTTTAACCAACTTTTTCCTCTTATATCAAGTCTTAATCTTTGTTTAGTTAATCATTTGAAGGAATAATACCGGTTTTTTTTACAAACCGGTTCAACCCAAACTGGTTTCAAACTGACCCGATTCGGTTCTATAGGTTTGGGGTTTTGTTGCTTCAAACCGGTTCATAACCCGAACCGATTATGACCAAACCGGTTTTGACCAGAGTTGACCAAACTAGTTCCGGTTCACAACCCGAACCGGTTTGTAAAAAAAGCCGGTTTTATACACCTCTAGACGTGGCATGACGACGACCCCATCAACACTCTTTTGATCTTGAATCCAAAAACTAAATAAGCCCAAACAACCATATAACAAAAGCCCAATTAAATTGACTAAATCCATAAATATTTATAATGGTCTTGCCGCCGTTATCCTACTCAAAGAGTGAGATTTATACCGAATATATTTATTTATTTGTTGTCTCGGTTGCTGAAAGCCCAATAGATCCTCCAAGCCATTAGGGGGATGGAGTGGGCGGCAAAAAAGCCGCGGTGCCGAAAACTTTCTCGGCAAACACCGCCGCCGGTCTAGCGGCTTCGGCGAAAGCAAGGCCGAGAATCTACTTCTCGCCGCTGGTTTTGTTTGATGGTTTCAAGAAATAAGACCGTTGAACGGTCTTAAACTTTAAAAAAAAATTAATTTTTTTTTATATAATCAAACTCATTTCACTCTTTCTTTCTACACCATTTCTACTTCACTCTTCTCTTCTACACTCTCTTCTACACCATTTCTACCACTACCATAATCAAACTCTTTCACTCAAACAATGGATCGATCAAACCCGAGCTCTTCGAAGGGTCAAGCCAAGAAAAAAATACGACCTCGTTCGTTAAACCCGCAACAACAAAGAGACTCGATGCCACCACCATCTTCAAACCCGATGAACTACCCTTTCTACCCACCTTCTCCGGGTATGCCGATTCAAATCGAACCCGGACGATTCGTCTTACCCGAATCGAGCCAATACCAAAATTTCGTCCACCAACAACGACCACTTGAGGGGATCCTCTTTGCAAGTCAAACTCGCCCAAAAACGAAATATAGCGGAGAGATATGGGTGGGAGTGTGACTTTTATTGTGTTTTTTTCTTAAAAATAAAAGTAATGTAGTGTGTGTGTTTTTTTTTTTAAGTAATGTAATTTTTTTTAAGTAATGTAATGTTTTTATATTAATGTAATGTTTTTTTTTTAAATAAATGTAGTGTTTTTATAAAATAAATATAGTGTTTTAAAACTAATTACAAAAAATATATAACTCAAAAACATTAAAATAAATTAACCTACAATTCCTCATAATCCTCACCACTCTCTCCCAAAATCCTTCAAAATTCTTCAAAATTCTTTCTTTTTCTCTTTCCTGCGTGGCACCCTCCTATTGGTTACAACCCATTCTTCAAAATCCTAAAAATTCTACCACTCCCCCTTCCCTTACATTGTAGTACGTTGGTGCTTACGAAGAGCCAAAAAACCGCAAGATTTTTAACAGCAAGTGGATTAGTGTAGATATTTGGAAATCAAACCCAAAGTCAAACACAATTGTCTTTTTATCTCAATCAAGATCGATTTTTTTTTTATATATTAATGCTTACAATTCCTTCTAAAATAACCATCTATATATGTATACTAGTTCTTCTAACCCGTGCATCGCACGGCTGATATTTAAAAAAAATATATCTATCGTACGATTGAGGTTAAAAATTAATAATAATGGTAATAGAGAACAGAAAATAGAACTTGTATAAAAGAAAAAAACTGTTAAAGTAAATAATTTGTAAACTATAAAATAAATAAAAGTGTTATAAAACTGTTAAATTGCAATTTAATAAACTATATTATACATTTCATTTAGTAATTAAATAAATAGTTATTAAATAATTTAGAATGCAAAAAATAAAAAGTTGAATATAATATATATCCAAAACTTTTCTTTTAATATAAATAATAATTTTTTCATATAATTAATTAATTATAATGTTGATTATCCCTATTATAAATATATTTTATTTTTTTTGCCATGAAAATACAAATAATTGATTAATTAGGGTGATGATTATCCATACACTAAATATCATTTATTTATTGCCATGATAATATATTATTATATATTTAATTTAGTGATTAAATAAATTTTTATTAAATAATTTAGAATGAAATAAATAAAAAGTTGGATATAGATATCCAAAACTTTTCTTATAATAGAAATAAGATTTTTTTTCTTCATATAATTAATTAATTATGATGTTGATTATCCCTATAATAATATATTTTATTTTTTGTCATGGAAATACAAATAACTGATCAATTAAGGTGGTGATTATCCATACAATAAATATTTTTTATTTATTGTCACGGAAATAAAAAAAACTAAAAATAGAAGGGATGATTTGGGAGAGAAAATTATTATGAGATGGAACATAAGAATGACATGTGTTCCAAATCTTTTATTTTATATAATAGTATGAAGTATGATATGATATGATATGATATGATGATGATATGATATTAAACAAATAAATGATCTACTTTGACTCAAATTTCTACTTTATATACATTTAATAGATAAACATGTATAATAATTAAACTTACAGATAACTCAAATTATTAAACTACTAAAATAAATTCTAAACTTTCAATCACCCCTTTTAACTTGATCAAACAAGATCAGATTCTTGATTCTTCATCTGGTCAAACGCAGGTCTAGTAATTGGGAGAATTAGGAGTCTTTTAATTTGTAATGTCTCTTTGTATGTATAACTAGCCAGTGACCCGGGTAAATACCCGGGGTTGTAACATAAAAAATAATGAAATATTTTATGGAAGAGATAATTGGTAAAACATATTCAATAATAATAAAACAAAGTTCAATAACCGTTACAAATTTGAGAATAGAGATTTATACACTATGTTTTTTGTTACATTGGTTGGGCGACCGCCTTCATTCAAAATCAAGATCTTTAAACCCTTCTTGCTCTTCACCCTTGATAAAGCAACATATAATTGACCGTGAGAGAAGACGGAAGCTTTCAAGTACAATCCAACTTTAGAAAGAGATTGACCTTGGCTTTTGTTTATTGTCATTGCAAAACAAACAGATATCGGAAACTGCCTTCTTTGAAAACGAAAAGCAATTCTTTTATCTGTTGGAACCAAGGAAAGTCGAGGAATAAAAGTCCTGAATCCAATGTTGCTTCCAGAGATAATAACAGCTTCAATCACGTGCCTTCCTAGAGATACGATCTGAAGGCGTGTTCCATTACATAGTATATTCCTCTGATCAATGTTTCTAAGCAGCATAACAGGAACACCGAGTTTCAACACAAGCCGATGATTTGGAATGCCAGATATATGTAAAGAATTCAAGACGTCTGGTGAGTATAAGTTACGATCAAAACTATCGCATACCATCTCATCTTGACATACAGAGTCTGAGCTTAAATACTCATGTTCCTCACCAGGAACCAAAGAAAGCAGACGGTTGTTGATATCATCGACAACTTCATTAGTTGGGGCGAGAACAGCTCTTTCAGACCAAAAATCCCGATCACCGAAGTTGTCAAGAAGCGAAGGATAAACAAACTCAATAAAATCGATAACCGGATCAGATGAATCATGAATAAGAAGATCATAAGGAATATTTATATCTGACTTACCATCATTATCTCCACCAACGTTTCCTTCTCCAATATCCAAAAGCCACCGAGCAAAATCAGCTGTTTCTTCTATCTCCGATGGATTATTACCTTGAAGAAGACGCATGTTTTTTGTTAACCTTAAAACCTTACACTCTCGCCAAATGTAAGACGAAGTAAGGCAGGAAGTAACAACATCTTGATTTGAAGCGCCTTGAATGGCGGAAATATATTAAGACAAGGCTCTGGCTAATTTAGCCAAAGCACAAAAAAACAAAAACAATTACAACATAAGAAGAGGGTTGACAAGCCACTCTGTCCAAGATAAACTACATCTTAAAGATGGTCATTAGTCTATCTTTTATGTATTATTTCTTTCAGTTTTTATTTCGAATTTAGTTTTATGTTATATAATTTTATTCTTTAATCATATATTCTGTTTTAGGTAATCACAATTTTTTTGTAGCTGAAGTTGCTTAAGTGGCAGGAGCGCCCACTGCTAAATGTATCTCAGAATGTGAAAGGGCATATGAGTCGGCTACTGAACTCTATGTGTCCATCTTTGAGCTTGCAGTACCGCTTGAGGAAGTATGGTTCATCATCCTTTTATTCTTCTTTTTTTAAATCTAACCCAGTATATTAATATTAAGCAATTTAATCTCTGAATTGTTGTAGGATGCTATGAGAGAAGCACACGAAGAAGCTGTTCAAAAGGCTTTGGCCACTTTTAATTCCATTGCAGTGGGGCTGGTTCTGGTAGACAAAAATACGAAAAGCGTTTAGTTACATATTTGAGAAAGGTTTTTGAAGTAAATACTATGTGTTGCCTTCTTAAGCCATTTAATTTTTTGTGTTTGCCTTTTTATATAGTCACTGAGTTTTGTTTTTACTAGCTGTTAATTTATTTCAGGATTATAGAAGGAATTCCTCTCTAGAGGCTTACTTGCAATGTTCAAATGCCATATAAAGCACGGAAAAGGAACTTAGAAAAACTTGTCACTCTTCTTCCACAAAATTAGATGATGTCCTGAAGGTATTATCATACAACTATAAAATCAACCTTTTTTGTAATTAGATCAGTAAAGAAAACAAATATTTAAATGATATTGGATGTATATGAATAATCACATAGGTTCTTGATCAACTTTCATCAAAGTATGAAGCAACCTCACTTGGTCCAGAGTAGTGACATAAACTAGCTTCATTCTTGTGTCAAAGGTTTGTTGTCTACGTATAGTAACTCCACTTTGCTATGGTAACAAGATAAAAGAGGGCCAACTATTCAAGGTAGACGGAAGACTACAACTTTATACTGAATTCCCCTCTAGGATTTGCTTTGTTATTGTATTGTTTTTTGCAGTTGAAGGCTACTTTTAGAGATGAATTGCAATAAACTATGTGTTTGGACTTTTAAGTTCTGAGTTCAAAAGAGAGAAAAGAGACTTTTAGCTTCATGGTTTAACCGAACAGAATATAATTAAACTATTGATCATTTTCTTCTTTTGGTTTATATAGTTGATTAATTAAATTTGTCTATTTGAATGACTCTTTGCACTATAAAAGAATCAAAGGTCTAAAATTCTGTTAATTGACGTTGGTATAATTTTTACTTAGAATGTAACTAATAACAAACCATAAAGGGATGTATATGTAAATGATAATTTAACCCATATACGTATGAACTAGCCAATGTAGATTACGTTTTATTTTTAGGGGTTCAAATTGGTAGACTAGGCTTCGTAAAGGTTGGTCGTATAATGTTTCGGTTATGTTGCTTAGAAATATTAATCATAGGAATGACCTGAATACGCCTTTAGATTGTATCTCTATGAAAGCACGTGATTGAAGCGGTTATCATCTCTGGAAGTAATATTGGCTTTAGAACTTTTATTCGTAGACTTTCATTGATTCCAAAAGATAAAAGAATCGTTTTTTGGTTTCAAAGAAGGTGGTAGTTTCCAAACTTTGTTTGTTTTGTAATGACGATAAACAAAAGCCAAAGTCAATCTTTTTCAAGAGTTGAATTGTATTTGAAAGATCCGTTATTCTCTCATGGTCAATTAAATGTTGCTTTATCAAGGGTGAAGAGCAAGAAGGGTCTAAGGATCTTGATTTTGGATGAAAACGGTCGTCCAACCAATGTAACAAAAAATATAGTGTTTAAATCTTTTTTCTCAAATTTGTAAATTCTTATTGAACTTTTTTTTATTACTTTGTATAATAATTAAACTTACAGATAACTCAAATTATTAAACTACTAAAATAAATTCTAAACTTTCAATCACCCCTTTTAACTTGATCAAACAAGATCAGATTCTTGATTCTTCATCTGGTCAAACGCAGGTCTAGTAATTGGGAGAATTAGGAGTCTTTTAATTTGTAATGTCTCTTTGTATGTATAATTGGGTGTCTCTCTTAATAGCTCTGGGTTTGTTGTTAGTAACATCTTCAACCGGTTAAAAAAGAAAAGAACACAAAAACGAAGAAGATAGAATTGATGATTTATCAAACTTTTAAAATTTTTAAATATGTTAATATAAAATTTAAATATGTTAAGTGTTTATTTATTTCATTTATTCACTTTTAATTTAATTCAAAATCCGATAGTATCTATCATCATATCAACATATAATTAAAACTTCATTATTTTAAGTTCATATTTATTTTGATGTTTTAACTTCTTATAGATTTTACGTGAAAATGCACAAATATAGTATTTACCAATCTCTCACACGTCTTTCTTGCTTATCTCCCGCAAGCCTTATTTGATATGACTTTCTCATACGGTATTATTAACCGAGGATTAAAAGATTTCATAATCGTACATGCAGAATATGGTGATCCCCTTGATCTATTAATCAACATGAAGCCAGATGATAATGGATGTCAAAGAATTAAGTACATAAGATACTACGAAGGAATTGAAACCGAGTTGTCTGCTGATGATTATACAATTCTTCAGCTTCTTTTCACATCGAATGACAATGGGTCCTTAGCCGCCTCTAGATACTTGTATTATACCCCAAATGGTGAAGCAAAGGACTATGTTATGGATGAAGACGAATTTGAATCGTGTATATGGTTTGCAAAGTTGGCATTGTGGTGTGATAATTTTTTTAGTGACTTACCAAAGGCTATAGAAGATGCTATGAAGATAACTAGATTAGCTAAAGAGGAGTTAGAAGATGAAGAAATTTGTGTAATTTGTCACCAAGAATACCAAGCAGGCGATATGATCGCAACACTACCGTGTGAACATAATTATCATGAAGAATGTATCAAGAATTGGTTGAACAACAAGAGGCAATGTCCACTTTGCAGGGAAACTATTTTTAATTTTAGTATTAATTGAAAGGAGGTGAGTAACATAAACTTGAATTTTCTGTCATGGAGTTTTAGAGATTTATATTAATTAATGGCTATTTGATTTTATTTGGTTTCGTGAAGTAATATCGAGGATTCTGGATGTTTAATTTAGAGCTGAAGAGTACCTTTTACTAGTCAAATGTTAAAAACCTTTTATTTTATTTTTTTGAACGGTAAATTTGGATCACTGACGGGGGCATTATCCACCCATCCGATCATCTCCAATCCCCATCTGGAGAAAACTCACCATAGGTGAGCAAACCTCCTGACCCAACTTGTAACCCCCATTTATTTATTTTTTGTTACAAGTGAGACTTAAATCCAAGACCTCCCATTTATAATGTCTTGGTACATCCCTCTAGCCAGTTGGGCTAGAGATCATTGGTAAAAAAAACATTTTATTTGATCTATCAATATATTGAAGTCTCATAACTAATAACTAGCAAGTATGTTGCGGGCCGTTGATTTGATGGTATTATTGGAATTTAAAGGAATTAAAAGTCCATTAGAATTTATAAATAAATGGTAGTTAAAACATTACTATGAACAATTGATTTTCGGAATTTTAAAGAATTTGTCCGGCGGTCAGGCGGGTACTTTTGTCGCGCTGGTAGCAAGTTGAGTCGGGTACGGCGGTGGATCAAGTTGGCTGGTCGAGCCGAGCACGTCAAGCCGGAAGGTGAGTTGGGTCAGTCGGCCAGGTCAGGCCAATCTGTTCGGACGATCGGGTTCTTCTGTGAGCTCAAACCGGGCCAAGTTAGGCAGGTTGGGTCGGTTGGTTAGAGTGATGAGCCGGGTCAGCCGACGAGTCTAGTTAGGCGTGATTGGTCAATAATCAGCCCAGGCGACGAGGCGCTCATGTCCGGGCGACAGGTCGTGTCGGGTCGGTCGGCGTTGTCCGGTTAGGTTGGTTGGTCAGGGTGGCGAGTTATGTCGGTGGACGGGTCCGGCGAGTCCAGTTAGGCGTGTCAGGTCGACCGACAGTCCAACTAGGTCGGGTCGGCCAGTAGGTCTGGGTGGTCCAATCTGGGCGGCGGGACGGGTCCCTGCCGGTTCGATGACGGGTCATGTCAGTTCAGTCGTGCGACCGGTCGATTACGGGGGACAGACTCGATCAATCTGGACGATGGGTCGATCCGGTACAGACAACAGGTCAGGTTAGTCATGTTTAGTGGTGGGTCAAGTTGGGTGGGTTTGGTCCTGTCCAATCAGAGCGGGTCTGGTCGAGTTGGGTAGTGCATTAAAAATTTGTACGATGGGTCAGTCGTGCAACACCACCTCTCTATCCTAACGGGTTAGATTGGGTGGTAACATTCATTAGTGTAGAAGGAATGTGAAATCCTATATAAATATTAAGGAATGTGAAATCTATTGAATGAACTAATTTCATCGAATTTAATACAATTTTAATTCCAATTATTTATTAACCAAACACATTAAAAATTAAATTCAAATTTCAATTCCATTAAATTTCATAAACTAAACACGTTATAAAATAAAATTCAAATTGTAATTCCAAAAAATCCCACAAAATCCTGGAAATCAAACGAACCCTTTATATTCACGTTGTTACAAATGTTTCTCACACTTAATTCTTGTAATCACATATTATGCTTCTTATCCTTCTAGAATTTTGTAGATGCAGCACCACGTTGAGAAAATAAGGTTTACTAAAATGGTTGCTAAAAGAATCAAATTGAATAAAACTTCTCTTTTTGTGTGTTTCAAAGATATAACAAAAAACAAATAATGCATTAAGAATGACAACCAATAGATCAAGGAACTTGATTTCCTGTTTCTCCATATTGATCGCTAGATTCACCGCCAGTGTTACCAAATAAAGGTGAAGGTGATCCGAATGTTTGTTGTGCTACATTTTCCATGAACTCGTGTACCATTCCTTCACCGATCTTATGCAACCCATTGGCTCCTCCACCAGAGTGCCCATTTGCGCCATTAGTTGGGATGTTCGTGTTGGCTGGCTTTCCTCGCTTACGCAATATGATAAAAATACCGGCGGCAACCCAGACAAGAAAGAAAGCGGGGATGGTGGTGCCCAGTATTACCGGCAACGAGCTACTTTTCTTGCTGTTTGTTGTAGTGGTGCTACCTGGAGTGGCGTTGATGGTCCCCGGAGAACTAGGGCAGGACTTACCAGGTGCACACAAAGAAGGATTTCCAGTAACACTATTCATAATTAAAAAAAAAAAAAGAATATAATTTACATATATAACACAAGAATACATAAATAACAAAAGACAGTAGATGATAAATAACTTACGTTAATTTCACTTTGTTGTTCTTTGACAATGCAGTGGGTATGCTTCCACTAAGCTGGTTATCTGCTAAATTTCTACAAAATCAAGGTTACTTTATTAGACCACTAGGTTAGTAACCCGTGTACTACACGGGTTGAATTTAGTTTCATAATATTAGCTAAATATAAAAAAAATGACTAAGAAATTTAAAAATTATAAATGACATAATTTATTATAAATTATTAATTGATAATTTAATACATTAAAGATGATAAAATCTTGATTTGTTTCCTTAAAAAGACTCAAATTATTGAGTAATTTATCAAATCTACATTATGTTTGCCAATTTTTTTAAGATGAAAAATTAATGTAATTAGTCTTAATTGGTAATTTACTAAATTTATAATTGAATCTGGTTTTGACATGTGGCAATGCTGATGTGGAAATCTTAAAAAGAAGACATGTGGAAACCATTTTATTGCTTTATTAGGATTAAGATCCATAATAGCCTTTTTTTTTTTTTTTTTTTTCACATCATGTGTTTTAAAAAAATGATGACTAAATACACTTACAATTGTTGGAGATTAGGCATGGTGCCAAGGAAACTAGGGATAGTTCCGGTCAAGCTGTTCTTGTGCATATCTCTGTGATAAAAAAAAAACAAATAATATAAGCAACACTTTTAAAACAATGCATACATTGATAGTTTTTAAAATGAACCCAAAATGATGAGTTAACTTCAGTTAAATAACTCACATTATCTGAAGAGCATCCATGGAGCTAATGTCCGGAAGTAAACCCGAAAGATTGTAGCCATCAAGATGCCTGCAAAATTTGAATTTCCACATAATAACTTAACCGCGATTACCATTTGCGACGAAGATATAATTCGTCGCGTTTATTGTAAATGAGTAGTAAGGTAACTTACAATGCAGTAACCCGAGGTGTTGCATCGGTACTGCAATTGAGCCAGTCCCAAGAGTACGGTGCCGGAAGGCACGGGTCGCCTCTCCATCCTTGTAACACGTCGAATGTTGTTTGCAACAAAGCTAAAGCGTCGACTGTCGTATAATTTAAAAGTGGTCAAATAATGAAATAAAACTACAATTTTTTTTTATAAATCGAAAAAGGGATTCGAAAGTATTGCTCACGTACCATCATTGTTATCGGTACCATTGGTTAAGATTTCGCTAATATCAAACGACTCGATGGCGTTTAAGAGAGGAGGGAGATCAGAACCAACCGTAGCGGCTAAAGAAACGTTGGTGGCGGAATCAAGGGTGAAATAAGTAAGGTTTCGTACTTCCACGCTACCGTAAGGTGGTGAGATCACGGATTGTATGGGACCGCTTCCTACGGTTTTCGACTCGTAAATCCTAAATGATCTTGTTTGAGACGTAGAAGTGACGTCGGTAACGTCTGAGAAGTACATAATTATATAGTTCATTGCGGAAACCGGACCCAAAAATAAAGCTTCAGACGTGGTGTCAACGGTGCCTGCGTATTGTAAAACCCCCAACGGGGGTTTATTTGGTCCGGTCGTGTCTATAAAAATCGCATCGGATGCGACTGACTTGGTCCCGCACTTTGCAGGCACCCATATTCGGTCATATGCATCGTCCGGGAATCTGTAATATCAACAAACCACTTTTTCTGATTACATATCATTTCTATGGTGATTTCAAAGTTGAACGTCATTTTGCCAAACATTTTGAATGGTATTTTTCTACGACTAATCTTGATGGGTCCAGTTATGTAAAACAGGTTAAAGAAGATGAGTATGGGCAGGACCGTAGGAGGGAGTTTTGATTAAGTCAGGTGTTTCACTCTGTTTAATGAGTCATGGGTAGGTTAATTAGTGAGCGTGAGTAGTGGGTTCTTATTCGTTCGTGTGATTAGGCCATTAGGGTCATGTTTCTAACAATATTAAAGACTTTTAAAACTTTGACTTTTTAACGTTTAAACAAAGTCAAACTGATAAAAAAAAATTACGTTTAAGTAAAGTTAAACTTTAGAAAATGTCATATCAGTGTAATAACTAATAAAGATAGAATGACCGTTATTAAAGTTTAACTTACTCAAAGATTAAAAAGCTAAAGTTTAAGAAGCGAGACGTCTATTTAAAAGAGGTGTGAATCAAAATAATGATAGATATTGAACACGCGTACCTTAGGGTATCACTTGCACCGCAAGAAAACCTGCTGTTTAAGAACACGGCCCGACTCGCAGACACGTCGTCATAAAAATCCGAGTCAACACCACGAATTTCAAGAGCCGAAATAAAAGGGACCTGATCGGGCTTTGTTTGAGCCACACACACGCTAACCGAATCTCTTTTCACAATATAAATTGCTTCGTATGTTATGACCTCACTAATCGAAGTCTCAACGGTGGCCCAAAAGTTCCCATCGAAGTGGAGATCGAAAGTGGGAGGCTTGGACAACCCGTCATAGTTTCCATAGTAGAAACTCACTCGAACCAGCACTTGTTCCCGCTGGGTAACCGGGTAGCTATAACAGTTCTTTTTCCGAGTCGTGAAAGCCCTGAGGGTGTTCATGATTGGAGATTTTGAGTCGGTCCGAGTCACATAAGCCTGTCCATTTGAGATCACAGTATCGTCATCTGGACTCCAAATTATCAAGTTCGTATCAGTTTGGATTTCCGTTCCCCCGCAATCTATGCTTGCAATCACTGAAATCATAATTCATTAAGAAAAACACATTATATCACTCCTAGAAAATAGAGATATTACTGACGGAAATATAAATCTGTCAGTTATAACTTATACATTGGTAAAATTCGTCGGTAATACATTTTTATCGATGGATTTTCACCGACAAAATCTTGTTTGTACTTATTATTACCGACGGATTGCCTAAGGATAATAATAGGACATGATGATTGTGACAATGAAACTAGATGCTAACATATATTGTAAGCAAGTTGTAGTTATATAACTATATTTTTATGAGATATATGCTTACATTCGCCGGAAACGGAAAATGTAAACAAAGCCAAGAGAAGAACCGGCAGCAACTTGAAAGGTCCAACCATGGTGATAGAAGCCAGCTAGGTAGAGGTGAGATAGAGTTGGAAGCTTAGAGCTTGATTTATGAAGGTTTATATGGACCGTCTATTTCATTAGTTGACTTCAGATGAGAAGACTTTTGAGGATATGTCGATTGCAAAATGTCAAAATAATACTCAATCATATCACCCTAAAACCATGTGAAAACACGTCTTGTTTTAATACCCGATGTTCTATGAATGTTGCGTCTTTTCTTTTCAATTATACATAAAGACAAACGCCGATATACTATATACAAAATAATACTTAATTGTGTTATCTTTTTTATCGGTTGATTTTTCTAATTTGTTCCGCATCTCTTTCTTATTAAAAAGGAGTGTTTCTAACGCATCATCCTTCGCCTATGTGGAGTCATTAGTACAATCAACGTTGTTTTACCCAATCCTTTGTCTCATTCTTTTTTCAAAATCCTTTGCAAAGGATAAAGGGTGTCATTATTCTTTTCATTTTTTTCCTCTCATAAGTTATTATTGAAATGTTAACTTATGATATTGTACATATAGGAATGACGAGTATTTTTAGCGTTAGGATTAAAAGCTGTTTGTGAGAAATATTGGTTTACCAAAAGTAACATGATATGTACTAACTTTTTAGTATGTCACAATATTGAAGGTTTTTGTATGTAAGGTTCATTTGAGAAACACCTCAAATCGTGAGAACCATGAATACTATGTGTAAACATGCTAGATTCATGAAACAAAATTTACACAATGTTGGAATTTTGGAAGAAAAACTAGTGAAAAATGAGATTTTATCACTAGGTGTGAAAACTAGCTTTCACCAACTTTGGATTAAAATAAAATATAGATAACATAAGTTGTTGCCTTTGTATTTTATGGGTTTGTGTAGTACGTTGTGAGGCTTTCCAACGTACCAAACCAAGTCCAAATCCGAGCTCGTATGAATGAGATATCGAGGCTCAAAGTTGAAGGTTCAAAGCTGGTAAAGCTGCGAATTTTAAGAGAGAAATGAAGTGAGGCTCATCCCACATTGGTTGGGGTATGAAACCAAAACTGGTTTATAAGGTGGGAACTTTACCAACCATTGTTTCCTTTAGTAGGACACATCCCTTGGACCCTGAGGGGTGCTTAGTAGGACACATCCCTTGGACCCTGAGGGTAACTCGCACTCGCACACGCGCCTATCGGTGCACTTTGTACTTTGCCGCAAGCCGCTTGAGAGCCGCCTTATTGTTTTTAAGTTCAACTGAAAGTTGCTCCGGTTGGAGACCAGACGGAGAAGTTCAAGCGGACTTGTGTGGTCCGGAGTCCGGACGGAATTGAGTTCAACCGGAACGAGTGAGACCAGGGATCCGGTTGAAGTTCAACTGGAATGGATTAAGTGACTGTGTGGTTCAACCGGAATTTCTTTCGGATGAAGTTGGATCGGACCGGAAAATCAGTTTTTCCGGAATAACAATTGTAAACGCGTTTTGAGCTAATTAGGGTAATTCCTTGTTAATTAGAAATTAATTTGCATTAAAGACGTTTAATACAAAATTTGACTATGAATTCTTTGATTGCTCTCCAAGGCTATTAACCATTATAAATATAGCCTCATTAGTTGACGCTAATGACACCGAATTTTACATAGAATTCTTATCTCTCATTTTCTCTCTATATTACGTTCTCTTAATCTTCTTCTTTGTGAAGAACTTCAAGATCATCTCAGGTAATTTTAAGTTTAGTGTTATCCCGGTCGTACAATACGGTTTATGCGATTGTACCCTGAAAAATAAAACGGATCTTCGGTAGACCTGAAATTTGTTTTAAGGGACGAGAGTTTTGACACGAAGCCTTCGCCAGAGGTTTCCTTGTTTCTTTTCGTTTTCTTCTAAACATTCAAGATTTTGATAAAATCGTTTTCCCCAAACCTTCTGTTTTCATTTTAACTCTCAAATTGGTTTTCAAAGGTTCTATTCATTCTACCAAATTTTCACCATTGTGTTTAATTTTTCTCATTTGCACTCATCTCATTTATTCCATTGTAATTGTAATTTTTTTTTTCCATTTATTGTATTTATTTTCTTTGTAATTGTATGGTAATTTCCTTTCATGTATTGTAATAGGAGTAGACGTTTCATATCTTGTATTGTAATAATTTGTTTATTTCTTTTGTTGTAATCGTACCATATAATAAAATATTAATTTATTTCATATTCACGAACGGTATTCCTACACACAAATCTTTAAATGAATGAAATACATGTATGAAAATACTAAGAAAATGTAAACAAAAAAAAAAACTAGAAAACGTAAAAAAATGTAAGAAAAGTCAATTAAAAAAAATATGTACGATCGTTTGGGGCAATACGATCGTACGAGATGTGTTTGAGTATAAAAAAGATATGTGTATCACTAGTCTTTATTAATCAAAGTTATAATTAAGGGGAATTTCAAATATTAACTTGGTGATGAAAAAAATTAAAGGAAAATTGGATTTAAATAATCCTATGTTTTGACTATTGGCAAATAATAATCCGACTTTTAACATTGGCAACTAGCAGTCCCACATTTACACTTATTTGTTTTCACTGGTCCCTCCGTTAAAAAAATTAACTCCGTTAACTTTTTTCACCAAACTTTTCTCAACCCCAATTTTTGATCCACCATAACTTCTTCAATTCTTGATGAAAATTCAATCCGTAAGTTGCTATGAACTCGTGATGAAAAACCGAACAAGACTAGATCCATATTGCCTAGGTTTTAAATAGGTTATGATGATGAACAAAAGCATCAAAGTTATGACTTTTTCATGACTTTGAATAAAAATTTGAGCATCAAATCCATTGTGTTTGTGATATTGATCGATTCCAGCAGATTTGACATGTTCTCACGAGTCTATAGCAAGTTACAAAATTTATTTTCATGGAGTTTTAATTGGATTTCAAATTTCACAACTTCATGGTTTTCATGAAGCTTCAACAATGGTAGATTGATCAATTCTCAATGGTTTTCAATGATTCTTGTTGCTATAGATTCGGTTTATGATCACAAATGTGTTAGTGAAATCAATTTTGAAAACCATTGATAATTGATCAACCCACCATTGTTGAAGCTTCATGAAGAACATGTTCATAATTATAATCTATTTAAAACTAGGCAATATGGATCTAGTTTTGTTCGATTTTTCGTCACGAGTTCATAGCAACTTACGGATTGAATTTTCATCAAGAATTGAAGAAGTTATGGTGGATCAAAGATTGGGGTTGAAAAAAGTTGGATGAAAAAGTTAACGAAGTTAACTTTTTTAACGGAGGGACCAGTGAAAACAAAAAAATGTAAATGTGGGACTGCTAGTTGCCAATGTTAAAAAACGGATTATTATTTGCCAATAGGCAAAACATGGGATTATTTAAATCCAATTTTCCAAAATTAAATAATTTAATTGTAGTTTTAGTTGGTGACTAAGAAAAAAATAAATAATTAAATAGGATTTTTATTTAATTTTAAAAACTTTTAAGAATTATTTCGAGCCATTAGTTATATAAAAAAAACATCCTCTATGAATTTGAGTAGCCACCCCCCTCCCCCCCCCCCCCCCCCTCACAACCCCCAACACACACACACCTCTTGAATTTATTGGCTAAGAATGATTTTAAAAGATCTCAAAATTTAATGGTTCTCAATTTAACCTAATCATGTATATAATATATATTGAAGAAATGTAAATGTATATTTCTTATGTGTTTACTATGGAAATTGAGTGCAAATTGCATGTCCCTTTTCATGGGCTTTACATTAAAGTGACGTTAGGGAGGTATAATCTCACTGATACTCTCATTTTCTATTGGTGGATTATGCTCATGCTTTTTGCATGGACACATGACCTAGTCTCATTGGTGGTGGAGAACATCTTGTGGTCCCTCTAAGGAACCGAATCCTAACAAATCAATCTATCAGTCTAGTGGTAGTATTGTCCGTGGTACTTGGAAAAGACGCGAGTTCAATTTTGATACTCTTCTTTTTGCATTTTCCCCACATTTTCCCATTAACTTTACTGTTGAGGGTAACACACGTTTTTTCAAAATTTTTTAATTAATATTAGTGAGGAAACTAAATGAGAGGTTTCTACTTTTATTTATTTATTGAATTTAGTGAGGACAGTAACCGCAAGGTGGGTTTCAGACAAATGTGTAATTCTATTGACCTTTATTTCATCTTCATCTTTTAATTACTTCTTTCATTTTAGACCTCTTCTTTTTAAATACATTGATCATAGACCCCTTTTATAATGAATTATTACAATATATAGAAATGTATTTTTTTTAATCGGAAAACATTTTGAAATATTATATATTTTTCCAACGTGTTACGTTTTCTTTTCTCTTCATTTTAGCCATTTTACTTTCTTTTTTTGCTATTGTATCGTTGTCAATATTACAGTATAGAAGTTTTTATCAAATCATATAGAGTTTTTTTAATATTTTTTTTCTTTACCCGCAATGTTGTCTATGATATTTTTTATTGAAATCTTCCATCATCCTCATTTTTTCTATATTATTTAAATTCTAATGACGATATTTCTTTTGTTTTTGTGTCGTATTTATCTTATATGACCAACCCGATCCAGACCAAGTTTTTTTTATATATATTTCTATAAAACCGAAATATTAAAAAATAGTGACTCCGTAAAAAAAAAATTTGTGGACCTCCTAAAATAAATTTCTAGTTCCGCCCCTGGCTCTAGGTCGAGTCGGTTTAGAGATGCCGGGTCAGGTTTGACCTGAGTTTTTACAATCACATTCTTCATATATATTGTCTTGTTGTTTAGTAGCATTGGTGATTTTTCCATTTTCTAGATTTTGGGTTGGTGTAGTTATTTATAAATAACAAAATAATATTGGAAGGCCATAATAATAAAATACTATATATTTATTCTAAATTAAGTTGCTTGGCGCCAACCTTAATGTGGTATAGTCGCTGGCAAGTGACATTATTCCTTGACAACTCCGTTTATCTAGCAAATTGGGTATCAATCTTTGTAGTCAATCCATAAATTCGACTTTTAATTTAATGGCAGAGTAGTCGTTTACTTTGATGCGTGCCTGATCACCGTTTGGAAAATACGCGCTAGTCAACGTTTACTTTGATGTTTGCGCATATATATATCTCCAATGTATACATACACACGTGAGAATATAATGGGTGATATGACAGCGAGAAAGAGTGAGATGAAGATATTGATTGTTGAATTTGAGAACAAAAAAATAAAATAAAAAACAGATATGATTCTCCATGCAAAGAAAGGGTCAAACGTATTAGAAGCGTGAAACGACTCAACACTACCGCTCGAACCCATTGGGTCGAGTGAGCAATCACGAAGCTTGGAGACAGAAAGGCAGTTAGCTAGGACCGAAAGTTAGGCGATCAAAAACGATGAGGCCGGACTAAGTATATATATCTTAAACTGAACAGATATAAATTTATACTACTGAATAAAAAAACGGATACGCCTCAGGCCCGGTCTAGCCCAATGTGTATCCTATGCCCATGCTAGTGAGAGTCCACGCCTCCTCACCCAGAGTCCACATAAATCCAATTTTTTTTTCAAGAGTGTTTTCTTCGAGTCTTCCCGACGGGATTTTACCGTCCTAATTATTCAACGTTTCAGATTCTAACTTGAAAATCCCCATAAACAACACAATACTAAAACTCATGGGGTTTGGATAGGAACCCATAAGTGGGTGAGACTCTACGAATTTATGTTAAAAATGCAACCACTCAAATGGTTAATAGAATTCAAATGGTTATGTTTGTTATATAAGTTTGCTTAGTGTATGATTAATTAGTATTTTTCAGGTTTACAATGGAACAAATTGGAAACTTATCTCGATGGATGTTTAATTAAGGAACTTCAAGTGCTAAAGAAGGAACTTCAAGGGTTAAAAAGTAGATGTCTTAATTCAAGAGGATTAAATGTGAAAATAAAAACACACGTACCTTCTTTATCTCACCTGCTATCTTCTTCTTATTATTAGAGGGTTTTATCATCACCCAAAATTTAGGGCTTCTTCTTCATTAGCTCTCAAGTTTATGTTGTCGTAGAAGTTGATTCACCACAATGGTGAAATCAGGTTGTACTATTATCATTTTTGTTCTTGAGAGTTTATATCTGGTGTAATTTAATTCATTTTTTTTAATATTATGAGTTTATGTTGATTTATACAAACAAATTTATCAAATCTGTTAAAAATTAATATATTAGTGTTTTTATATGATTTTCTTGTTTTGGGTAAAATCATGTTCATGACATAAATTTGACATGGTATCAAAGCTTAAGGCTCTCGTGTTGTTTGGCTTGTTTTGTTTCTGCATGATACTATTGATTTGTTGTTATCTTTTGATATAAGGTGTTTTTGATCGTATAATCAAACGACGATTTGGTCTCTCCTCTGTCTAGGGTTCATCGGGTTGAACCTGGGAATTTGGGTCTACAAAATAACTTTGACCTTGATTTATTCTCTTTGGCACTAAAGATTTTTTGTTATGACTATTTTAGAATGAATTGAATAAAAATGGTAGTCGCACGATGGCGAGAGGGTGCACCAAGCCACAAAACTGTAGCCCTCTCACCCTTTTCATGGAGTAGCAGTGCAAGTGTAAGAGGCCAAATCAGTGCATCACAGTTTGCGATCGATGCACTACAAAGAGCCTAATAGGGATGGTGTTAAGTGTGAACGACAGTCAAGTACTCAGGTAGCTCAAATCTTTTCTCATTATAGATCTTTTATTTGCTTAGGGCATGTGGTATACCGGTAATGAGTTGAGAATGTCAGTTCAGTCATGTAGGTAGTGACTCGACTCAAATGAAAACTTAAAAGGAAGGTGTATATCAATGTGAGTTGGATACAAGAATTATTGCACTAGGTACAAACATATTTGCCACCATCATCTCCACTGGTTTACCACCACTACCCTAAATTATCAATGTGAGTTGGATACAAGAATTATTGCACTAGGTACAAACATATTTGCCACCACCATCATCTCCACTGGTTCACCACCACTACCCTAAATTATCTGATCTACAACCTCCATTGTTCTCCTAACTATTTATGCACTCCTCTATTTAATCTCCATTCCTTCAATCCTCACTTTAAGTGACGTTAGTCTCTCATTTTTGCCATTTTTGAGGAAAGGAAGCACCCTACACACTAATAAGTAAGAGAGCTTTTGAACTTTTTTACAATCAACTGGACTAGACTATTTTGGTGATTTTTCACATATAATTGTGTTGTTTATATATTTGACCGAACTAGTATTATCTTTCCAAATTATGTATAACTTCATAAACTTAAAAGAATGAGTGCTTTTGCTCTTTCATATATATCACCAATCATAAACAAATTTAATAAGGCTTCTTTTTGTGTGTGTGTGTGTTTCAAAGATAAAATGAAAAACAGAAGGTACATTAAGAATGACAACCAACAAATCAAGGATCATGTACCCCTGTTTCTCCATACTGATCACTAGATTGACCAGAGTTACCAAATAAAGTTTGGCTTTTAGTGTTAAGCGTTAGTTTTTAAGATTTAACTTTAGATTGTAGTTTAGGGTTTTAGTTTTAGGGTTAGCTTTAAGGTTTAGGGTTTAGCTTTAGCTTTTAAAAACTCGATAATGATTTTACAAGAGAGTTCCAATGTCGATGGGATGAGTTTAAACGAAGTTCATTTTTGAGCCGGTTACCCATGGTTCCCGTTTTTAAGAGAACCCACCCATATATATAGAAGGAGGTTCAAAAGGAAACAGGGAGCCACATGCAACCCGCTCAAACGAACTCTGATTGATCAACTCATTCCAGCGGTGTTGGAACCGTCTCGTCGAATCAATATAAGGATTAAATTTTTGGGTTATCCTTTAAGATTTTGGCTTTTGACTTTTAAGATTTAGAGTTTAACTTTTAGGCTTAGCTTTAAGGTTTAAATTTAAATTATTGAATAGCTATATGGTTTAGCTTTTAGACTTTAGTTTTCAGGATTAGCTTTTAGGGTCTATGGTTAGCTTTAGGGTTTAAGGTTTAGTTTTAGCTATTAAAAACTCAACAATAATATTATTCGACGAGCCGGTTATCACGTTGTTCAAATGAGTTTTATTAGAGTTTCTTTGAGGTGTTTTCTTCATTTTTGTTTTAGTATTTCTTTTAAACCCATCCATATATATGTATGAAATATCATATACTAAAGAAAAGAAAATAGATATGTATCAAAGCATATAAGTAGTTGACGTTTTATACAAGTGGTGACAGCTAGAAAAAAACAATGGGTTATACAAAAAATAATATGTATAGATTAAACAATATAGTAATACTCTTGTATTTATTTTGTGCAAGTTGCTTATAGCACACCCTCTATGTTTGATTATCATCGGCTTAAAACATGAATGGTAAACGATGTTAGTCGTTAGATGATCGAATTGTTATTTTCTAAACAACTAAATGTTATATCAACCCGATTTTATAGGGCTCGAACCAATATTATCTCAAGAGAAACAATATCTTAATTCTAGTGGTTTTGTCAATTTAATCCAATTCTCAGTTTCCCACCCTAACAATAACAATTGAATAAGTGGGATTATTTCTTGTTAATGAACTTTGTGAGAATTTAAAGGACAGTTATATTTGCCATAATTGTATTAACCTATACAGGGAACTATAACCAATTCATAAGAAACTCAAATCAACATAGCCATTTTCAAGTCAATGAAAGCATCCAAAACACATCAGCGGTGACGACACACTGAAGACCAGCGGCTACCAAACCACATTTGAGTAAAAGTAAAACCCACAAATTAAGGCTCAAAACTGAAGATCATCAAAGTCAAGCATTAGAATCAAATGAAACATATCTTCAAATTATGTAGAGAGCCGGCTAGCGAAGAAAAGCCATCAAACATTAAAAGAGATAAAGCATATAGAGAAAGTCATCGTCTCAACAAACAAATAAAAAGAGGACACCGCACACCGTCATAACCAACCAATAGAAAAACAAAATTCAATACGAACAGTTTCCCAGCAGGGTGTAACTAGGCATTAGAAAATGTTATATTGTACAATATAACATAATCAAAATTCAAAAGACGGTGACACGCAGGAGGCCGACGGCCACCGTAAAGTGAAAAACACTAACCGTTACTGTCATTCACATCCTGACGCCAAAAAAAGTCTGCCCACATTCAGAGAGCAAAGATAGATCTTGGCTCAGATCCGAATTTCCTCGCTATGAGGTATTAAGGTTCGAACACGAGACAGTGAGTAAGTCCAGAATTTCTCGATACATTGTTGAGCCGGATTGACCTTAAAAATGAAGGAAATGTTAAAAGGGCACGAGTTCACATCTTTTTGTTGCATGTTTGTTATTCTACATACGTACATCTTGTTATCTTGTTAAGAAAATTAATTCTTTTTGTTAGATGGTTATATCTTTTCTATATGGGAAAATTGAATATGGTGTTGTAAGGCATCTAAGCTTAGATGCAAAACCTTTTAAAAGTACGTAATTTTGTTTGTAATTATTAACAAAAATAGATGATTTTTGGTTTTATGTTTCTTTTTTTTTATTCAGAGTTCATATTTGCAATTAGCCTCGTCACTTTTCTAGTAAGTGAAAACCTAATTGCATAATTACCTTATTACTATTTAAAATAAAAAACAAAAAAAATGACATGCTTGTAGATCTCTTTGTAAAAATTGCACTATCCAGTGTCTTCATTTTTTAGGTAGTGTTTATTTTTTGTAAGAAGATCTTCCTGACCACTTTTGTCTTCGCCACGCAGACCACGGGAAGACATTGGGCTCTGAAGACTGTTTGTTTTCTCGCAGACGTTTCATTAAAAAACGTCTGCGAGAGGTCTTCCTCGCGAAGATGTGGACTTAGGTCTTCTCAATTTTATTTTCCTCTTCCTGAAAAACATCCAGACCCTCGCATCCTCTCTTTTCTCCTAAACACAAGAAACCCTAGCGCAGCTCTCTCTCGTCACTCTCGTCTCAGGCCGCCGGCGTGACTTCTCCACCGCCGGCCGCCTTCGCAAACCCCCGTCAGCCGCCTTCAGCAGCCTCGCTTTCCACGGCGGCGCTCTCCTCCTATCTCAGGCCTTCGCTATCCTTCGGCCTCGTCTCAGGCCGCCGGCTGTTGATTACTCGCACTCGGACCTCCATTTCGAACTCCGACCTCCATTTCGAACTCCGACCAGGTATGAATTTTCGTTCTCCAACAGTTCTCCTCTATTTCTTATTGAAGAATCCGACCAGTACTCTATTTCTTTTTTAATTTCCGTTCTCCAAGTCTCTCACTACATGACAATCGGCCCTAATTACAGATTTGATGATGGAATTATTTTTTTAACAGATTTGATGCTGATATAAATTGATGAATATGTTAATTTGTTGGTATCATTTGATAAAATGCTAGTTGATATAACAGATTTGATGAATGTTTGCTCAAAAATGTGTTATATTGCTCAAATGCTAGTTGGTATCATTTGATAAAATGTGCTATTTTGAGGATAGATTTTTTTACAAATGCAATTAGATTATAATTTGGTTGTGTTGTTGATTATTAGAAATGGGAGAAAAACAACAATGGTCAATTGAGCAACAAAAATGTTTATTGGAATGTTGCATTGAGGAAGTAACTACCGTGGGTAGAAAGGGAATGAGTTTGCATAGAGATTCATGGACAAAGGTTGCAAAAGTTCTTAAGGAAAGGTTTAACTTGGATTTGAATAAAAAACAATTGAAAAATACGTACGATAATCTTAAAGCCAAATATGTTGGATGGGTTTACTTGAAAAACAAAACCGACAATATATACAACCCTCATACCAATACCTTTACCTTAACGAATGAGGAATGGGAAGAATTTAAGAAGGTATGTTCGTACAATAATCATACTTTTACATATAATTTTTTAACATCCATCTTTAAACAAATAATCATAACATTTTTTTTTAATTAGGGGCACCCGAAAGCTGCTGCATTGAAAACAGTCCCGTTGCCTTTTCCTGAACTTTGTGCTCAATTGTTTGATGGTGCTACTGCCACCGGCAATGGCAAGTGGACATCAACTCAAACATCGGGGGTTGGATCGTCTTCTTTTCATCGTAACCAACCACTTCTGCTTTCTCATGACACGGAAGAAAATTCCGGCACGTTTCATCATACCTCTGAGCCTACTTTTGAGCCTACTTTTGAGCCTAGTCCCGAGCGTACCCATGAACCTAGTCCCGGTCCTAATCCAAACAAAAGGGCAAAAAAAGGGCCAACCGTTGATGAGTTAGCAATTGGTGTGCAAAGTGCTCTCGAGTATTTGATTAAAGGCAAAGAAGGGCCCTCCGTTGTTGACTGTTCTGAGAAGTTAAAGCAGGTTGGGTTAGAGCCGGTTGATCCTATATTTTTAGCTGCGTTTCATATTTTTGGAAAGTCATCAGATATGAGAGAGGCATGGATGGTTTTGCCGGATATTCCTAAAGTATTAAGGGGGTGGATCGTGATGACGGCTAAAACTTTGGGAGTGATAAATTAATGAAGAACATGTTTTCTTTTGGTTTTCTGTTACATTTTGGCTGAAAACTTTGTGGGTTTTTATGCTTATGTTGGATTTTGCCATGTTGAAAACTTTATAGGTTATGTTGGAATTAGCGATCTTAAAATAAATTGTTATTGTTGTTTTATGAACATTAGTTAAGTATTGTATAATTATTAGTTGAATTATAATGTTGAAAGAGTTTTTTAAGTTAAAAAAACAGTTTATTTAAAATACAGTTTATTTTAGCAGTTTGCAGAAGTTAAAAAAACAAACAGTCTTCTTCTTGCAGACTGCAGAGGTTTGGTCCACCTCTTCTTCTGCAGATGTCTGCAGATGTGGTCCGCAGACTAAAGACCTTTTACCTCTTCAAAAACAAACAGCACCTAGTGTCTCGAAAAGTGAAATGAACGATTAAAACCTGTTAAGATCGTCACTAACTTATGATTTTTAAACCAATGGAATTCTAATTTATGTACCAAGAATTACTAAAAAAATAATTTATAAAAAGAAATGAGAATAAAAAAAGAAACATAAAACCAAAAATCATATATTTTTGTTAATTTACAAACAAAACTATGTAGTTTTAAAGGGTTTCGCATCTAAGTTTAGATGCCTAACAGCACCATATTCAGTTATTCACTTTCCCCTTTCTATATATAGAGATACAGCTTTTGGTTGTATTCTCAAAGAAAGAAATTAATTATTTTTGTTAGATGGTTAGATCTTTTCTATATATAGAGCTTTTGGTTGTATTCTAAAAGAAACTGATGCACTATTCATTTGTTTTCAATATAAAGTTTATTTAAAATCGACAAACAAAATATATATATTTTTTAATTTTTCTGTATATTGTTGGGATTTGCTTTATTTTTATCCAAGTTTTGATATATATTTTATTTAAAATTGAGTCCTAATTTGAACTATTTTTTTTTTAGATTAAATTTTATTTTGGTGTCCCAACATTATTTTTTTTAACGACAAATCTATTTTACTTATACTCTTAAACTATTTCACAAACTAAATTATACAATTATTTTTATACGTTTGAACCCAGTATCTCCAACTAAGAGAACAAAACATCTACCAAATGTGCTACTCCCTTATTAACGTTATCCCAACACCATAACTAACGATTTATTGTGATATTTTTCTTAACATTTAACGTTTCAATATAAAGTTTAATTATTTAAAGTTGAGCCCTCTTAGCGCTTAACCTACAAATTTCTACTATTTGTGACATGGGAGGAGAAATATTTACACGTTTTCACCAAAATGCTCAATGACAAAGGAAAAGTAAACCAAGAAGTAAACCAGAGACATCTTTCTTGTTTTTTTTTGGATTTAAATTAAATTCACACAAAAGTTTTAATTAGCAGCAACAGAAGCTTACGTACTCCAACATCTCTAAATTAAGATAGTTGCTAAAAAACTTTCCTATTTAAGTGCTTCCCTCTAACATTTTATCATCATCAACCCTCAAAAGTTTCAACACAACCCACTCCTCTTTGATCAAAATGCGCTTCTCAAAGTTTCTCATTGTTCTTTTCTTTCTACAAACTCTTTTAGCCATTGGATCAACACAACCTACTGCATCAAAATCAGACCTTTTTAGGGAATATATTGGAGCCGAGTTCAATAATGTCAAATTTTCAGACGTACCCATCAACCCAAATGTCCAATTCCATTACATACTCTCTTTCGCAATCGACTACACCACTTCATCATCTTCATCCCCGACCAACGGGAAGTTCAACGTGTTCTGGGACACGGATAATCTCTCCCCTTCTCAAGTCTCTTCCATCAAGAGTAAACATTCTAATGTCAAAGTAGCTGTGAGCTTAGGAGGTGACAGTGTGAACGGAGGAAGCTGTTACTTTAGCCCTTCTTCGGTGGACACATGGGTTTCTAATGCTGTTTCATCGCTCACCAAGATCATTCAACAGTATAACTTAGATGGGATTGATATCGACTACGAGCATTTTCATGCGGATCCTAAAACTTTTGCAGAGTGCATTGGGAAGCTTATAACCACCCTTAAGAAAAATGGAGTCATCTCATTTGCATCCATAGCTCCATTTGATGATGATCAAGTTCAAAGCCATTATTTGGCTCTTTGGAAGAGTTATGGTCACATCATAGACTATGTCAATTTCCAATTTTATGCATATGATAAGGGAACAACTGTTTCTCAGTTCATGAAGTATTTTCAGACACAAAGCTCCAACTATGGAGGTGGTAGCATCTTGGCTAGCTTCATAAGTGACTCGAGTGGAGGTTTATCACCGCAGAACGGGTTTTTTACCGCGTGTAGCAGGCTTAGAAGCCAAGGGAAGCTTGGGGGGATCTTTGTATGGTCTGCAGATGATTCAAAGGCGTTAGGTTTCCGCTATGAGAAGCAGTCGCAAGCTTTGCTGGCTGCCCATCCTTAATTGGTACTAATATTATGTTTTGTACTTGTGTTTCTTTGTGGTTTTCTGTTTCTGGTGCCTAAGAACATATATACTACGATTATTATCTACTAGTGATGTAACAAGTCTTCTGTGTGAACTGTGAATAGTCTGTATATGGTCACAAAGATACACAACTATATAGAAGTAGACATCATACTTTCAAATCCACGATATAGATACCTAAAGATACATAAAAACATGCCTACTCCATGTTTCATAAAAAGTATGTGTGCTATCCCTAAAAAAAAATTGTGTTTGTGATACCCTTAGAGAAGTTTTCTAGTTTCGCTATGGTCTAATGATAAGGAATGGATTCATGGATATTCACTTTTGAATGTGTCGTTGATGTTTATAAATCATTGAAAAACTTCTAAATTTAGCAAAATAGGTTAACTTAGGTCTATCTCACGATGATGATTTTTTTTATGCCTGCAAAGAATGGAAGAGACAAGATAAGGTTAGAGGCATATTTGCTTCATGTGTGGATGAATCCAAAGCCTTTGGTTTTAGATATTAACAAGAATCTCAGTCCATATGTCAGCATCATCAGTATCCTTCGTGAGCAGAATCTGTAAGATTTCTTGTTCCCATTGTTTCTTCTGTTCTTATATACGTACAAATAAGTATTAAGCTATCAAGGAATCAACACAAGTGGTTTCAGAGGCAAAACCAGAGGTAGTTCGTGCTACCCCTTAAACTCTCGTAGGCGAATAGAAAAATAGGATTTAATCAACCTATAACAAACCTATATATCAAGGAATTTTCAGGTTTAGATTCATAATCTACCTTGGTGCATTTCTACTCTAACTACAAATAAAACATAATATACTGAATCTTCTGTTGCTATAGCTACACTAATATTACTAATCTCACACTATTCCCTTGTCAAATTAGACTCAGACGTCCTTTCACAGAGTAGTGGGCCACATTTCCGACAACCCTAACTTAGACGGACCAAACGTGTGAAAGATAAGAGGGCTTTTTCTGACAAACCCTTATCGGGACAGCCGTCCTGTTGTTGTTGTTGTGGGATTAGTAATTTAGAATTCAGATGTTATTAAGAAAAAAATATCATGAAACAACCAAAAAGAACAAGGAAAGAGCTAAAGACAGCAGCAATGTCTTATTCTTTTGCCGACGATTATTATGACAAAAACTTAGTATTTGTGACAATGTGGTAGTGACAGCCGAGAACACGATATATAAATACTTATCGTTAATTTAATCATATCTATCCTTACCAATTTGCTAGAAAGAACTTGTATGCTTTTTGGTCAAAAGAATGGGATTCTCTATTATTCTTTTCACTCTACAAACTCTTTTAGCCATGGCATTAACACAATCTATCGAACAAAAAATGGGTATATTTCGAGAATATATTGGAGCTGAATCCAATAATGTCAAATTAGCAGATGTACCCATAAACCCAAATGTTGAATTCCACTACATACTTGCATTTGCAATTGATTACACAACCTCATCTTCCCCCTACCCAACTGACGGTAAATTCAACGTGTTCTGGGATACAGAAAACTGCAGCCCATCTAAAGTTTCTTCAATCAAGAAACTGCATTCTAATGTCAAAGTGGCTTTGAGCTTAGGAGGTGACAGTGTGGTAAAAGGAAAGTACTGTTACTTTAGCCCTTCTTCGGTCGATTCATGGGTTTCCAACGCGGTTTCTTCGCTCACAAACATCATCAAAGAGTACGATTTAGACGGGATTGATATAGACTATGAGCATTTTGATCATGGACATCCTGAAGTTTTCGCGGAGTGCATTGGGAAGCTTATAACCACCCTCAAAAACAACGGAGTCATCTCGTTTGCATCGATAGCTCCATACGAAAACCATGAAGTTCAAAGCCACTATTTGGCTCTTTGGAAGAGTTATGGTCACATCATAGACTATGTCAATTTCCAGTTTTATGCGTACGATAAGGGGACAACTGTTTCGCAGTTTATGGACTATTTTCGGATACAAAGCTCAAATTACAAAGGAGGTAATATCTTAGTTAGCTTCACTACTGAAGGAAGTGGAGGATTGACGCCTGAAAACGGGTTCTTTATCGCTTGTAATCGGCTAAAGAATGAAGGGAAGCTCCATGGGATATTTGTCTGGTCTGCAGATAGTTCTAAGGCTTTAGGTTTTCGATACGAAAAGAAATCACAGGCCCTGCTAGCAGCCCGTCATTTGCATTCTACCGTGTAATATTCTTTCGGTTTATATATTTATTATCAAGATTTTGCACTGTTTGAAGCTTGTGTTCTTGATATTTTCTTGAAATTTTTTGTTGTATTTGGGTATCTGTCTGCTTATAACGTTGGCTGCAATAAAAATTGGATTCACAAGAGTATTAGCAAGTTGTGTTTAATCCGTGCTCTAGTAAATTTATGATGTCACCTTCTCTTTCAAATAATTCATTTCATATCACTACTACACATTTAGACGAAAGCTAACGAAATTCGTGAACAACAAAACTGCTCGTAAAATTAGCAACCGTATTTGTGACACTGACCGAATCAAAACTTGTCGCAAAAATAGCAACCGACAAAACCGGTCGTAATGCAAGTGAATGAATTGTTTTGGTCGTAAAATCGTCATAAATATAACGACCGGAATTGTTTTGGTCACAACTACAGTCACTAATCTTACAAAATAATAAGTAAATAAAATTAAATTTTATTTAATTTAGTTACAAAAATGATGGAAATTTAGCTAAAGCTAAAGTTCGTTTCAGACACAAATACAGTCGATATTTTAGAAATATAAAATAACAATTAATTTGGAAAAAAAAGGTATGCAAATATAACTACCATTTTTTTTTACCACAAATACATCTAGTAAAACTATTTCGGCCATAAATACAGCTACCAAAATTGTTTTGGTCATAAATACGGCTATCAAGATTGTTTCGGTCGCAAGTACAATCATCAATTTTAAAATATAAAAAATAAATCGGCCACAAATCTAGCTAGCGAAATTGTTCCATCAATATGTACGGTTGTCGGTTTAAAAAAAACAATGTAATAAACTTAAATCCACCACAAAATGGTCACAAACGTGCTATAAAATTTGTTTCGGCCTCTAATACATTTGCTTAAGATAAATTTTGGTCGCAAAAAAAAATGTCAAAAATCATAGTAGTTTTTATTTTCAAACAATGTCACATAGTTTTCTTTTTATTTTTTTATTAATTAAACTAATAAAAAACAACACAACACTACACCACATAACACCATGTATACTCCTATCATAACACCCAAATGGTCTTATCCAGTCATCGTTGATGTGAGCATTCACAACCCAACCCCCATAATATTGTGAGGTAAAATTATTGTTCACCCCTATATTTGATGAAAAAAACTGATGATTTTTTAAATTTGGGGTTTTGTGTGATTGAAAGAGAGAGAAAATGTAATGATGAGGGTATAACAAAGTATTATTTAATTGTAGTTGTGAGTGAAAGAGAGAGAAAACGTAATGATAAAGTATAAATTATAGGGATGGGGGATGGGTTGTGTTTTGAATAACATTATTTTATACCTTTATCATTACACTAGGTTAGTAACCCGTGTATCACACGGGTTGAATTTAGTTTATAATATTAGTAAACATATAAAAATATATTAAGAAATTTGAAAATTATAAATGAAATAATTAATTATAAAATATTAAATGATAATTTAATAATACATTAAAGATGATAAATTCTTGATTTGTTTTCTTAAAAAGACTCAATTATTGAGTAATTTATCAAATCTACATTATGTTTGTCAAGTTTTTTAAAATGAAAATTTAGTTTAGATAAAATTGGTAATTAGTTCAATTGGTAATTTACTAAATTTTTTTTTTTTTTTGTTTTTTTTTTTTAACAATTGAAAAAAGAAGACAATTGAATATGGTTTTGACATGTGTCAATGCTGATGTGAACACTTTAAAAAGAAGACATGTGGACATTTTTTTATTACTTTATTAGGATTATAAGATTAAAATTTTCTCTCTTTTCCACTTACAACCACCTATAACATAGGATGTAACAAAACAAGGGATCTTGTCATGTTCGAAAAGGGGTTGTAACTTTATTTATTTGTTAATTAATTAATTAATTGATTTATTTATTTATTTATTTATTTATTTATTTATTTTGTGAACGTCGTGTAGCATCTGACATTTTGTCACATGATGTGTGACAGTGTGAGTCTATATAAGCATGTCCCAATCCTCATCAACAAATCATCAAATTGAATGAATGGAGAAATTAGAGCTCTTTTTCATCCCATCACCACTCATGGGTCATGCCGGTCAGGCTGTTGAGCTAGCCAACCTCTTCATCAAACACTTCCACCATCTCACCATCACCGTACTCGTCATGAAGCTCCCCGGTGATCCCATCGGCACCGGTTACACCGACTCCCTCACCGATGATCGAATCAAATTCATCCACTTCCCACCTATGGATCCTGATTTGTTTCTAGACTGCCCGACCGTTGGATTTAGGGCGGACGCAGTTATTAACCGCCATAAGCCCATCATAAGGGACCTTGTGGCTAGTCGAGAGCATCGACTTGGCGCGTTGGTTGTTGACATGTTCTGTACACCAATGATCGATGTAGGTAACGAATTTAACGTCCCGACCTACTTGTTTTTCACCTCCAATGCGGCTTTTCTCGGGGTTATGTTTTATTTCCAGACTCTCCAGGATGAGCACGGTCAGGACATATCGCAACTGGTGCTCTCAGGCACTGAGTTAACGGTCCCGAGCTATGCCAGCCCGGTTCCTCCGAGTGTCTTGCCAAGCTTGTTTTGGGATCATGATCAATGGAACAAACGGTTTATTCATTACACCCGGAAGTACAGAGAAGCCAAGGGCATAATCGTGAACACGTTTCTAGAGCTAGAGCATCATGCTCTCCGGTCCTATGATGATAAAACTCCCCATGTATACCCGGTCGGTCCCTTGCTAAAACCAGACAAACCGACACCAAAACATGATGTACTGCAGTGGTTGAAAGGTCAACCGAAGTCATCAGTCCTGCTGTTATGCTTCGGGTCCAGGGGATGGTTTGAGGCGGACCAAGTGAGGGAAATAGCGGTTGCTATAGAAAGGAGCGGATACCGGTTCATATGGTCCCTACGCCGGCCTCCTTCAGCTGATCAAAAAGGGTTCCCGGGGGACTACACGGACTACAATGAGGTCCTGCCAGATGGATTCCTAGAGCGGACAGCCGGAAAGGGGAAAGTTATTGGGTGGGTCCCACAGACGGAAGTGCTGGCTGATGTGGCGACAGGCGGGTTCATATCTCACTGCGGGTGGAACTCCATACTCGAGAGCCTTTGGTACGGGGTTCCAGTTGCAACGTGGCCGATATATGCAGAGCAACAACTGGATGCATTTCAAATGGTTAGGGACTTGGGTTTGGCAGTGGAGATTTCTTTGGATTATAACCAGATAGACAAGAATCAGAAAGTGGTGTCAGCTGAGGAGATTGAGAAAGGAATAAGAGAGGTGATGGATGGCAATAGTGAGATTCGAGCCGAGGTGAAGAAGATGAAAGCTAAGAGCCAAATGGCAGTGAAAGAAGGTGGTTCATCATTTGCCAGTTTGAGCCGTCTTGTTGATGATATTATGCAACCACCATCATGGAATAAAGGGTTAGCTGCAACAGATATAGGAAATAATTAAGGGACTAATTCAATGCAACTGTTGATTTTAAAGCTGTGGAACAAGAACTAAAAACAAAGATTGGAAACCTTAATTTACTTGAAGTAGTTGTCATTGTTAAGGGCAGAATCTCAGTGAAAGTTATGATCATTATCGCTACATCTATGAGGATGATTTTGAGAAGCAGTAATAAAACCAAATCATTTAACATTCAAATAACCAGTTGTCTTGTGTAGTTTCTTTCTTAATGCCTCTTTTTGGTCAATTTGTCTATTAAATTGTTCAAAAAGTTAACATATTAAAACCTTGGTTTTAAAATACACTTATAAAATGTGTGTAGAGACAGCAACCAACAGAAAATGCTAAAAAATAAATAGATATATATATCAGAATGTAATCATACTCAAACACTAAAAAACATAAATATTTCAGCCCCCTAGCAGCAGATTTTCCTTGCTGCTTTTGGTACCACTGCAGGTCTACATGTTCTAAATAATCAAATATTTTCTAAATATAAAATAAACACAGTATTGGGTATAAGCAATCTGAAGGTAAAAAATAAAATAAAACTGACTCCTTAGATGCAAATAATCACAGAAAAGCATGACCTTGATATAGACAGTAAGAAATGAGTTATATGCTGAAATTCATACCATGTCCTTTAGGAAGCAATGACCCGTAATTATAACCTAGCTGCAAATTGCAACATCACTATAAACTTTAGTAGTCTACAACAATTTATAAAAAAATATACAACTATTCCATATTAGAAATATCAATGTTTACACCATGGAATCTTCCTATAATAACATATAACCACAAACAAAACTGAAAACCTTCTAATGATCAAACTAAAAAATTCATAGAAATACAGCAGTGGGTGTAAGCCACTTTAAAAGTACTTAACGCTTAACATAAAAATGTAAATAACAAACTCCTAAAACTAAGATAACCCATGCTTTCTTTCAGTCGACAAAGCAAACATACCGATTCTAACAAACTGACTCATGATTTGTTCAATTAACATGTAACTAACATAAAGACTTGACCCATCCAAACCAATTCCACAACCCGCCTTTCACCGGTTAATGACCCGTGCCCGTGTGACCCATTAGCAAACCGATTAAACCAACAATAACCGAGGTCAGTTCTCACTCAACAAAGGTTTTTCTTCTAACAATGAAGATAATGTAAGCCCTGTCACTGTGTTTCAATGGCTTCTTAAGGTTGATCTAAATTGGAACTGTGATAGCCCTATCACTGTGTTTCAGTGACCTCTTAAAGTTGATCTAAATGGAAACACAGATAGCCCACCTCACAAACTATTCAACACAAATAACCTCTCAAAGGCTTATAAAATCGATGGCACCTAAAAATACAAAATCTATTCAAACACACATATCTTTTACACTACAGAAGACCAATTAACTGAAACATTTCACAGAACCTCTAGGTGGTCAATTGACAGAGTAAACACTAACATTCTTCGATTTTATAAGCCTTTACAGTATGAAGAAGAACAAACGCAGAATCGGCATCAAGAAGAAGAAACTGAAAATATAAACTGAGACCATCGAGCGGTCGCAAAAACCCCAAAATACTTAAAACTCGGAATCAACATTAGGGGCCTAACAGGCTAACATCAACGTCAAAGAACAAATGAATAACAGAAGTCCAATTTCCGCACAATATTTCGAAGCGCATGTCCAGCAAAAACCCTAAAAAACTATAGATCGATATAATGTACAATGTCTACTAAAAGAAATTAACGGAGTATAACCGAAGAATCGCAGAAGAAAATCTCAGGAACATACCAGGGAGGACGAAGATCATACGGAACTGGTAGAAAGAAGAGATCAAAAGGAAAATGGAAAGAAAAAAAAATATATTTGTGTTTCATTTGAGGACGGAGTTTCATTTAACGAGAAAAAAGAAAGAAACGTTTTGTTTTCTTCTAATTTGGAGAGAAAAGAAAAGAAAGTTATATCTCACTTTCTTTTCTCTTCCTTTCCATCCTTTCTTTTCTTTTCTCTTTTTTTTTCTTCATAGATTAACTCGGGAACATAGTGTTAGTACGTTCCTATAAAATGAGTAACCGGTTAATAACAGATGACTGCGGAAAAAAAAAAACACTTAAAAAGTAGATGCATAAAAGACTTGCACCTAAACCATGCTTTATGAGGTTGTAAAAACTTACTTAATAGGCAATTATATAGATTAAAACTAGAGTTAGTTAGTGTTACTATCATAGTATCATTAATATAGATTAAATTAGAGTGAGTTTTAGTGTTAATATCATCAATACCGAATAATTAAGGTTATTATTGGTTAACTATTGTAATCTATCAATTTGTAATTTTCAAAAATGTATAATTGGATGATCAAAAAGTTTCCAGACTAAGTATAGCTAGTTTTATACTCATTCTAGTTCAGGTAGTGCAATATAATTACATAAAAAAATTAGTTATGAAATCCGTATATGACACAGAGTTGAAACGAAGGAACCAAGTAGATATCACCACACAATACGTGAACACTCAATTGTTGTCCTTGATAGCCTCCATTTATACCTCTTTTTTTTTATTCAAGGCCCCCATTAACATTGGAACGAATCTGTTTTAATTTCTTGTTGTGGGGTGGGGTGGGGTGGGGGAGGTAATGATGATTCCAAAAAAGTTCATTGGATTGTTAGGTCTTCTGTGTGCAAACCGAAGGATGCTGGAGGTCTCAGTTTGGATCCTCTTGAGAACATAAATAGAACCCACCTTACTAAATGGTATTGGCGCTTTTTGGTGGAAACTCATAGCCTTTGGAGGAAAGTGGTCTTGGGCTTTCATGGGCCTGAAATTCCGTCCAGTACTGTAGGAGTAGAAATGAGGTTATTGTTTGGAAAGATTTGTGTAATTTCAGTTTTACCATGTAAGTCTGGCTTATTTTTTTCTCTGGCTCTAGTGTCTTGCTAGTTGGTGGGTTACTTATTTTATTAAAATCGTCGTTCAAAAAAAAAAAAAAACTAAGAGTCAATTAGTGTCGAAGTGTCGATATTGGTCAATTTTGGTTTGATACTTTTTTTCAAATAAACATCATATTAATTTTATAGAGATAAGTGATTTTTATAGAATGTCATTTAGAAAAATTAATATTTTATGAATATAACAGTATACGATTCTTTTAGAAAAACAAATGATTTGAACTTTTCTTCTATAGGCATAAACCATAAACCAGTTGGTTCACGAGCCAATTAAAAAAAATATTTATTTATTTATTCCTAAATATAATTTTATCTTTTAAATATAATTTTTTCTTTTATGGTTGGTTGCGATTCAGTGGTTCATAAAACCCATGTTATCTTTATATACTTTTTTTTTTAACTTTCATGGCTGGTCTGTCTTTTTAGTCTGATCTTGGGTAATTTGGCTTGGACTGATGAAGATACAAGGTCCATGGATAATCTTTTTGGATCAAAGCATTGGGATGGTACTCATATTCAAATGGACAAAAGTTCTTATTGGACCAGTATTAAAGATACGGGCCCTTAGTTGGAAATTAAAGGAGGTTTTGACTAAGGGTGTAAACGAGCCGAGCTCGAACTCGTCTAGGCTTGAGCTCGGCTCGTTTAAATTTAACAGAATTCGATTCGAGCTTTATTTCTGATGCTCGAGCTCGGCTCGTGGAGAATTTTAAAGTTCGAGTTTGGCTCGGGCTCGGCTCGTTTATTAATTTTTAGAGTAAATTACAAAAAAGATCCTTTATATTTAATTCAAATTTCCGATTAGGTCATTTAACTAAAGTAATTACGTCAAACATCCTTTATGTTTTATACATGTTTCAGAGAAGGCCCTTTATCACTAACGGGGTTAAAATTATCCGTTAAATCAAGGGTATTTCCGTCATTTTAATTTTTTTTAATAAAAACTTTAAAATAAAAAATATCTCTTTTAAATCTCACAACCGTCTTCTTCCTTCTGTTACTTGTTTGGTTGTGCTTTTAGAAATGACTTTTGGTTTTTAGAGGAGGCAAAAAGTCAAAAATACCCCTCCAAAAGCTAATAAGTCACAACATTGTGGTTTTTTGCTGCTTTTGGAGGGGCATTTTTGACTTTTTGCCTCCTCCAAAAACCAAAACTCATATCGTTTTTCCGGTCAATCACCGTCTTTAACCATGACTAAGTTTCTCACCGGTCGCAGCCATCAGGATCTAAACAGCAACCACCGTCTCCTAATCTCTTCCACTACCTCCTGCTTCTATCTTAATCTGTCAGCCACAGAAAAATCCAAACAACGTGTGTTTTTAGCCAAAATTCCGGTCGCCGCCATCAGGACCTAAACAACTTCTGTTTTCAACTTGAAATAATAATTGATATAATCGGTTACCGTTTTATGGATGGCGGATTATACTAACCGAGAATTTACGTTTAAATCGAAATAATAACTGCTACCATCGAAGAACCTGAGAATTGCTATTAAATTGAAATCAACGGTGGAAATTCCTTTTACAAAGAATTGCTACTAAATTAAACTTTTCTAACAGACCATCGAACTGAGAATTGCTATTAAATTAAAATTTTCTATTGCTATGTCAATCATCAAACTATTGAATTTTGTGGTTGTAGACTTGTAGCTGGTGGTGGCGTGATACAGGAGTGGAAGGGGGAGAACTCAGGAACCTCTGATTTTTAGAAAAGGGTATATTTTATTTTAGGATTAAATTAAAAGATGTTGTAAAATAACAAAAATATCCTAACTTAACGGAGTTTTCTAACTCCGTTAGTGATAAAGGATCTTCTCTGAAACAAACATAAAATATAAAGGATGTTTGGCGTAATTACTTTAATTAAAGGACCTAGTCCAAAATTTGTGTATAACATAAAGGACCTTTTATGTAATTTACTCTAATTTTTATTTATTTATATATTATTATAATTAAATTTGTATATATTTAGAATTATACTTTTTTATATAGAAAATATTACATATTATTTATTTATTTTATCATAATTTTATATATAATAATAATTATTTTTAAATATATTAAAAAAATTATATAAAAAATATATAAATAAAAAGCTCGTTTAGGCTCGCGAGCCGGCTCGAGCTCGATATGTAAAGCTTGGGCTCGAGCTCGTTTATTAAACGAGCCCTATTTCAAAGCTTGAGCTCACTCGAGCTCGTTAAAGCTCGGCTCGTTTCGAGCTTTTTATCGAGTTGATCTTGAGTAGCTCATGAGCGGCTCGACTCATTTACACCCCTAGTTATGACTAAAAAAGTGTGTGGTCATACCTCCTTCTCATTGTTAATTCTTTTTTATATAAATCTTCTAAAATGATATAATCCAATTAGATTTCAGAATGACGTGTGGAGGAAGCGTAATGTGCATCACACCCCCTGCATTTTGTTTAAATATGGCGCACATGTGTAGTGGCATGTGGGTCGCTATATGCTTTATAACCCCCCTCAAAATCCCCACACATACTCTTAAGCTAGGCGAAATACTGAAGTCGCATGTGCGACAATGTTGACCTAGTCCGCAACCTTGAAAATAGGGCTAAGTAACGGGTTGACCCGAACCAAAACTAGAAACTTGTGAAACCAATTACCTCTGAAAGCTAGAACCAGGACCGGAACTGAAACCTATGAAATTGGTTCGGGCCTTTTCAATTTTCACAGATGGGGTATCGGTTCTTGAACTTTTGGACCGTGAAATGTGAAAAGTGTATAAAAAATCTTTTGGACCTGCTAATGAGATTTGACTATTGACCATTGCCAATTTTAAAAGAGGTTTTGCATGATTAAATATTGTGCTACATGTAGGGGCGGAACTATAAGTTTTTTTAAGGGGTGGCACAAACTTTTTAAAGGGTTCGAGACAGTGCTCCGGAGAGAGCAAGTCCAACGAACGACAACCGGTGATGGATCTAACAGGGTGAGCCCTTGACTGGGGTTGAGTATATGAATAAAAGACGAAGAAGTTCGAAAGCGTCTACAATCAATAAATTGTTAGCCTAGTCGTTTGGGTCCCTAACCACTTAAGCAAGTTAAATTTTAAGAAAAAGAAAAGATAATTTAAATATTAAAAACAAATATCAACATCATTTTAAGAGACATTAACGTAGTGGTCTTGGACACTAATTGCTTACTTTCAGACGCAAGTCCGAAACCAACTTCAATTAATATTCTAATATTTTTTAAGGCACACAAGGTGACAATTTGGTTACTTCTAAAACTGGAAGAAAAAAGAAAAACCCCTGCAACTTAGAGGAATAGAACACGCTAGGGGTGTTCAACGAATCGATTTTCAAATTCTCGAGCTAATCGAATCGAATTATTCGAATTTGAATTTTTAAATCCTGGATTCGAATTCGATTCGAATTCGAATAAGTCGATTCGAATTCGAATAAGTCGATTCGAATTCGAAATAGAAATCCTATTCGAATTCGATTCGATTTGAATTCGAATTGAACCCGAACCGAATCTGAATCGAATTCGAATAAATTCAAATTTATTTTAGTAAAAAATATAAAACTAATAAAAACAACCAAAAGGCAAATTATTAATATGTATTATATACAAAATAAATGTATAATATATATATATATATATATATATATATATATATAGGAGAAAGATATTTTGGAACCCTCCTTTACTTGGAGAAACATTGGAACCCACTTTTTATCCATTGATCAAGTTAATCCAATGGCTAGAATTAATTTATTTACCTTAATTACTTATCAAAGTTACTATTCAAAATTCGAATTCAAATCGAATTCAAATTTGAGATTCATACTCAAATTCTATTCAAAATTCGATATCAGATATCGAATCAAATCGAATTCAAATCTGACGTTTCGAATCGAATTTTGAGCCGGTAATTTTCGAATCGAATCGAGTCGAATTCCGAATTACTCGAATCCAATTCGAAAATTGAACACCCCTAGAACACACGGCCTCTCGATCAAGATTTAGCTGATTTTCCATTGCACCGCAAATCTAACTTTTTATATTGTTAACAAAAGGCTATTTAAAGGGGTAGTACAAATATTAAAATTAAAAAAAACACAAAAATTTTAAAAATTTCCACTTCGTATACGAGTTTAAGGGGTAGCATGTGCTACTCCTGGACCTTCATAAGGTCCGTCCCTGGCTACATATTTAAAAAAAAATAAGAAAACATACGATGAGCATAAATAAAGCTAACCAATCAAACATATCTTCTAATGTTTCAGTTGGATAAAGATAAATCCTTTCACCAACATTTTGTCTAAGAAGTATGAGATGTGTGAACCAACAAATTCAATCATACACTAATGTCAAATTTTAAGTTTAACTAAAATAAACAAAGAGGTTTTGCAAAACGGAACTTTCAGTATCCACGAATTAAATGAATACATAACATAGCACATTATTAGATGATAAGGTTACAAAATTTTTGTGTTCTATAAATCTTGAAATCCAAACAAATTCACATATCAATTTATGCTTCACAAATTCATTGATCACAAAATTCATTGATGGCCAAACAAACATATAAAAATCTAAAAGTTTGAACACAACTGGAGTACTCGCTGGTCAATAAGTAACAAATACTTATTACCATTTTATTCCTTCATCATGACACAATTGATTTAATTATATGTATAAAAGTAATAAACATTTACTAATAATCATTTGATCATCAGTTACAGTAATGTTTCCTTCACAGATACAATTGACATCCTTGGCTTGGGTTGAGGCTATTTCAGGAAAATTACAAAACACATGTGTTGATCCTTAAATTTCCAAAAATAAACATGTTTTTGTAGCTTTTCGACATAAACATATTGACTTAAACGGACCAATAATGTTGTGTCAAGTACCCCTCAGCCGGCTAAGAAAGTTGGTGCTAAGAAAGTTGGTCTTAGCTTTCACAAAAGTTCATAAAAAGAACATGTGGGACTGACCATTGGAAAAGTTCAAAACCATCGGCTAAGCCTTCTCTTTTTTATGGCTAAGCTTTCGAAAGGAGTAGGCTAAAGAGAAGGCTAAGAAGCGTCGGGTTAACCTTCTCTTTTTGAAGATTTAGCCTAAGCAGACCAACAATTTTAGCGGACGAAGTGATACATGGCATTAACATGTCCTTAATGATTCGTTCAGGTCAATGTGTACATGGTGGAAAGCTAGAAAGACAAATTTATTTTTAAAAATTCAAGAGTTAGCATGTGTATTTTCTTGTTACTTAAAAATTGGTGAAAAACTGTTACATTTTCTTAACAACAAACACATATTAATTGTTGCACAATTACTATACTTCTAAAATCATCAAACTCACATTTTAACTGTTACCGGTTTAACAACGGGGACTGAGTGGCATTGGAGTCCGGGAGTTCTGGTTTTATTGTTTTAGTAAATTAAATAAATAGTCTCTCTAGTAAATTAAGTGTAGCAGACATATGGTTTGGTTATACATCCACATCTACGATATGATGTTAACATTTGTTAGAAGCTAAGGGGTAAAACAAATCTGGGTTAAAACTATTTGAGATAAAACAATTTATATTAACTTTACCTCTTTACTTATACATAGGATTTAGTAGTAGAATATTTTGTATCTGTCTAATTGATGTCTTTGTATATATTTTGTTTTCATAAATTAAATTATTGTAGAAATTAAAGTAGTCAAATCGGATCTTTAATATGTTTTTCGAGCCATGGCGTATCTGAATCGGGCTTCATCGACAATAGATGGATCGGAATCAGAGTGATCAGACATGCACACGTAACAACGCGTTAAGGCGACACAAGGAGTGAATTTTCCATGTAACAATCATTCGGCGTGAGAATCAGTAGCTGATCGGAGAAGTATAAAGTTCAGAAGTTGACAGAGAGGAATGTGTAATGCCGCACTATTATTGGTTGAATGTGCGCGCATCACGGACGTATAACACATGACATAACCGTTTAGATTGATTCTCACGTAAGACGTGGATTCGGGTCTGGTCCGTGTGAGTTCTTTAAGTGGGTGGGTCTGATCCTACTCATGAAAGGCCCAGACTAAGTTGAATTTTGATGATTCGATCTATCCTCTTCAATTATATTATAGGGACCCCTATGTTATATTATATCTCACTAAAAATTCGAATAATATATTGTCATATTCGAAACTTGGATTGCTTTTTGTTTTGTTGAAGGTGACTAAATAGCGAGAATCATGTGCCGGCATTGCATTATTCATTTTCATATGGCCCAGTCGTTCGGAACCTGCCGCTAAATTAACCCTACTTGTCCCATATTTTGCTCCATAATTATTGGTACCAAATTTTAACAATTAATAATTTTTAATGAAAATATTTTTAATTCTTTCCCTCCTAAGTATCTTGAAATTATCTACTACTATAGCTACGATTTTCTAACTCTTTTTGGCTTGACACATAAATGGGAGGAGATGTTAGAATAGCTAAACATCTAGTGTGAATAGATCGAGTTAATTCATCAAAGGATTAATGCACCATATTGATATTGATGATTAGGGGTGTTAGTATTTATCGAGTCAAATTCAGGTATTCGAGTTATTTGAATCGAGTTATTCGAATTTGAAAATTTAAAGTTGGATTCGAATTTGATTCAATTCAAATAAAATTACCTAAACCAATTCGAGTAAACACCTTAATCCGATGTAATTTCAGATAAGCTTATTCGAATTCAAAGCAGGTCTTTCCATATTCTTTTTAAACACCTTAACCCGATGCAACATCGGGTGCGTGGACATTCCGGACATTACATATAGTTTCAGTTGTTTTACCCTTGGAGACATATGGTTTCTCTTGTGGAGACCCGCAATTTGTTTTAAGGAATCCGTGTTGAACCGAATCCTCAGTCTCAACTGCCAACATCGTTGTTTGTTCTTTCTTGCAGCATTACAGACTACAAGAAGATACAAGAAGATGTTGATGTATGTTTCTGTTTCATTATCTATTTTTGTTTTGTACACGCTATAGTATCAGGTTTATTTTCAAGTATAACGAGAGTATTGTAAGTTAAAATTTATTATTATTATTATATTGTTTATTTAATAAAAGGTGATTCATATCTCTGTATAAACACAATAAACAAAAAATTACCGAAGATTACAATCCATATTTAATGATTTATATATCTATAAAACTATGTTGTTTGTTAAACTTGCCGTAAACATGTCTTACGAGTTATTAACTTGTTTAGTGCAATAAGTTGAATTTTGATGAGTGTCATATACGGTTTAAATGGTTTAAATGGGATGAAACCGCCTAAACGTTTTTAGACGTGTCACTAACGCGTCAATCTGTTTATGACCTCATCTTGATTACCCTAATTAAACACTAATATGTTTTACGTTGTGTCAAATCATGATGTGTTAACTAGTCGTGTCATACATATGTCCCCTTCCCTAACAAGAGATAATTTGTTTGATTCGTACAAGTGATATTTTTCTTTGATCATGTCTAAGAGCACATAATAGATTGAAAATCAAGAAGGGCGCTTAACACATAACTGACCCAAAAGAGCTTGATTGTAGACTCGATTCCACCTACCACATTTTTTAATTAATGATTTTCCTTTAAAGATCGGTTTAGGAAAAATTTAGGTTGAGACAGATTTATGGCTCATGTCATATAATTACAAAAACGTGAGTGCAATATAAGTATACTATAGGGACCATATAATTAACTCCTTTTTTTAAATAAAATTGAAAGGACATGTATTGTCGTGCAAAGTCTTAGGGTATCTGTAGTCATGAAGCTCTTGTTTGGGTAAAACCTGACACATAACAACTTAGTATGTAGGGGCGAACCTAAGACTCCTCCATGGGAGTCGAACGACACACATGAATTTGTTTTACGTACTAGTATATATATTATTTTATTTCCAGCAAATCCCAAGAAATTTAGTCACCGAACCGTACAAAATTTTTGTACCGACCCTCAACTCTAAAAAAATTAATTTATAGTTTTAAAAAATTAAAATTTTACGAACTTAAATGTATTATAACAAATTTATCAGGAAACTAATCTATCATATTTGAATATTTGATCCAAGATACAACACCAAAAGCCCAACAATATTAACATTTTTAACTCAATTACCCAAACCTAGTACCCATTACCCGATTAATAAATACAAGCCTAAATCTAACAGTAATTAAACTAAGAAATACATAACGTCAGGTCTCCCATAACCCCAGCTCTCCAGTTCTGATTTCAAGGTCCCGTAGCGAGCAACTTTAGGTATTTTATAATTCTATTTTTTTAATGATGAATGACATATGTTACTATTTTTGTTATGTGTTTTCAGATTTTAGTTGGTTTTTTTATCATGTAACGTGAACCGACCCAAACTGAACTGGTCTAAAAAATAAATTGTATATAGCGGTAGACGACCAAACCCCGACAAAAATTCGCCACTAACAAGGGAGAAGCTTCCTTAGCGCCCGAAAGGGCCTCGACCCGCAGTGTTTTTCGTTTCTTTGTGTTAATTTTCAGTCCGTTCCCTTAAAAAACAATTATATACTAAGTCCGACTCCATATACCGAGTCTGGCTCCCCTTGAGTTTTTGTCCAAACTTTACCACTGATTACTAAGAAAAAGAATAAAAATTAATCTAGAATCAACCGGTTTTCAACAGTTCGATTTTAAAAATTGAAACTCACATGATGCTATAACGATCAAACAACAACAAAATTTTTACCCTCATAACGCCTTTGGGGCGGTGTTAGAATGTTATAAGTGGGTTTCACGCCCACTACATCCGGCCTTTTTAAGTCCTTAACACTCTCCGTCAACTTCAAACGCTCCGTTAACGGCCATAATCATCTTTTGAAGTTCCTTATTACCTTCCTCGCCCCTCTCTTCCTCTCACACACACTTACTGCGTGCTTCTCTGTGTGTGTTTCCACGATAAAGCATCACCTTTTATCCAATAAATCGCTTCTCCACGCTGATACTACTCTCCAGACGGCAACATTTGGAGTGGTCAACGGCCGGCGATCCCAGGTTTCACCCCTTCCTTACATTTCACCTTAATTTATTCAATCAATCAATTGTTTCGATCGAAATCTACTTTCTCTCAATGCCGTTCAATCGGACCAAATCAGAGATTTATTCCGTATCTCAATGATTTCGCCACTAAATCTACATCTATTGTTTTCCTCCCAAAAACCGTTTTCCAGATTTGAACTGAGTTGACTCAGTGAGTTCAACGGCAAAACTCGTTTTGGTTCGAAACACTTGACAGCTGGCGATTAGATGTACTGTGATTGATTTTTAAGCTATACATTGCTCTTGGTGAATTTGCTTTTTATTCTCATAGTTAGGTAAAGACTGATTACGAAAACTGGATCTTTCTGATTGTAATTGATTGAATCATAACAAATTAACAATCATTAATTCAAGTTCAGCACAACTGGTGATTTGAGTGAGGACATCTTTATCTATGGAGAGAAGAGGAGGAAATGTGGTTCCGAATTCACCCTCAAACACCCCAAGATCCACTGACAAGGCGGCAAGGGATGTGAGGTCCACAGAAGGAAATATGAATGGAAAACATGATAGAGAAAAAGGGGTGAATGTTCAAGTCATCGTGCGATGCAGGTTTGTATACGTTAAACCGAATTACCGAAGCGAGTATGAGATTTGATTTCTGTTGTTTTTACAAGAATTACATGATTGCTGTGTTTCCTTTTGAGTAGACCGTTGAATGAGGATGAGATCAAATCGCACACACCGGTGGTGATTACATGTACCGAGAACAGGAAAGAAGTTTGTGCGATACAGAATATAGCCAACAAGCAGATTGATAGATCATTTGTGTTTGATAAGGTAACTATCCTTTCTAATAATTTCATTTATGCTTGAGGTTGTTTGTGTCACTTGAACCTGTGATCTTCTAGTTACAAAGAAATAACCTTACCGATATCCCAAGAGACAACTCCTTTGTCCTTTCGGTTCTTTTTTTACTTTAGAAGAATGTATCTGATAACGTTTCCAAGAGCTAATGTGGAAAAGTCTCTATAGGTATTCGGTCAAAACTCACAACAAAGGGACTTGTATCATGCGGCTGTCTCTCCCATAGTTTTTGAAGTTCTTGAAGGATACAATTGCACTATATTTGCTTATGGCCAAACAGGAACCGGAAAAACATACACAATGGAGGGAGGAGGGAGAAAAAAGGTGTTTTTATGTTCCATAGTGAAATTATTATAAAATTAACCGAGTTTCTTTTCTTTGGATTTTACTGAATTAAGCAATTGTATATTCTGTGCAGAATGGTGAATTCCCAAGTGATGCAGGTGTTATTCCCAGAGCTGTACGGCAAATATTCGATATATTAGAAGCTCAAAAAGCAGAGTACAATATGAAGGTTACGTTCTTAGAGCTGTACAATGAGGAAATAACTGATCTTTTGGCTCCTGAAGAATCTACAAAGTTTCCTGAAGATAAATCAAAGAAACCCATAGCACTAATGGAGGATGGAAAGGGTTGTGTTTTTGTAAGAGGCTTGGAAGAAGAGATGGTTTCGACTGCAGATGAAATTTATAAAATCTTAGAAAAAGGTTCTGCTAAAAGACGTACTGCAGAGACCCTTTTAAATAAACAAAGCAGTCGTTCTCACTCGATCTTTTCTATCACGATTCACATTAAGGAACGTACTCCAGAAGGGGAAGAAGTTATCAGATGTGGCAAGCTAAATCTTGTTGATCTTGCTGGCTCAGAGAATATTTCTAGGTCTGGTGCTAGAGAGGTAAGAACAAACTTTGTAATGTTGTTATCTGTTGTAATAATAATCATCATTACAGATAAACGCATCAACTTGTATCATAATATCCTCTTTATATATCCTTTTTGCGCAGGGTAGAGCAAGGGAAGCTGGTGAGATAAACAAGAGCTTGCTTACACTTGGCAGGGTCATAAATACATTAGTTGAGCACTCAGGACATATACCTTACAGGTATTACTTTATGGGATATAATATACCAACAGTGGACAAAGATATTATTTTATTCAGAAAATAATTTAACTGCATAACTGTATGTTTTTAATGACAGGGATAGTAAACTAACAAGGTTGTTAAGAGATTCTTTGGGAGGGAAAACGAAGACATGCATAATTGCCACTATCTCTCCCTCTATTCATTCTTTGGAGGAAACACTCAGTACTTTAGACTATGCTCACAGAGCAAAAAATATTAAGAACAAACCAGAGGTTAGTGTTGTTGAGACTAGTTGCTAATTAGTAGAAAAGCTTATGTTCTTTTACAAAGTTTGATCTTTTATGTGATTCTCATTTCAGATTAATCAGAAAATGATGAAATCTGCAATGATGAAAGATCTGTATTCTGAAATTGAACGGCTCAAACAAGGTTGGAGTCCTCTACACATCCCTCTCTACTCTCTCATTAGCTTATTTTATATTTTACGCTCTTACATGGTTTAATGTTTGAGTTGATCAGAGGTCTATGCTACTAGAGAGAAGAATGGAATCTACATACCAAAAGACAGATATCTACAGGAAGAGGAGGAGAAGAAGGTACACCCTGTCAATGTGTAATATTTTCATCCAACCTGATTGAGGCTGATTTTCACTATAAATGGATCATAAGTATCAACCCAAAATTAAGTTCTTGTAGTATTATTATTATTTTTAATTGCTAATTACTTTCTCCAGGCAATGACTGAAAAAATAGAGCGGATGGAACTTGATGCTGAGTCAAGGAGCAAGGTAGAGTAAATGCTAATTTCTTTCATTTCCATTTTTTTTTTGTTGTTAAAACAACATGACTGATAACTGTAATCTACTACCACAAACAGCAATTTATGGAGCTTCAGGAACTATATAATTCTCAGCAGCTGGTCAATGCGAATTTAACTGGGAAGCTTGGGAGGACAGAGGTATAATGTTATTTGAGTTTTTCAGTCCATGCTAGTTATTTAATAAATTAGATCTCTAGATTTAGGCATGAAATAATCATATATTTACTACGCCCTTAGGTTAAGCTCCAAGAAACTGAAAATTCACTGTTGGATCTTGAAGAAAGGCATAGACAAGCAAATATAACAATTAAAGAGAAAGAATTCCTTATCTTTAATCTTCTTAAGTCTGGTAAGCAATTTCCAAAATATCGCTATTTATCAAAAGTTTCTGAATGAACTCACATGAATAGAAATTTAACGGTTTTCTGATGTTCATCAGAAAAAGCTCTTGTTGAGCGTGCATTTGACCTTCGAGCTGAGCTGGAAAATGCTTCATCAGATGTGTCTAGTCTGTTCACCAAGATTGGTATGTAATACCATAAATTAAACATAATTATCAAATTTGGCCAAAAACAATCCTAATTTCTGTAACATGTTTGCTTTTCAGAACACAAAGACAAAATAGAAGATGGAAACAGAATTCTTGTCCAACAATTTCAATCTCAGTTAACTAAGCAACTTGACATCTTGCATAAAAGTGTGGCATCATCTGTTACACAACAAGAACAACAATTAAAAGGCATGCAGGAAGATATGAAATCTTTTGTATCAACCAAGGGCCAGGTATGATTTTTCATTTTAAGCATACTAAACCATATCTTATCTTATCTTATAATTCTAATAAAGCAATAAAATTTGTGCCAAATGTCTCAATTATAAAGGGTCCACATCACCACCGCCACATGTCAAGCCCACATTGAATTACCAATATAGTAAATCATCAATTAAGATTAATTACCAATTTTGTCAAAACTAAATTTTTATTCTAAAATTTTGATAAAATTAATGTAGATTTGATTTATTTACTCAATAGTTTTAGTTTTTAATGGAAAGTAATCAACAATTTGTCAAACATAATAAATTTCTTAAATGTATTAAATTATCATTGGAAAATTGGCCTGTAATAATACAAGTTTTCACTCATATTATTATTGGCCAAAGACTCATAATTATCATTAAATTATCATTGGAAAACAGACCAACTCAAAAACTCATATTATTATTGGCCAAAGAGTGAAAACTTGTATTATTACAGACCAATTTTCCATTATCATTTAATATCTTATAAGAATTTTATATCAATCATAATTTTTAATTTTCTTGATCATTATCTTTTTCTTTGTATTTACTTAATATTAAAAATCTATATTCAGCCCGTGTAATACACGGGTTACTAACCTAGTCTTATATATATAATTATGTGATTGTGATTTTTGTTGCTATGTGTGGATTTAACATAAATTAACATACTACTTTTGTGGGGTATAGGCCACTGAAGAACTCCAAAGTGGTCTAGAGAAGTTGAAATCATTATATGGTTCTGGTATTAAATCTCTGGATAATCTGGCAAATGAACTTGATGGAAATTCAAAGTCAACACTTGAATGCCTTAATTCTCAAGTTTCCCAAAATTCTTCTGCTCTTGGGGATGTATGTTCTTATCTTGATTTAATTGCTCTCTAAAATTTTGTGTTTGTATACATTTATTCATTGATATATCGACATGATGACACCCACAAATTCAACACAGCTTTTCAAGGGTATTGCATCAGAAGCTGAGGAATTACTTAATGATCTCCAAAACATTCTCCATATCCAAGAAAATAAACTAGCTACATTTTCTCAACAACAACGAGAGGTTAGATTTTGTTAACTAGTTTATAGGAATTACTTAATGATCTCCAAAACATTCTCCTCAAGATATAAAAACTCTACTTCCGTTTTTAAACTTCTCTGTAGGCACATAGCAGAACTGTTGAAACCTCGCGGTCAATTTCTAATATTACAGCAAACTTTTTCGTTACGCTAGACATGCATGCAACAAAATTGACAGAAATTATCCAAGAGGGCCAGACTGTCAATGAACACAAATTATCTGAACTTGAAAGAAAGTTTGAGGTAATGATTATCTTTGACATGCTTTTTCTTAAAATGTTTTCATCTTCTAATCCATATACCTTCAGGAGTGTGCTGCCAATGAAGAAAGACAGTTGCTAGAGAAAGTTGCAGAACTGCTTGCAGGTTCAAACGCTAGGAAGAAAGAATTGGTACGGCCAATGTACTTCAAGTGCCATTTCTTTAGTTCTTTTAGCATCTAAAGATCATTGAGCTTATCTTTAATAATTTCTGGTATTATTTTGACCAAATCACAGGTTACCACAGCAGTAAATGGTCTACGAGAAAGTGCAGCTAGTAAAACCAACAGATTCCAGCAGGAAATGCTAACAATGGAAGAATCAAGGTATTCTGTGAGAGCTGAATGGACAGATTACACTAAAAAGGCTGAAACCCATTATACTGAAGACACTGCTGCAGTTGAAAATGGAAAGAAAAACATTGATGAAATTCTTCAAAATTGGTAGGTCCCCTTGTTAACGGAGTTGAATATTTCCACAGAACCCGTTTATTAATGTTTCATACTTGCAGTTTGCAAAAGGTGCAAATGGGGTCACAACAATGGAATAGTGCTCAAGAATCTTTGCTCACTTTAGAGAAGAACAATGTGGCTTCTGTGAACGAAATAGTTAGGTAAGCCCAATTAATGAAGAAAACAAACCACTTTAAATGGTTCTTTTAAAACTATTTATACATTTCTTATTCTTTTTTTTTAAACCTTTTGTAGAGGAGGACTAGAAGCCAATCAAGTTTTGCGTTCCCAGTATTCAGTTGCAGCATCATCTACACTTAAAGATACAAATGTTGCAAATAATAACCTCCTTTCCTCGATCGATTGTAAGCATTTAGTTTTGGAGCTTCAATAATTATATTCTCGTGTTAGTTCAAACTTATAGCCTCTTCATTTATTAATACAATGACTTGCAGATTCCTTACAACTAGACCATGATGCATATCAGAATCTTGACTCCATGATTGTTCCTTGTTGTGGAGAACTGAGGGAACTGAAAGGTGGTCACTATGATAAGATTATAGAGATTACAGATCATGCAGGAAAAACCCTCCTAAATGACTACACCGTAAGTTTCTTCGTACAACCTCCATATATAACTTACAATTTCATATTAGTTGGCTAATTAGTTCTCCATATTCACAACTTTTCAAACACAGCCTTTATACTAATCTCAAACTCAGTTTGCTTTTATGGACATAACTGTATGTGTTTATATTAAAATAGTCAATCAAATTACAAGCTAAAAGGAAAAAAGTCTGATATTACCTAATCACCAAATAAACGATTTACAGGCCAAACATAGAAAAATTGTGCGGCTATTTTTTTTTAAATCATTATGTAACACATCTGAAATTTTTACCCTTTTATGTTATGGTAGACGACTTGGCACCGATAACTTGTCTACCAATTTCAAATGGTAAAGTTCAAAAGAAAAAAAATAAAAAAAATAAATAAATAAATAAGTTTGCTGATTTTATTAATAACTGGTATTATTCATTCTAAAAATAAAAACGATTGACCACTGTTTGTTCACTTCACCGAGTGCATAAAATGGTAAAATTTACAAGCTTGTTATATTTAAAAATAATGATTTTAGTACCCTAAACACAATTATAATACGTGTGAAATTCAATACTTTTCTATGTTTAACAAGTGTTTAGGTTAAGAATGACCACACAAAGTGTTTAGGTTAAGAATGACCACACAAAGGTTTAACTATCACTTTCTCTTTTGAGATTTAAACCTCCTGGATGTTTTCCATGTGCAAGTAAAGATAAAGAAAGTTGATGTATGTAACAAGGAATATGACAATGTGCTTTATGGTATAAAATCATAGTCATTGCCAGAACAACCATCCCAAAATTTATTCCATTTGTAAATTTTATATTTTCTAATATAGGAACGTGTATCATACATAAAAAGGCAATTGTTTTGTTTATTTTAAGCCGTTCGTGCGAAAGTGTTTTTTCCACCACTAATTTTTTCTTCATAGAAGTAACATTTTTCTAATTAAACGGGCATCATGTATTTTGCAGGTTGATGAACCATCATGTTCCACACCAAGAAAGAGGTCATTCAATCTACCAACCACGACTTCCATTGAGGAGTTACGGACACCACCATTTGATGAGCTGCTCAAACATTTCTGGGATTCAAAATCATCGTCTTCAAGGCTACCGAATGGAGATGCAAAGCATCTTGAAGCTGGTGCTCATTCCATGAGAGACTCACGACACCCGCTCACTGCTGTTAATTGAGTAATACAAAAGAAAAAGTAAACCAATAACTGTTTTCAAAAACATTATATAGTGTACATATACATATTACTAAAGAAAAATATCCATTGTTCATTGTGCAAATTTATAAAATAGATACAAATGTAGGTTTGAATGTTGAGAGTTCCTGGGATATTCTATTGTTTGTTACTTTAATTTTGATCTAAATTATCACACTTTGAATATAACTACCTCAACGGTGGAAGCATTGTGATCATAACAGCATATGTGCATGCACACTACATCTTGAAAGTACGAAAATTCTCCACTTCTATTTAGACTAGATATTTCTATTATACACATGATCATATGTACGGAACATAAAAAACACGATCCGATACCACAAGCATTGGAGCTTCGATCGATCTAGTTCCACCTACAACCTAAACGAGGCATTTCTAGATGTACATGTTCACTGTCTTGTAACCAAAAACCTATGTACAAATTGTTTCCTTTGCTAGAAGTTCTCCTTGTGGAATTCGAAGCGAGTTGAGGTTTCTATGCTAAATTCTTTTGCGATACTTTCTAGTGATTTGACGAGTGTCTGTGCTCCGCAATAGAACACACCTGTAAGTCACCAGCGATCAAAGGTTGCCAGAGTTATAACTTATAACACACAAGATAGATATATCAAATACTGAAACAAGGTGCATGTTTACCAATTCTAGCAGAATCATGGTTGGTTGCCAAAGTGGAGAATACTCTCTTCCAATTAGGTCTCGAAAAATGCGTTCTTATCTGTTGTGATTTTATAGCATTAGAATCAAAATTCTCAAACCGAAAAGCAAGAAAACGATACAGGGTCATGTTTCAAGAAAACATACGCGACTTTGAGAGACAACGTCAACTCCGTTTTTGGCATGTTGCAGAGACTGCACCATGGCTATGAGCGCAGATCGTGCATCTCCTTCTTCATGAACACATGTCAAGTACGTATGCATTTCGATAATGTTCTGTGATTCACATTCAAAACTCCCATTTAAACAAAAAGTTTGCCTTACGCATACGAAAAGAATTTACTGGTCTTTTGTTAACGGGAACCTACATTTTTATCATACTCGGCAATATCATCCATGACTCCTTTGAACCACTCGAACGATCCTTGCTCCCTTGTCACCCAGTAGAAGTAGGCTCGATCCGGGACTTTTTGGGAAGAAACCTATAACAAACTGATTAGCATACCCTCGTTCGATCTTAAAAAGGTAACATGGTATTTAATGTGTTATGTGTACTACTTACCGCTTCTCTTTCGTGGTTTAGAAGATCTTTCAATATGCTAATGAAGGGAGTTGCACCGATACCCAAACCAATTAGTAATAGGATGTCGTATTTGGTGTAATCTTGAGCCGGTGCTCCATATGGTCCTTTGATGATGATTTTAGGATATCTGTAAGAACAAAAGGGTGATCATCATAAACTAATTCAAAAGAAAGTAAAATTTTAGCACTGATTCTAGTCTTACATTGCTTGGGCTTCCTCTACAGGAACATTAACATTAGCTTTGGTTTCTAACCGAACAAGGTTTCCTTTTACCGCTCTTGAAGAAGAAGCACCAATTTGAGGTTTTTGTGGTGGAGGCTCACAGGCCTGCATTTCTGTGTTTTAGAATTTAGATTAACAGAAACAAGAAGATCCAAGATGTAACAAGTAACATTGACAAGTAAAGTCTCATCTATTGGTGCATTTCGCCTAAAAAGTTGTTCGATTTACCTTTGCGAATTCGTTTTTAAGTGCCGTTGTCCAGTCTCCTAAAGTGCGAATATGCACACTTAAGTAGTCATCTTCTGGTGCCGAAGTTATGGAGAACGGATGCCTGCATCCAGCATTTAGTTACATGTTTAACAAAGTGTTTATATCGCGACTTTTCAATACTTCTCAGACTTTATTTATATAAATTTGGACAGCATCAACAAGAGTTTTACCATTCGAAACCTGATATATTTGGACATTTAACGAAAAGGTACATTCCGCTCTTGTATTTGAACCCGTTAGGTTTGCTCATATAGAGCGCAAGCACGTTTCCAGTGTATATAATAGCCTGTAAAGGGTATATATGCATTAGACTTCAGTATATATGGATGACTTAAAAGATGAAAACAGAAGCATAGATTTGAATCATTTGATGGTCACCTTAACGATATTAACCCGGTAGTTATGATCATGAGATGTAAGAAGTCTCTCAGATGCATAACACAACATTGGGATCACAAGATACATCCATGTCTGCAAAGGTAACTAGGTTTGAATAAACCTTACCAAAAATAGATAGTATAAACTGTTGGGATCGATCAAGCAGATAAACAAACGACTTACTGTTTTTCGGTACCAGAAAGTGGCAAACACGAGGAAGTACCCGTGCAGGATCAACAAGATGTAAACGATAATCAGAAGATGATGTGCATACCAAAAGGAAGTAAAACCAGCCAAATGGTTTAAAGGCCATGGCAAATTAACAAGATTCCTTCGAAAAGCATGTGTCGCGAGTAGGAAGCAAAAGAACATCATTATATCCATGATGACACCGGTGGAACCTGGAACCGTTAGCATCAAATCCATGTACGTTGGCTGTTTCGCGAGCAAGTTTCCATAAACACGTTGGAATGTGTTTCGTGGGCAACTGCTAATCCTTATGAAGTTGCAGCCCAAATGCGCAACAGTATGGATTACGGTTCCAATCACTATGAAAAACGAGATGAGTTTATGAAAGTTGATATTATCGTCGAAAGGTAACAGTTTGCCTAGCCATGTTTCTCGCAAGCCAGTGAGGGTTTTCCTACAAACCGGAAGGAGAATCAGAGCCATGTTAAGCTTTAACGTCTCGCCTGCACCCTTGGCTGCACATACGCAGTAACCCATGACTTGGAACGTTGGCAATTTCATATACTGGCGAAATTTCCATGTGAAAAGCGCGACATTAGCCAGGGTGAATATGGTTACTACCCATAACCTTTTCCAGTTATCTTGTATAAAATCTATCCCTTCATTCATGCTTCTGCTAAGAGGGTTACGATACGATTGTGGGATCATCGACATTGCTAGATTGGCCGTATCTTGATTCTTTGTCGCGTTATTCTTTGATTTCGCGTTCGACTGACCATTGTCCTTCAACACCATGCCTGTTAGCAGGATTTCTAGTTGCCACATCTGCCCAAAAACAAAATCTTGATTAAGATAATTAGATGTAACTAAACAAGGTGTAGGAAATACTATTGTGTAACCTCTATGTAACCACGATGGTCGGGGTCTAGCTCGTCCATGATTAGAGCTGCGTATGTTCCGGCTTGGTTCTTGAAATTCGAAAGCTTGTTCGCCGAAGCACTCATTATAAGCACCTTAAAGATGACAAAACCATAGCGCGTTTGAGCTTCGAGTAACGAAGAAGGAGAAAAAGAAGAAAAAAGTCTTTTTATTGATCGATTTCTTACCTCTTTTACCTCGTCCTCGGATAATATACCGTCTCCATTCTTGTCACACCTGACGTTAAATCATTTATGATCTCAAACGTAACGAAACTAATACAACGAATGTGTGAATTCAAGCTTACATGTCGAAGAAGATGCTAAGCCGAGCATCAAGATCTTTCTTTGTCATCTCTTGCCAAAAATCTTTAACTTGGTCTTTCGTTAGCCCGTTTTCTCCGTCTATATTCCTACGTCTAGCCATGGCGTCGTACAATTCTCCTGCGAATTCGATGCTATCTCCCATTCCTACAAACATAAAGCAAACATTCAACACAAATAGTTATTATATACAACTTGCATTATATTCTTGACAAGATTTTCAAACTAATCATAATTCCTAACCAACACAAATCCCAAATTTATCTCTAGGCAGCTTCCCTTCGACCGAAAATTGATTAAAACGCCTCTCAATCGCCCTCCACGCGTCCCCTTCTTTTCCGGTGACAGTTCTATCAAGAAACCGCAAGCTATTAAGCCCTTTCGCTGCACTTGACGTTGTCCTGCCCATTTGAGGCGCCCCGCCTGTAGGTGGTGGTGCCCTCTTTCTAATAGATACTGCCTTACTAGAGGAACGGGATTTCCCATCCATAGGGTCGATCTGAACGCTCTCAAGATCCGCCCCCTTCATTGTGATTTTGCGGTTTAGTTTGTGACCATAAAAATGAAAGAATTATGTTGATTTGTTTGCAGAAATGGGGAAGAAATTAGGAAGTAAGGATGGAGAATGGATTGCATAATGAGGAATGTATGGGAAATGAGGGGGAGAAAATAAACCATGAAAGCTTAGAGGTTGTTAAGTTGATGGTCCAAATATAGAAACAAATTATACCATAAATTTGACTTCAGTTGAATCTCAAGTAATATCATCTTACTTATTTTCATCATAGTTAATGGTCACCAAGTAAAAAAATAACATAAATTTACTATTCATGTGTATAGTTTAACTGGTTTATGATGGTACGTGAGAAAAAATATATATGAGTATTGGTTTCCTAAACAAATCAAACCAAAAGATTGTCACAAAATGCTTAAAAGTTCATAGTGAGAAAAATTTGTACGTGTATGATCCACTTATTTTTAATTAAATATATTTAAGTTTTCCTTCTCTTCAGATCTAGCGTATTTACATTTTTTAAACGTTGTTGCGATTTGCTACTGACATTTTTGTTTCATTATTTTTAAAAAATTTATAAACATATTTGTTTGGTCGTTAATACAGTCGCGACCCTTTGCGTGGTATGTATAAGTGAGACATGAGTATATATAGGCTTGATTTTTCTAGCAAAAAGATAACTAATTAACAACGGACTTTAGCGACAAATTAACAACGGAATTTGATGGTTTCTTTGACTAGCAAACTTTTTATGTAACAAATTAGAGTAAATATTATGAAAATAAATAAAATATTATAACTTTTTTTTGTCACTAATAAGTATTGGTAGATGCAGCTTCTCCACTAGTAATAGTATGGTTGAAATAGTGTGGCTACATCCCCAATCTGTAGTGACAGAATATTATGTGTCACTAAATCCACCTCTAAACTACCCACAATTATAGAGAATGTAAAGACAGGAAGGAGTCTTTGTGGGAAGCCCTAAAGTATAGGAGCCCATACTTTTCTCAAAAACCAATCATAAGCCTTCATTTCTCCTAATTACTAGTTGCTTATCTCCCATTCATGTCCATAAACATATCTCACTCATTTTAATTACCAAAAGAGTTCTTAAAACATATGCCCAAAAGTGAATGTGAAATGCAACAATCATTCTTCCTTGCATTCTAAAACATACAACACAGCTTAATTCATACAGATGGAACCCGAAGGAAGACCATATATTCCTAGAAACAGTTCAACACGAACGTTTCTGAAAGATGATGTGAATTTGTCAGGTGCAGGCAGGCTAAGCAGGAACACTAGCAAGGCAGGTTCTTGCCGAAGGAGACTTCCGCCTAATGACGGGCCAATGTTGGAGAGGCAAAGATCAAGCGCAACTAGAGGCCTTGATGGCTTACGGTTTCTTGATAAAGTCATAACCGGGAAAGAAGTGGACGCGTGGATGGCTATTGAGAAACGCTTTCAACGATTTTCAACCGATGGAAAGCTACCCAGGGAAAAGTTTGGGATATGTGTTGGTTAGAATACTTGTGTTTTTGTATCTTGAATGATTTGTTTACAAAACTGTTTTGAGTTTATTTTGGATTTTTCTTTGTAGGAATGGGTGAGGGTAGTGAGTTCTCCGGAGAATTGTTTGACGCGCTTGCAAGACGAAAGAGAATCGATGGGTCCAATGGGATCACATTAGAACAAGTGAGGGAATTCTGGGAAGATTTGACGAAGGAGGATCTTGATACTCGGATTCATATTTTCTTCGATATGTAAAATAAATAGTCCATTTTGTTCTTCAAGTTCTCCTTTCTTTGCGTAATGTGAAACAAGAAACTTGCAACTAATAATCGAGGTTCTATTCAGGTGCGACAAGAATGGAGACGGGTTACTGACAGAAGAAGATGTAAAAGAGGTACATATCACCCTACAGATAGCAAAATGGTTAAAGCGGGATTGATAATGGGTCAAAACAGATCAGTCGAACCGTTCAGGATGGATTGACCTGTTAGTGTTTCATTTTCTTCCTAACTTCATAGTAATCAGTACTTCATGATTGATTTTTACTAATTATAACAATATGTAGCATCCAAGATATTAAACATGTAAACTGAATACAATGGTAATATAATGGGTCAAAACTCAAAAGTACTCTTACAACTTCTTCTAAATCATTTGTCAAATACTCAAATGATTCTTAGAGAGTCCTTCAACCAAACAGTTTTAATGCGCGAATTCTTAAGCATCGCTTTTCAGATATAGCCTGTTTGACCCGTTTGGATAAGCTGTTTTGCCTAATCACACTCAAAGGTTAACAAAAACAGCCTAAAAACCATTTCTGTTTTGTTTTCTATGTTCTTTTTATTAGCGTATATTATCATTCTGTTTTAAATAGATATGAAAAATATTTATCCTAAATAGAATAATAATATACGCTAATACTTTTCTATCTCGATCTTAAATCTACGTTGAGTGTTTTTGGTTTTCTACATGCTTAAGGTCCTGATAATGAGTGCATCAGCCAACAAGCTTTCAACTTTCAAGAAACAAGCCGGTACATATGCAGCGCTAATCATGGAAAGACTCGACCCTGATCACTACGGTTACATAGAGGTAAAAAAACATAAAATATACTCAAAATGTAAATTATAACTTGGGACAACTCCTAACACATTTGCTTAACTTCATCATCCAATAGATGTGGCAACTCGAGACGTTGCTGAAAAGCATGGCGACATCAAAGAGAGCTACCATCAGCACTGACGACACAACTGATCTAGCGAAAACAATGATCCCAGAAGATTACAAGAACCCATGGAGAAAATCCATGACAAAAATATTTGAATCAGGACTTGAGAACTGGAAGGTTTTTTGGGTATTATTTCTATTTTGGGAAATGAATGTTGCACTGTTTTTATGGAAATTCCACCAATATACAATGATGCCATCATTCCAAGTTTTGGGGTATTGTAGCTGCACAGCGAAAGGGGCGGGTGAGATGCTAAAGTTTAATATGGCTCTCATTCTTCTTCCTGTATGCAGAAGAACACTTACAGCAATTCGAGAAACTTATCTTGGGAAAGTATTACCTGTGGATGAAAACATTAACTTCCACAAGATAATCGCCCTGGCAATCGTGATAGGGACAGTAATCCACACCATTGCTCACCTGGCCTGCAATTTTATAAGGTTGTCAGGTTGTCCTGTTAACCAATTCATGGCTGTCTTTGGAGGTTTATTTGTAAAACAACCAAGTTACATGGATTTAGTACTAAGCATCCCGGGATATACTGGAATTATCATGATTATTTTGATGGCTATTAGCTTCACCTTTGCGATGAGTTCTTTTAGGAGAAACGTTGTTAAGTTGCCTCCCCCGTTCAACAACTTAGCTGGTTTTACTTCCTTTTGGTACACCCATCATCTGCTAATTATCGTTTACTTCCTGTTCATCGTTCATGGCTACTTCCTAATCCTCACCGTGGGATGGTATAGGAAAACTGTAAGTCACTCACTTGACAACTTAGTCTACTTACACTCCCACACAACTCCAAATACTCGATTTTCATACTTTTATTTAAGTTGTTTAGAAGAAAGTGGGCAAATTGCGTATTTGGTGTAGCGCGTAACACATAAGTTTGACCAAATTTTATCAAAAAAACATGCCTGCAGACATGGATGTACCTCTTGCTTCCAATGTTGTGTTATGCGGGTGAGAGAGTCCTTACAACCGACCATACCATGCCCGTCGACATCATTAAGGTGACTCTATAACACCTGTGTTACTATCTGTTTTCATTATTTAAGATAAATATATTCCTGATCATCAGTTTGTGATATGTAAATCCAGGCTATCATATATACCGGAAATGTGCTAGCACTCTACATGACCAAACCTATAGGATTCAAGTACAAGAGTGGCATGTACCTCTTCGTACAGTGTCCACAAATATCGCGGTTCGAATGGTAAGCATGATATTTAGATCCTTATGACAAATTTAGATAATTAAGTACTTATAGATGTTGTTGGGATACTGTATATGATAGGCATCCTTTTACCATCACTTCTGCACCTGGAGATGACTATTTAAGCGTACATATTCGTACTTTGGGAGACTGGACGAAAGCGCTTAGAGAAGAATTTGCAAAGGTCAAACAGCTTTTCTAGTGAAGGGGTTTCATATGGGCTAGGGCGGGTTGGATTGACCCGCTAACACTATTTCCACTTTTAGAACATTTATGAATGACTCCAAATAGACTTTGAGCAAAGCTCAATCCATATTCCCTAAACTTTCTAATTTACCCCGTTTGATGTAAATCACAACTCAGATCGACGTATTCATAAGTAAATGGGTTGAGATTGCCACCTCAGCTCTTCTCAACCGTTCTATCTTAATCTAAATTCTAAAACGCAGAAATGCAGGCCTGTGAGCCTCAGCAGAAGAACCCGAATGAAAGAAAACTAGCCAGAATGGAAACTTTTAAGAACTTGACCGTAGAGGAATCACGAGCGATGTGAGTACCACAGAAGCTAAGCCTATATCACCCACTTCTTACATAACTTTTTTATTAAATTTCATGATATTATTCCTTTTTTCGACAGGTATCCTAAAATCTACATCAAAGGACCATATGGCGCACCAGCACAACATCACAGGGATTACAGTGTTCTTTTACTGATTGGTTTGGGAATTGGAGCCACCCCATTTATCAGCATTTTAAATGATCTCTTACACCACCTTAAAAAGTCAGTAAGTAATAAACACAATGCCTACTCAAATTGTTGAGTCCTACGTGCGTGGTGGTGAAAAAAAGTTAGCATTTTAGATCGCGGAAAACTGCTAAATTAAACCTAACTAACTTTAAAACAATTGATAAAAAATCTCAAGCTGTCAAAACAATATATTTAAGGTCATTTGGCCAGTTTTCCAGTGAAAATGAAGATGACATGGCAGGTGATGTGTCGATAACTTTGACCACATTAACTCTTTTTTCTAAGATGGAGTTGGAAAGTTTCAACTTTTGTGAGTGAAAATAGAATGTCACTCAAAATATTAATTGCATCAATGTTTGTTATTTTTTTATTCAGTTTTCCAATCATTAAATACCTCAGAAGTTCCATTTTTATTGCAGAAATATGGCGGAAGTCTGGATAAAAGAGCTTACTTTTATTGGGTAACAAGGGAGCAGGGGTCATTCGAATGGTTCAAAGGTGTAATGGATGATATCGCAGAACATGATCACAATGTGAGTCATTGAACTTAATCTTTAGTTTTGTGGTCCTGTTTTACTTAACAAGAACCAACTTTCTTTAAATTTATATTAGGGTAATATTGTTATTTCTCTATTTTCAAACGGTACAAGCTACTTTCTGTCTTGGGCAAGAGAAATTATTGTGTTACCTTGAACAAAAATTTGAGGAAAGTTGGTTAGCTTTTTATACAATTAGCTTGATAGATACCATTTCATATGTATGCCAAACCTCTATCTGAATTCCAGAACATAATCGAAATGCATAACTACCTCACGAGTATGTACGAAGAAGGCGATGTGAGGTCTGCACTTATTTCCATGGTGCAGTCTCTGCAACATGCTAAAGATGGAGTTGATGTTGTCTCACAGAGTCGGGTACAAACTTTCTTCACATATGTGATTAGCCAAACCTGATTCAAGTTTCAACATCAAGAGTTTATTTACTAATAACAAATAAATCACAACAGATCAAAACGCATTTTGCAAGACCTAACTGGAGAAAAGTATTCCACGATTTGGCAACTAGGCATGAAGGCGCTAAAATAGGTACATAAACATCACACTCATTGTCTTTGTTGTGACTAGAGGTGGCGGTATGGGCTCATTAATTTGGGTTGTTTTATCTCAAACGGGTCAAATGCATGGGTAAAATTGGCATTCTAAATACTAAAAATCTTAAATTAAGATTTTTCTCTTGGTGGATCAAATTGGATGGAGGGAGTATTGTAATAATATTGTTTTTGTAGTCATAACTAGTGCATTCTTTGTTCATAAATAAATTGACATAAAAGTGTTAGTGGTTCAGCCCAACCTGACCCACTTCAACCGCTACTTAGAAGTGACATGTTAGCCAAACCACCAAAATCTTAGAGCCTCTGCTTGTGACCTTCATTTCCAATGAATTGCAGGTGTTTTCTATTGTGGGGCCAGAGCACTTACAAAACAACTAAAAAAACTCTGCAAAGAATTTAGTGAACCCAACATGACTCGCTTTGATTTCCACAAGGAGAATTTCTAAAAAGAGATGGAAATGTAAAACTGTTTTCATTCCGGCATAATGGCATATAGAATTTGCTTCCAATAATTTGTGCACATGCATATGCAAATATGTGTGTGACTCCAGTTTTTGGTGAATTTTGTTATGATGCCAAAAGGTCCCGCCTTCGAAACCATGGCATGCCTCAGTTTCGGCTCGTGTTGCCACAATAGAGACAAAGCCTTAATTTTTTAGGTTTTTTGTAGCTAGAAAGCTGATTGTTGCCTTGTAGTTTCAGCTTTTTGTAGGCTATATATATGGAGGCTCATGTTTTGTAAGGGGTAATTTTGATGGTATGAGAAAATTAATAGAGTTCTTCATTGTCCTTTTAATATTTATGATCTTGGAGATGTGAAACGCCCCGCTTAAAATGTGCGCATATAATTTATATATATGTAGGCCACTGGGGGCAAAAGTGAAATTGTACTAATTTTAACGTTATTTTACTAATTTTGTGAAAATAACGTTAAAACTGATAGACAGTTTATTATATGCATTATGTGGTGGAGTTGATAGCCGGAAGGCAAAAGGTACATTCACCAATCGATCTTTATCCAAATTTGATGAGTGTTATGTGCCTTATGTCCAAGGCTTGATGCAAAACTACGGAGCCGCGGGTGTCACTGGAAGCAACCTCTCTATTCCTACGGGATAGAGGTAAGACTGTCTACATCTTACCCTACTCAGACCCTACCTTAGCTTTGTTATTAGTAGGATTTACCGAGTATGATGATCATGATGATCTTGGAGATGTGAAGTGTTCCCCATCAGTCAATCTTGGTGGATTAATATCTTTTCACAGGTTAAGGTTGTGGACATAATTAACTTCCTATTATCTTGTTACAAGTCTTTCATTTTTTTATTATCACCTTAACGCAAGGGTACCATCTTTCACTTTCACGTATATAAAGATAGGGGTGTGATTTTCCCATTTCTTTATTCTTGAATGACACATCAGCAGCACGTTATATTTTCTCATATTGCACGCCACAACTGATGTGATATGTGGTGACAAACAGAGCTTATAAAAAAAATTAGATATGACATCAAAATAAACCATGAAGTAGATTGTATACAAAAGTGTATCTTGATTGATTTTGTGTATAATATGCTGACATGGGTACTATATATAATCTGATGCACGAGGTGATGAGCTATTTAATTAGGTTTGATGTATAATGATTATACAAATGATGAAGAAAAAAAACTCCTCACAAATCACAATGGCATAAGCAGTTATGAATAATAGGCCATAGGGATTTTGTTAAAAGCAAATTTAGCGGAGCCTATCTATCTTCTATTCTTTTGTTGGTAACAATAAAATAAAATTTGAAACGAATTGTCCCCCTCACAACATTCCGAACATCCCGCCCCCAAAATCCCTCTCTTCATCCAACCTTTTCTCCGAACATTACCCCGGCGTTCCAAATTACCAATAACAATGGGTATGCCGCTCAACCAAAACAATGGCACCCTCACCCTCCTCCTCCTCCGCTGCCGCCCAACACCGCCATCATTCTAGCCGCCCCACCATCAGCTCCGCCGTCTCCTGGCTCTGCCTTTCATTACTTTTCATCTACGTCATCTACTATTCCACCATCCTCTTTGAACCTGCCCCTACCTTCACCCTCACCAAGACCTGCCAGAATCCCCTCTCCACCGCGGAAAACCTCCAAACCAACACCACCAAACCTGAAGGTGAACCTTCAACAACCCACACACACGTGCTTCGGTTTGACACCGAGCTCCGACACATTGCATTCGGCATTGCCGCCTCCTCCGGACTATGGCGCACCAGGAAGGAATATCTAAAGCTGTGGTGGCGCCCTGGGGAGACCCGCGGGGCGGTTTGGATAGACAAGAAAGTAACAACCACCCAAAACGAAAACTTACCTGACATCCACATATCTGAAGACACCTCAAAGTTTCCATACACAAACCCAAGAGGGGACAGATCAGCCATACGGATATCGAGAGTTGTGTCGGAAACGTTGCGGTTGGGAATGGAGGACGTGCGGTGGTTTGTGATGGGAGATGATGATACTGTATTTTTTGTGGATAATCTGGTGAGGATTTTATCTAAATATGATCATAATCAGTTTTATTATATTGGGTCAACGTCAGAAAGCCATTTTCAGAACATGTTGTTTTCATATGGAATGGCGTTTGGTGGTGGTGGGTTTGCCATTAGTTACCCGTTAGCTGTCGAGTTGGAAAAGATGCAGGATAGGTGTCTGCGAAGATATCCTGGTTATTATGGGAGCGATGATAGAATTCATGCGTGTATGGCTGAACTAAACGTCCCTCTCACCAAAGAACAAGGGTTTCATCAGGTTAGTTAATACAAATTCTAAAACAATATTTAACTGTCAAGTAGATATACCGAAACATGTTAGCACAAAAGATAACGGGTCAAATGGGTAAAAAGTTCAATTTTGTGGAAACTGGAAAGTCCCCCCATAGTGTATTTATAAATGGATCAATTCTGGTTATATATTATCTAAAAAAATCTGAAATTTGGACAGAGTTTCAGCACAACCTGATGATCAGCCCATTTTAACCGGTTAACCAACCTGCCTGCCATGCCAGCTTTTCCACCTCTAACATTTACCTTCCAGAAACTTAGCACAAAGATTTTCTAATTCTGTTTTACTGAATATGTAGTATGATGTGCATGGGAATCTATTGGGCCTATTAGTAGCTCATCCAGTGACTCCATTGGTCTCACTCCACCATCTTGATGTAGTGGACCCGATATTTCCGGAGATGACTAGAGTGGAAAGCATCAAACACTTGCTAGAATCGGCCAAATATGATTCTGGCAGTATCATACAGCAGTCCATCTGCTATGACAAGAAAAGAGAATGGTCCATTTTGGTGTCATGGGGTTTTGCAATACAGATTATAAGGGGAATTTTGTCTCCAAGAGAGCTTGAGACACCCGCTCGTACGTTCCTAAATTGGCACAAAAGGCTCGATTATACTGCGTATGCATTTAATACTAGACCTGTTACAAGGAACCCATGCCAGAAGCCTTTTGTGTATTACTTGAGTTCAGCTGGGTATGATAAGGCTAGGGAGAAGATTATTGGTATTTATACTCTTCATAGAGAACGCTACCCTGATTGCAAATGGAGAATGGAATCTCCTGAAACTATTGATAATATTGTGGTCTTAAAAAAGAAAGATAGTAGTCGGTGGACAAAGGTACCCTTTCTTCCAATCCATTCAGTAAAATGTAAAAAGAGTACTTAATTTTTTTGTCTCGAACCACGCAAGTATGAATCTTAAAGATGCATATAAACAATTAAAAAGACAAGAGAGGGGTGGTTTATGTATGAACATGACATTTTAATCTTATCACATAGTTCTAACTGTTTTCAATAATGCAGGCACCAAGAAAGGATTGTTGTAGGGTCTTGCCTGCGAAAAAAAGAGGAGTTCTATACTTGTGGGTTGGTAATTGTCAAATAAATGAAGTTATTGAGCTGTAGAGTACTAGAAGGGTGCCCTAGTTTCTCATAGTTGTTCCACCCTAAGCATGCACTTGGATGGCATAGAAGGATCAGGATCAAGATGGATTCTGTTTCTCAAGAAATCTGAGACTCACAAGATTAAAATGTTTCCCAGATTCCAGAATAGATTCATCAACAAAAACACAATTGTAATCATTGTAACAAAATGTAGCAATTTTCTTGTTTTCTCCTTTCCTCTTTTACTTTTGGTATACATAATATGTGTAAATTCTAGATCAAACCTTGTATTGTACCTATGATTACAAAATTTTGCATGTGTAGTGGATAGAGTGATAGACCATTGATTTATATCATTCACTGCTAAGGTATAACAACTTGAACTTGTCTACTATATCTTCTTCTATGTGTACTCCAACTTTAGTCTAATTATAGCAGAAATTAATCAAATCAAAAGAGTCTAGCAGTTAACGGTTTCCCATACAACACTTATGGGAAAAGCTAGAGGAAGATCCTTACCTTTATCAGCCTTCTCCTCTAGCCTGTGGTGCAGTTTTGTTGCTTTTGCCAGGATACGGGATTCTTGGCTCATCAGAAACAGGGAACGAGAGTTTCACATCATGGGAAACCGAGAAGGATGTGTTTGGCTCATGTAAATCAACAATCAACTCACTGGGTTTACTGAAATCAGATAACAAAGCACTTGGCTCATGTGAGATCGAGGAAGGGGCTTTTAGCTCATGGGGAACTGACAATGAGGCATTTTGCACATTCGAATCTGTTGACGAGGCATTAGACTGATGATTACGGAGACCTAATGAGGCATATGGCCCATCAGAAACCAACAAGAAACCATCTGGTGGACTTTCTAATGCCAACACAGTTAGATCAAGATCTGCAGCTTCACTTGTTTGCTGTGACTTCTTGGGTCTTGGGACAAATGTTGTTCTCCCATCCCTGGTTTCCAGGTCCACTAACAAAGCAAATAATAGTTATCAGATGTAAATTTTGGATTTCAACAGTTCCAGAATTTGACAAAATTCACAGCAGAAAACCTTCAAACTAAAACTAACAGCAACAGGCACCATAAAATATTGATCAAACATTCCGCGCTTATCTCTATAATTCAATTCCAAAATAATGTCGCACAGATTGTTTCCTAGGGTTTAAATCAAATCATCGCTTCGTAATCAAACTATTTCTCCACGTTACAATGACAACAATCAATCATGAATCATGAATCACCAGTTATAAAAGCCTGACTACCCTAGGATACATATTACATTAATAGGCATGGCTCAATTAAGCAGATGAAAAGTTCAGGGAATTTTTAACTTAAATTGACAGTGAACGATGTCAGGATATGAATTAAAAAGTAGGATTATACCGGGAGAACTGAAGCACCACAAGATGAAGAAGCAGGCCATGACAACCAGAGGAATGAGATGAATCAGTTTGTACGACATATCTGATCTGGAGCTCCAGCTTTGACTCTCCCTCCGGCCAGTGGCGGCGGCAGCCGGACTGTAGATAGGTAGATCGCCGGTGATATCCGCCGCAGACATCGACCTCTTCCTCCATGACTGCTTACTCATTTGAAACTGCCGCATCCGATCCGATCGAGGGTAGGGTTTCTCGACTCGATCGGAAGTCTGTGTGCTCCGATTTTATTTGAGAGAAACAAAGGAGACCAAAAAAGAAGATTTATTTGGCTTCCCGTATTACGTAATCGCTCACCGTCTTTGGGCGCCAAATTTCATTGCACGTGCTAGCACGTGACCAGTAAAGCAAGAAAGTTAAACCGGGTCCAAACTTTTAATCCAACCGTCCGATTGACTGAACCAAGTCGAACCAAATTCTACCCTATAGACTGCTAGCCTGCTAGGTCTAGTGAACTTGGTTCTTCTAGAAGATTATATGTTAAAAATCATCATAACGCGTGTTACTTGGATGGAAGTGATAAGACTTAATGAAATATATTAAGAAAACCGTTTTTTTCATCAATCAAATATAACGTTTTTAGGTATTCTCTCATTAGTTGATACATTGAATGTATGTTGATATGGTGCGGTGTTTCACGCTAAGAAGCCTCTCATGTCGGGCTTTTACGTCATCATACCGGATGCTCTAAGGGAAAAGTGAAAAACCGTTTTAATACATAGTATGATGAGATCGTGAAGAACAATCATGAAGGCTTTGCAGTGGTGGGCTTATGAAGGAGGCAGGGGTAGCGCGCGCTTCCCCTGAACTTTTAAAAGTTACGTGTTGGTTGCCGCCCTTGGACCACGTTTTTCTCGGGGCGCTGCCCCCGAATCCCTGTTAGTCCCGACAAACAAAAAGTTGAATGCTACCCCTGAATTTTTTTTTATCCGTCCCCCAGGCTTTGCCACATAATATTCTAATGGTATATCATTTGTCAAATAATATAATAAGAAATAAGACTTGAAAGCCGGCTAGTCTAACATGTCTTTTCATGGAAACACATTGTCAGTCAATATGAAGACTTTGTGAATCAAGTTCAAGTATTTAAGATTGCTTGTCTACAACTATAGAGTTATTAACAACCTTACGAATCAAGTTAAAGTATATTGTATATAAAAAGTAAATGACACTCTGTGTAATTAACAATCAATGTTGGGATGAGGATCGGGTTGTGATACTTTATTTTTTAAATGACTTTATTTTTAAACACTTGTTGGCCCTGGACTTTACTAATTAACCTTTAAAAAGAATAACAATTTAAATAACCTTTAAGATATCGTTAGACCAGAACACTAGATCACGGTGATTCTAGTGCTTCTAATAATATCTTGCTGTTCAATAAAAAAAAGATACGGTGATAGCATTAATAAACCCCAAACAAAATGTCAAACAGGGAGGGTACTGAACTCAACAGCCATGGCATCTGCGAGGTTTCTCACTCTAAAATCAATCCATGGAACGTCCACGCATACGCATTCTCTCCGGCCTCGCATTCAGATCTCCGGCAAAGTTAGGGCTTTCTGCGCCCTCATGTCGCCGACGTCTACAGCGGTCTTCTACGAGAATCACGGGCCTCCAGATACTGTCACCAAGTCATATTCCCTATCTCTCTCTCTTCATAATCTGGTTCAGTTCTATAACTTAACTTCCAATTAACAATTGCTGAGTGAGTTTGTTCATTCAACTTATTATGTGCAGAATTATCCAGCTTCCGTCAGTTGAAATCAAAGCAAACGATGTGTGCGTTAAAATGCTTGCTTCTCCCATCAATCCATCCGACATTAACAGAATTGAAGGTTTGAAATCACATTTATCAAATTCGTATTTCCATCAAACGGATCACTCTTACCAATAATCTGAGATGCTATAATAATTTGATGTAGGTGTCTACCCTGTTAGGCCACCGCTGCCGGCGGTTGGGGGATATGAGGGTGCTGGAGTGGTACACTCTGTAGGCTCAGCAGTACAAGCTCTTTCTCCAGGAGATTTAGTCATGGTGTCTCCACCATCACCTGGTAAACAAAATTTCATAATCTCTAGATCTACTTTTAGAAAAATCCATTGTTGAACTTTTAATCCATGATCATAGCTTATTAATTAATTGGTACAGAGTAATTTATATACATAAATTGCATATTATCCTTTTGGTTTTGTATAAGACATTATCACTCATGATTGAAACCAAATCTGAAAATATGGAAACAAGAGAAACAGGCGAAGGATGCTTCCGTTGCAAGTTACAATGGTGTTTTCATTTTAAATGGTGGACCTCAAGTTAGGGAAAAAGAAGGATGAAAAATGAAGCCAAGGATAATACTAGATTCCCAATATTAGTCTCCAAAGCTTTTGGTTGTGGATATATTAGTTGTTGAAAAACTATTTGGGCTGCAAGGATTTCCTTCAAATATTAATTTGATTACTGAATGGCAAAATGATTTCTTCCTAGGTACATGGCAGACACATGTTGTTAAAGATAAAAGTTTATGGCACAAACTTCATAAAGATACTCCTGTGGAATATGCTGCTACAGTGACGATTAATCCTTTGACTGCTCTAAGGATGTTAGAGGACTTTGTGGATCTCAAAACAGGTGCTAAAATGTCTGGTGATATTAAATTTTCATGTTCTAGTATACGCTTTCACCTGATGTAGTTTAAGTCTTCAATTGATCAGGGGATGCGATCGTGCAAAATGGAGCAACCAGCATGGTTGGCCAATGTGTCATTCAGCTTGCTAAACTTCGTGGCATTCATACCATTAATATTATAAGGGACAGGTCAATAAATAACAGTTTCCATTTTGCATACAGTCCGTTTCTTAAGTTCACCTTCAGCAAATAAAGTAGTAGAATATTAGGTTTTTACCTAAAGATTGATTCAGTTGTTAGCTTAACTTAATAATGGATTTGGTTCACTTGTAGGTCCGGGTCAGATGAAGCAACAGAGAAACTCAAGAAACTTGGTGCTGATGAAGTCTTTACTGAGAGCCAACTTGATGTTAGAAATGTCAAGAGTCTTTTGGTATGTTTTTATTTCAAACTGATTGAAAAATTTAGTTTTACAATTTCTTGTTATTTTGAAATTTTGCATCACACTTCTAACTCTTGTTGTAGGGTAATGTACCGGAACCTGCTCTGGGATTTAATTGTGTTGGTGGTAATGCTGCTTCTCTAGTTCTAAAATTTTTAAGGTCTGATTAAGTTATTATGTTATATACACACTTAACTATATCTTATTGTAATGTATTCCTTTAATTAGATGACTAATAACGGTTTCAGGCAGGGTGGAACTATGGTGACTTATGGTGGTATGGCTAAGAAGCCTGTAATTGTATCAACTTCATCCTTCATATTTAAAGTACGTAACCATTTTATCATCCATTCGCATCCTTATTGCATGCAATATATCGCCTTTTGCTTGAAATGTTAGGAAGCTTTTGGCTTTTGGTCTTGTCCTGAATGATGAGCCATTTTTTCTTTTGTTAATATTACGGGTCAGGTTGACCTATCAACCCTTTTTGTCTTTCTTTTCCAGTTCCATAAACAATTTAAGTATTAAAATAATAATGGGAAAATTGCATATATCCCCCTACTTTGGAAAAAAATTGCATATTTCCCCAAGGTCTTTAAGCATGATTTGGGTATATATGCAATTTCTCAAGCTTAGAGGGGTATATATGCAATTGACCCTAAAATAATCACATGAATTTGAAGACTTCTCATTTGGTGTGTGCATCTTTATCCTTATAATTCCTTTTGTTTCAGGAGCTTTCTTTAACAGGATTCTACTTGCAAAATTGGCTGACTTCAGATAAAAATGAAGAGTGCAGAGAAATGTTAGATTACCTTCTGGGCTTAATTCGTGAAGGAAAATTAAAATACAAGTTAGTCACTTATTTCATGTTCTTGTTTATCTTCCCTATTCTTGAAATTAGAAAAGCAATTTTACAAGTTTCAACTTTCTGAAATAAAATATCAATAGCATATTTACACATTTTATTTTCATGAAAACCGACATCTCCAGTCTCCTAATATCGATCTTTCACTTGACAAACTTCATAGTTTATGCATAAATGTCCGATTTTTCTTTTTGCAGCATGGAGCTTGCTCCTTTCAGTGAATTTCACACAGCATTAGACAAGTCACTTGGAAAGCTTGGAAGTCAACCTAAGCAAGTCATCAAGTTCTAATACCTCAGCTCCATGTATGCAAAACTTTGTGGCCTCCCTTTAAAGTTTACAGAACAATGATAACAGAAATAAGAGGTGTTTTTCAT
>JBCNJP010000025.1:92673081-92769149 GCA_039602395.1 Deinandra increscens subsp. villosa
AGAGAATGTAAAGACAGGAAGGAGTCTTTGTGGGAAGCCCTAAAGTATAGGAGCCCATACTTTTCTCAAAAACCAATCATAAGCCTTCATTTCTCCTAATTACTAGTTGCTTATCTCCCATTCATGTCCATAAACATATCTCACTCATTTTAATTACCAAAAGAGTTCTTAAAACATATGCCCAAAAGTGAATGTGAAATGCAACAATCATTCTTCCTTGCATTCTAAAACATACAACACAGCTTAATTCATACAGATGGAACCCGAAGGAAGACCATATATTCCTAGAAACAGTTCAACACGAACGTTTCTGAAAGATGATGTGAATTTGTCAGGTGCAGGCAGGCTAAGCAGGAACACTAGCAAGGCAGGTTCTTGCCGAAGGAGACTTCCGCCTAATGACGGGCCAATGTTGGAGAGGCAAAGATCAAGCGCAACTAGAGGCCTTGATGGCTTACGGTTTCTTGATAAAGTCATAACCGGGAAAGAAGTGGACGCGTGGATGGCTATTGAGAAACGCTTTCAACGATTTTCAACCGATGGAAAGCTACCCAGGGAAAAGTTTGGGATATGTGTTGGTTAGAATACTTGTGTTTTTGGATCTTGAATGATTTGTTTACAAAACTGTTTTGAGTTTATTTTGGATTTTTCTTTGTAGGAATGGGTGAGGGTAGTGAGTTCTCCGGAGAATTGTTTGACGCGCTTGCAAGACGAAAGAGAATCGATGGGTCCAATGGGATCACATTAGAACAAGTGAGGGAATTCTGGGAAGATTTGACGAAGGAGGATCTTGATACTCGGATTCATATTTTCTTCGATATGTAAAATAAATAGTCCATTTTGTTCTTCAAGTTCTCCTTTCTTTGCGTAATGTGAAACAAGAAACTTGCAACTAATAATCGAGGTTCTATTCAGGTGCGACAAGAATGGAGACGGGTTACTGACAGAAGAAGATGTAAAAGAGGTACATATCACCCTACAGATAGCAAAATGGTTAAAGCGGGATTGATAATGGGTCAAAACAGATCAGTCGAACCGTTCAGGATGGATTGACCCGTTAGTGTTTCATTTTCTTCCTAACTTCATAGTAATCAGTACTTCATGATTGATTTTTACTAATTATAACAATATGTAGCATCCAAGATATTAAACATGTAAACTGAATACAATGGTAATATAATGGGTCAAAACTCAAAAGTACTCTTACAACTTCTTCTAAATCATTTGTCAAATACTCAAATGATTCTTAGAGAGTCCTTCAACCAAACAGTTTTAATGCGCGAATTCTTAAGCATCGCTTTTCAGATATAGCCTGTTTGACCCGTTTGGATAAGCTGTTTTGCCTAATCACACTCAAAGGTTAACAAAAACAGCCTAAAAACCATTTCTGTTTTGTTTTCTATGTTCTTTTTATTAGCGTATATTATCATTCTGTTTTAAATAGATATGAAAAATATTTATCCTAAATAGAATAATAATATACGCTAATACTTTTCTATCTCGATCTTAAATCTACGTTGAGTGTTTTTGGTTTTCCACATGCTTAAGGTCCTGATAATGAGTGCATCAGCCAACAAGCTTTCAACTTTCAAGAAACAAGCCAGCACATACGCAGCGCTAATCATGGAAAGACTCGACCCTGATCACTACGGTTACATAGAGGTAAAAAAACATAAAATATACTCAAAATGTAAATTATAACTTAGGACAACTCCTAACACATTTCCTTAACTTCATCATCCAATAGATGTGGCAACTCGAGACGTTGCTGAAAAGCATGGCGACATCAAAGAGAGCTACCATCAGCTCTGACGACACAACTGATCTAGCGAAAACAATGATCCCAGAAGATTACAAGAACCCATGGAGAAAATCCATGACAAAAATATTTGAATCAGGACTTGAGAACTGGAAGGTTTTTTGGGTATTATTTCTATTTTGGGAAATGAATGTTGCACTGTTTTTATGGAAATTCCACCAATATACAATGATGCCATCATTCCAAGTTTTGGGGTATTGTAGCTGCACAGCGAAAGGGGCGGGTGAGATGCTAAAGTTTAATATGGCTCTCATTCTTCTTCCTGTATGCAGAAGAACACTTACAGCAATTCGAGAAACTTATCTTGGGAAAGTATTACCTGTGGATGAAAACATTAACTTCCACAAGATAATCGCCCTGGCAATCGTGATAGGGACAGTAATCCACACCATTGCTCACCTGGCCTGCAATTTTATAAGGTTGTCAGGTTGTCCTGTTAACCAATTCATGGCTGTCTTTGGAGGTTTATTTGTAAAACAACCAAGTTACATGGATTTAGTACTAAGCATCCCGGGATATACTGGAATTATCATGATTATTTTGATGGCTATTAGCTTCACCTTTGCGATGAGTTCTTTTAGGAGAAATGTTGTTAAGTTGCCTGCCCCGTTCAACAACTTAGCTGGGTTTACTTCCTTTTGGTACACCCATCATCTGCTAATTATCGTTTACTTCCTGTTCATCGTTCATGGCTACTTCCTAATCCTCACCGTGGGATGGTACAGGAAAACTGTAAGTCGCTCACTTGACAACTTAGTCTACTTACACTCCCACACAACTCCAAATACTCGATTTTCACACTTAGTCTTACACTCGATTTTCGCATTGCGCGTCATAAAATGTGTGTCACAAAATGTGTGTCATCTAGCTTCTTGACGAGGCCTTCCTTGATGCGCAAATGTGCGTGATCCGGCACCTTTTATGACGCGCATTGCGCGTCAAGAAAGGGTGTTTTTGTAGTAGTGTTAGAAGAAAGTGTGTAAATTGTGTATTTGGTGTAGCGCGTAACACATAAGTTTGACCAAATTTTATCAAAAAAACATGCTTGCAGACATGGATGTACCTCTTGCTTCCAATGTTGTGTTATGCGGGTGAGAGAGTCCTTACAACCGACCATACCATGCCCGTCGACATCATTAAGGTGACTCTATAACACCCGTGTTATTATCTGTTTTCATTATTTAAGACAAATATATTCCTGATCATCAGTTTGTGATATGTAAAATCCAGGCTATCATATATACCGGAAATGTGCTAGCACTCTACATGACCAAACCTATAGGATTCAAGTACAAGAGTGGCATGTACCTCTTCGTACAGTGTCCACAAATATCGCGGTTCGAATGGTAAGCATGATATTTAGATCCTTAATGACAAATTTAGATAATTAAGTACTTATAGATGTTGTTGGGATACTGTATATGATAGGCATCCTTTTACCATCACTTCTGCACCTGGAGATGACTATTTAAGCGTACATATTCGTACTTTGGGAGACTGGACGAAAGCGCTTAGAGAAGAATTTGCAAAGGTCAAACAGCTTTTCTAGTGAAGGGGTTTCATATGGGCTAGGGCGGGTTGGATTGACCCGCTAACACTATTTCCACTTTTAGAACATTTATGAATGACTCCAAATAGACTTTGAGCAAAGCTCAATCCATATTCCCTAAACTTTCTAATTTACCCCGTTTGATGTAAATCACAACTCAGATCGACGTATTCATAAGTAAATGGGTTGAGATTGCCACCTCAGCTCTTCTCAACCGTTCTATCTTAATCTAAATTCTAAAACGCAGAAATGCAGGCCTGTGAGCCTCAGCAGAAGAACCCGAATGAAAGAAAACTAGCCAGAATGGAAACTTTTAAGAACTTGACCGTAGAGGAATCACGAGCGATGTGAGTACCACAGAAGCTAAGCCTATATCACCCACTTCTTACATAACTTTTTTATTAAATTTCATGATATTATTCCTTTTTTCGACAGGTATCCTAAAATCTACATCAAAGGACCATATGGCGCACCAGCACAACATCACAGGGATTACAGTGTTCTTTTACTGATTGGTTTGGGAATTGGAGCCACCCCATTTATCAGCATTTTAAATGATCTCTTACACCACCTTAAAAAGTCAGTAAGTAATAAACACAATGCCTACTCAAATTGTTGAGTCCTACGTGCGTGGTGGTGAAAAAAAGTTAGCATTTTAGATCGCGGAAAACTGCTAAATTAAACCTAACTAACTTTAAAACAATTGATAAAAAATCTCAAGCTGTCAAAACAATATATTTAAGGTCATTTGGCCAGTTTTCCAGTGAAAATGAAGATGACATGGCAGGTGATGTGTCGATAACTTTGACCACATTAACTCTTTTTTCTAAGATGGAGTTGGAAAGTTTCAACTTTTGTGAGTGAAAATAGAATGTCACTCAAAATATTAATTGCATCCAATGTTTGTTATTTTTTTATTCAGTTTTCCAATCATCAAAAACCTCAGAAGTTCCATTTTTATTGCAGAAATATGGCGGAAGTCTGGATAAAAGAGCTTACTTTTATTGGGTAACAAGGGAGCAGGGGTCATTCGAATGGTTCAAAGGTGTAATGGATGATATCGCAGAACATGATCACAATGTGAGTCATTGAACTTAATCTTTAGTTTTGTGGTCCTGTTTTACTTAACAAGAACCAACTTTCTTTAAATTTATATTAGGGTAATATTGTTATTTCTCTATTTTCAAACGGTACAAGCTACTTTCTGTCTTGGGCAAGAGAAATTATTGTGTTACCTTGAACAAAAATTTGAGGAAAGTTGGTTAACTTTTTATACAATTAGCTTGATAGATACCATTTCATATGTATGCCAAACCTATATGTGAATTCCAGAACATAATCGAAATGCATAACTACCTCACGAGTATGTACGAAGAAGGCGATGTGAGGTCTGCACTTATTTCCATGGTGCAGTCTCTGCAACATGCTAAAGATGGAGTTGATGTTGTCTCACAGAGTCGGGTACAAACTTTCTTCACATATGTGATTAGCCAAACCTGATTCAAGTTTCAACATCAAGAGTTTATTTACTAATAACAAATAAATCACAACAGATTAAAACGCATTTTGCAAGACCTAATTGGAGAAAAGTATTCCACGATTTGGCAACTAGGCATGAAGGCGCTAAAATAGGTACATAAAACATCACACTCATTGTCTTTGTTGTGACTAGAGGTGGCGGTATGGGCTCATTAATTTGGGTTGTTTTATCTCAAACGGGTCAAATGCATGGGTAAAATTGGCATTCTAAATACTAAAAATCTTAAATTAAGATTTTTCTGTTGGTGGATCAAATTGGATGGAGGGAGTATTGTAATAATATTGTTTTTGTAGACATAACTAGTGCATTCTCTGTTCATAAACAAATTGACATAAAAGTGTTAGTGGTTCAGCCCAACCTGACCCACTTCAACCGCTACTTAGAAGTGACATGTTAGCCAAACCACCAAAATCTTAGAGCCTCTGCTTGTGACCTTCATTTCCAATGAATTGCAGGTGTTTTCTATTGTGGGGCCAGAGCACTTACAAAACAACTAAAAAAACTCTGCAAAGAATTTAGTGAACCCAACATGACTCGCTTTGATTTCCACAAGGAGAATTTCTAAAAAGAGATGGAAATGTACAAACTGTTTTCATTCCGGCATAATGGCATATAGAATTTGCTTCCAATAATTTGTGCACATGCATATGCAAATATGTGTGTGACTCCAGTTTTTGGTGAATTTTGTTATGATGCCAAAAGGTCCCGCCTTCGAAACCATGGCATGCCTCAGTTTCGGCTCGTGTTGCCACAATAGAGACAAAGCCTTAATTTTTTAGGTTTTTTGTAGCTAGAAAGCTGATTGTTGCCTTGTAGTTTCAGCTTTTTGTAGGCTATATATATATGGAGGCTCATGTTTTGTAAGGGGTAATTTTGATGGTATGAGAAAATTAATAGAGTTCTTCATTGTCCTTTTAATATTTATGATCTTGGAGATGTGAAACGCCCCGCTTAAAATGTGCGCATATAATTTATATATATGTAGGCCACTGGGGGCAAAAGTGAAATTGTACTAATTTTAACGTTATTTTACTAATTTTGTGAAAATAACGTTAAAACTGATAGACAGTTTATTATATGCATTATGTGGTGGAGTTGATAGCCGGAAGGCAAAAGGTACATGCACCAATCGATCTTTATCCAAATTTGATGAGTGTTATGTGCCTTATGTCCAAGGCTTGATGCAAAACTACGGAGCCGCGGGTGTCACTGGAAGCAACCTCTCTATTCCTACGGGATAGAGGTAAGACTGTCTACATCTTACCCTACTCAGACCCTACCTTAGCTTTGTTATTAGTAGGATTTACCGAGTATGATGATCATGATGATCTTGGAGATGTGAAGTGTTCCCCATCAGTCAATCTTGGTGGATTAATATCTTTTCACAGGTTAAGGTTGTGGACATAATTAACTTCCTATTATCTTGTTACAAGTCTTTCATTTTTTTATTATCACCTTAACGCAAGGGTACCATCTTTCACTTTCACGTATATAAAGATAGGGGTGTGATTTTCCCATTTCTTTATTCTTGAATGACACATCAGCAACACGTTATATTTTCTCATATTGCACGCCACAACTGATGTGATATGTGGTGACAAACAGAGCTTATAAAAAAAATTAGATATGACATCAAAATAAACCATGAAGTAGATTGTATACAAAAGTGTATCTTGATTGATTTTGTGTATAATATGCTGACATGGGTACTATATATAATCTGATGCACGAGGTGATGAGCTATTTAATTAGGTTTGATGTATAATGATTATACAAATGATGAAGAAAAAAAACTCCTCACAAATCACAATGGCATAAGCAGTTATGAATAATAGGCCATAGGGATTTTGTTAAAAGCAAATTTAGCGGAGCCTATCTATCTTCTATTCTTTTGTTGGTAACAATAAAATATAAAATTTGAAACGAATTGTCCCCCTCACAACATTCCGAACATCCCGCCCCCAAAATCCCTCTCTTCATCCAACCTTTTCTCCGAACATTACCCCGGCGTTGCAAATTACCAATAACAATGGGTATGCCGCTCAACCAAAACAATGGCACCCTCACCCTCCTCCTCCTCCTCCGCTGCCGCCCAACACCGCCATCATTCTAGCCGCCCCACCATCAGCTCCGCCGTCTCCTGGCTCTGCCTTTCATTACTTTTCATCTACGTCATCTACTATTCCACCATCCTCTTTGAACCTGCCCCTACCTTCACCCTCACCAAAACCTGCCAGAATCCCCTCTCCACCGCCGAAAACCTCCAAACCAACACCACCAAACCTGAAGGTGAACCTTCAACAACCCACACACACGTGCTTCGGTTTGACACCGAGCTCCGACACATTGCCTTCGGCATTGCCGCCTCCTCCGGACTATGGCGCACCAGGAAGGAATATCTAAAGCTGTGGTGGCGCCCTGGGGAGACCCGCGGGGCGGTTTGGATAGACAAGAAAGTAACAACCACCCAAAACGAAAACTTACCTGACATCCACATATCTGAAGACACCTCAAAGTTTCCATACACAAACCCAAGAGGGGACAGATCAGCCATACGGATATCGAGAGTTGTGTCGGAAACGTTGCGGTTGGGAATGGAGGACGTGCGGTGGTTTGTGATGGGAGATGATGATACTGTATTTTTTGTGGATAATCTGGTGAGGATTTTATCTAAATATGATCATAATCAGTTTTATTATATTGGGTCAACGTCAGAAAGCCATTTTCAGAACATGTTGTTTTCATATGGAATGGCGTTTGGTGGAGGTGGGTTTGCCATTAGTTACCCGTTAGCTGTCGAGTTGGAAAAGATGCAGGATAGATGTCTGCGAAGATATCCTGGTTATTATGGGAGCGATGATAGAATTCATGCGTGTATGGCTGAACTAAACGTCCCTCTCACCAAAGAACAAGGGTTTCATCAGGTTAGTTAATACAAATTCTAATACAATATTTAACTGTCAAGTAGATATACCGAAACATGTTAGCACAAAAGATAACGGGTCAAATGGGTAAAAAGTTCAATTTTGTGGAAACTGGAAAGTCCCCCCATAGTGTATTTATAAATGGATCAATTCTGGTTATATATTATCTAAAAAAATCTGAAATTTGGACAGAGTTTCAGCACAACCTGATGATCAGCCCATTTTAACCGGTTAACCAACCTGCCTGCCATGCCAGCTTTTCCACCTCTAACATTTACCTTCCAGAAACTTAGCACTAAGATTTTCTAATTCTGTTTTACTGAATATGTAGTATGATGTGCATGGGAATCTATTGGGCCTATTAGTAGCTCATCCAGTGACTCCATTGGTCTCACTCCACCATCTTGATGTAGTGGACCCGATATTTCCGGAGATGACTAGAGTGGAAAGCATCAAACACTTGCTAGAATCGGCCAAATATGATTCTGGCAGTATCATACAGCAGTCCATCTGCTATGACAAGAAAAGAGAATGGTCCATTTTGGTGTCATGGGGTTTTGCAATACAGATTATAAGGGGAATTTTGTCTCCAAGAGAGCTTGAGACACCCGCTCGTACGTTCCTAAATTGGCACAAAAGGCTCGATTATACTGCGTATGCATTTAATACTAGACCTGTTACAAGGAACCCATGCCAGAAGCCTTTTGTGTATTACTTGAGTTCAGCTGGGTATGATAAGGCTAGGGAGAAGATTATTGGTATTTATACTCTTCATAGAGAACGCTACCCTGATTGCAAATGGAGAATGGAATCTCCTGAAACTATTGATAATATTGTGGTCTTAAAGAAGAAAGATAGTAGTCGGTGGACAAAGGTACCCTTTCTTCCAATCCATTCAGTAAAATGTAAAAAGAGTACTTAAATTTTTTGTCTCGAACCACGCAAGTATGAATCTTAAAGATGCATATAAACAATTAAAAAGACAAGAGAGGGGTGGTTTATGTATGAACATGACATTTTAATCTTATCACATAGTTCTAACTGTTTTCAATAATGCAGGCACCAAGAAAGGATTGTTGTAGGGTCTTGCCTGCGAAAAAAAGAGGAGTTCTATACTTGTGGGTTGGTAATTGTCAAATAAATGAAGTTATTGAGCTGTAGAGTACTAGAAGGGTGCCCTAGTTTCTCATAGTTGTTCCACCCTAAGCATGCACTTGGATGGCATAGAAGGATCAGGATCAAGATGGATTCTGTTTCTCAAGAAATCTGAGACTCACAAGATTAAAATGTTTCCCAGATTCCAGAATAGATTCATCAACAAAAACACAATTGTAATCATTGTAACAAAATGTAGCAATTTTCTTGTTTTCTCCTTTCCTCTTTTACTTTTGGTATACATAATATGTGTAAATTCTAGATCAAACCTTGTATTGTACCTATGATTACAAAATTTTGCATGTGTAGTGGATAGAGTGATAGACCATTGATTTATATCATTCACTGCTAAGGTATAACAACTTGAACTTGTCTACTATATCTTCTTCTATGTGTACTCCAACTTTAGTCTAATTATAGCAGAAATTAATCAAATCAAAAGAGTCTAGCAGTTAACGGTTTCCCATACAACACTTATGGGAAAAGCTAGAGGAAGATCCTTACCTTTATCAGCCTTCTCCTCTAGCCTGTGGTGCAGTTTTGTTGCTTTTGCCAGGATACGGGATTCTTGGCTCATCAGAAACAGGGAACGAGAGTTTCACATCATGGGAAACCGAGAAGGATGTGTTTGGCTCATGTAAATCAACAATCAACTCACTGGGTTTACTGAAATCAGATAACAAAGCACTTGGCTCATGTGAGATCGAGGAAGGGGCTTTTAGCTCATGGGGAACTGACAATGAGGCATTTTGCACATTCGAATCTGTTGACGAGGCATTAGACTGATGATTACGGAGACCTAATGAGGCATATGGCCCATCAGAAACCAACAAGAAACCATCTGGTGGACTTTCTAATGCCAACACAGTTAGATCAAGATCTGCAGCTTCACTTGTTTGCTGTGACTTCTTGGGTCTTGGGACAAATGTTGTTCTCCCATCCCTGGTTTCCAGGTCCACTAACAAAGCAAATAATAGTTATCAGATGTAAATTTTGAATTTCAACAGTTCCAGAATTTGACAAAATTCACAGCAGAAAACCTTCAAACTAAAACTAACAGCATTACAGCAACAGGCACCATAAAATATTGATCAAACATTCTGCGCTTATCTCTATAATTCAATTCCAAGATAATGCCGCACAGATTGTTTCCTAGGGTTTAAATCAAATCATCGCTTCGTAATCAAACTATTTCTCCACGTTACAATGACAACAATCAATCATGAATCATGAATCACCAGTTATAAAATCCTGACTACCCTGGGATACATATTACATTAATAGGCATGGCTCAATTAAGCAGATGAAAAGTTCAGCGAATTTTTAACTTAATTTGACAGCTGAAACGATATCAGGATATGAATTAAAAAGTAGGATTATACCGGGAGAACTGAAGCACCACAAGATGAAGAAGCAGGCCATGACAACCAGAGGAATGAGATGAATCAGTTTGTACGACATATCTGATCTGGAGCTCCAGCTTTGACTCTCCCTCCGGCCAGCGGCGGCGGCAGCCGGACTGTAGATAGGTAGATCGCCGGTGATGTCCGCCGCAGACATCGACCTCTTCCTCCATGACTGCTTACTCATTTGAAACTGCCGCATCCGATCGAGGGATAGGGTTTCTCGACTCGATCGGAAGTCTGTGTGCTCCGATTTTATTTGAGAGAAACAAAGGAGACCAAAAAAGAAGATTTATTTGGCTTCCCGTATTACGTAATCGCTCACCGTCTTTGGGCGCCAAATTTCATTGCACGTGCTAGCACGTGACCAGTAAAGCAAGAAAGTTAAACCGGGTCCAAACTTTTAATCCAACCGTCCGATTGACTGAACCAAGTCGAACCAAATTCTACCCTATAGACTGCTAGCCTGCTAGGTCTAGTGAACTTGGTTCTTCTAGAAGATTATGTGTTAAAAATCATCATAACGCGTGTTACTTGGATGGATAGTGATCAAGACTTTCAATGAAATATGTTAAAAAGAACCGTTTTTTTCATCAATCAAATATAACGTTTTTAGGTGTTAATTTTTCATCAATCATACCGGATGCTCCAAGGGAAAAGTGAAAAACCGTTTTAAAACCTAGTATGATGACACCGTGAAGAACAATTATGAAAGCTTTGCCACATGATATTCTAAGTGATATATCGTTTGTCAAATGATATCATGACGTGTTTATTTATGAAAACACATTGTTAGTCAACATGAAGACTTTGTGAATCAAGTGCAAGTATTTAAGATTGCTTGTCTACAACTGCAGAGTTATTAACAACGTTACGAATCAAGTTCAAGTATATTGTATGTAACAATGTAAATGACAATCCGTATAATTAACAATGGATGTTGGGATGAGGATCGGATTGCGATACTTTATTTTTCATCTACTTGTTCACCATGAGATTAACACGTTAAATAGTATTTAAGATATCTTTAAACCAGAACACTATATCACAGTTATTCTCTTCAGTGATTCAACTATGCTGTAAAAAATCACGATGGTTCTCATACTTTATCACCTAAATAAAAAGTCAATGAGTTGGGCATAAGCATTAATAAACCCCAAACAAAATGTCAAACAGGGAGGGTACTGAACTCAACAGCCATGGCATCTGCGAGGTTTCTCACTCTAAAATCTATCCATGGAACGTCCACGCATACGCATTCTCTCCGGCCTTGCATTCAGATCTCCGGCAAAGCTAGGGCTTTCTGCGCCCTCATGTCGCCGTCGTCTACAGCGGTCTTCTACGAGAATCACGGGCCTCCAGATACTGTCACCAAGTCATATTCCCTATCTCTCTCTCCTCTCTCTTCATAATCTGGTTCAGTTCTATAACTTAACTTCCAATTAATAAAGGCTGAGTGAGTTTGTTCATTCAACTTATTATGTGCAGAATTATCCAGCTTCCGTCAGTTGAAATCAAAGCAAACGACGTGTGTGTTAAAATGCTTGCTTCTCCCATCAATCCATCCGACATTAACAGAATTGAAGGTTTGAAATCACATTTATCAAATTCGTATTTCCATCAAACGGATCACTCTTACAAATGATCTGAGATGCTATAATAATTTGTTGTAGGTGTCTACCCTGTTAGGCCACCGCTGCCGGCGGTCGGGGGATATGAGGGTGCTGGAGTGGTACACTCTGTAGGCTCAGCAGTACAAGCTCTTTCTCCAGGAGATTTAGTCATGGTGTCTCCACCATCACCTGGTATAAAAAAATCTCATAATCTCTAGATCTACTTTTAGTTTAATCCATTGCATATTATCCTTTTGGTTTTGTATAAGACATTATCACTCATGATTGAAACCAAATCTGAAAAATATGGAAACAAGAGAAACAGGTGAAGGATGCTTCCGTTGCAAGTTAAAATGGTGTTTTCATTTTAAATGGTGGACCTCAAGTTAGGGAAAAAGAAGGATGAAAAATGAAGCCAAGGATAATATTAGATTCCCAATATTAGTCTCGAAAGCTTTTGGTTGTGGATATATTAGTTGTTGAAAAACTATTTGGGCTGCAAGGATTTCCTTCAAATATTAATTTGATTACTCAAATGGCAAAATGATTTCTTCCTAGGTACATGGCAGACACATGTTGTTAAAGATAAAAGTTTATGGCACAAACTTCATAAAGATACTCCTGTGGAATATGCTGCTACAGTGACGATTAATCCTTTGACTGCTCTAAGGATGTTAGAGGACTTTGTGGATCTCAAAACAGGTGCTAAAATGTCTGGTGATATTAAATTTTCATGTTCTAGTATACGCTTTCACCTGATGTAGTTTAAGTCTTCAATTGATCAGGGGATGCGATCGTGCAAAATGGAGCAACCAGCATGGTTGGCCAATGTGTCATTCAGCTCGCTAAACTCCGTGGCATTCATACCATTAATATTATAAGGGACAGGTCAATAAATAACATTTTCCATTTTGCATACAGTTCGTTTCTTAAGTTCACCTTCAGCAAATAAAGTAGTAGAATATTAGGTTTTTACCTAAAGATTGATTCAGTTGTTAGCTTAACATAATAATGGATTTGGTTCACTTGTAGGTCCGGGTCAGATGAAGCAACAGAGAAACTCAAGAAACTTGGTGCTGATGAAGTCTTTACTGAGAGCCAACTTGATGTTAGAAATGTCAAGAGTCTTTTGGTATGTTTTTATTTCAAACTGATTGAAAAATTTTAGTTTTACAATTTCTTGTTATTTTGAAATTTTGCATCACACTTCTAACTCTTGTTGTAGGGTAATGTACCGGAACCTGCTCTGGGATTTAATTGTGTTGGTGGTAATGCTGCTTCTCTAGTTCTAAAATTTTTAAGGTCTGATTAAGTTATTATGTTATATACATACTTAACTATATCTTATTGTAATGTATTCCTTTAATTAGATGACTAATAACGGTTTCAGGCAGGGTGGAACTATGGTGACTTATGGTGGTATGGCTAAGAAGCCTGTAATTGTATCAACTTCATCATTCATATTTAAAGTACGTAACCATTTTATCACCCATTCGCATCCTTATTGCATGCAATATATGGTCTTTTGCTTGGAATGTTAGGAAGCTTTTGGCTTTTGGTCTTGTCCTGAATGATGAGCCATTTCTTTTTTTTTGTTAATATTACGGGTCAGGTTGACCTACCAACCCTTTTTGTCTTTCTTTTCCAGTTCCATAAACAATTTAAGTATTAAAATAATAATGGAAAAACTGCATATATCCCCCTACTTTGGAAAAAAATTGCATATTTCCCCAAGGTCTTTAAGCATGATTTGGGGATATATGCAATTTCTCAAGTTTAGAGGGGTATATATGCAATTGACCCTAAAATAATCACATGAATTTGAAGACTTCTCATTTGGTGTGTGCATCTTTATCCTTATAATTCCTTTTGTTTCAGGAGCTTTCTTTAACAGGATTCTACTTGCAAAATTGGCTGACTTCAGATAAAAATGAAGAGTGCAGAGAAATGTTAGATTACCTTCTGGGCTTAATTCGTGAAGGAAAATTAAAATACGAGTTAGTCACTTATTTCATGTTCTTGTTTATCTTTCCTATTCTTGAAATTAGAAAAGCAATTTTACAAGTTTCAACTTTCTGAAATAAAATATCAATAGCATATTTACACATTTTAGTTTCATGAAAACCGACATCTCCAGTCTCCTAATATCGATCATTCACTTGACAAACTTCATAGTTTATGCATAAATGTCCGATTTTTCTTTTTGCAGCATGGAGCTTGCTCCTTTCAGTGAATTTCACACAGCATTAGACAAGTCACTTGGAAAGCTTGGAAGTCAACCTAAGCAAGTCATCAAGTTCTAATATCTCAGCTCCATGTATGCAAAACTTTGTGGCCTCCCTTTAAAGTTTACAGAACAATGATAACAGAAATAAGAGGTGTTTTTCATACGTATAAGCCATTATAGTAACCCACTTGAATAATGACAATTGACAAACCCGTAGTAAGACCTTCAGGTTGGGTTGCCGGGTTGCTTCTTTTCCAGAGCCTTTTCAGATCTTTCAGACAGAACCTTTACTGCATGTACAATAAATCTGTTCATGTTGTATGCATGTGATTTAATGAACGGGGTTTAAACATTTATGGTATGAAGATGGTATGCAAGAAGGATATCATTAGCCCTGGTCTGCAATTAAGAGTTGTTTTCAGTCTTCTTCTCTCTGATATGGTATAAATCACCATTCACAAGTGTTAACCGATATGACAAATTTTCGCACAAATACTTGTTCTTTTGTTGATATATGGTCTTCAATCTAGTGTGATAGATGTGTTTAGAGCTTCAAGATCATCTAAGACTGGTTTAAAATAGTGCTTGGTTTGCAAGAGATGTGTAAGGGTTGTCTAAATAAAAAGACGAGGCAACCTTGAAAAATATGTAATAACAAACAAAAACAAATATGCTCAATAAGTTCTCACTCAGAGTAGGATTTGAGGAATATGAGATAAGGATAAACCGTACATTTACCCTGAGGGATAACGAGGGTGCATCTAGAGAGATCGTTGACTTGAAAGCATACATCATAAACAATAAGCCACCAATGTTCAGCATTAAAAACATATATAAGAACAGGTAAGACTCAAATGCATGTATAATAACCAATATTGACATGTATCAAGTATCAACCCCACCTACAGAAAACTGGGGAGGTATGGTTATACTCAAGCCTAAAAATCCCTAGCTTTTATTATATTTCTCCGCACACTTCTGTCAGTGATTATGTCTTCAGATAGGTGCAAGTATATTGAATTATGCACATTTTGTTCCTACCATGTACGTTTAGGCCTGTCTCTTTTCCTCTTCCCTTTAACAGTGAGAGTCTCCATGCTCCCTACAAGAGTTATTACCGGTCTCCTCCTCATATGCCCGAACCATCTCAATCTCTCCCTCTTATTTTATCAGAGATGCGTGTTACATCTAGTTTAACTTTGAAAACCTCATTCCTTATCCGGTCTAATCTCACGTGGCCACACATCCATCTCATCACTCTCATCTCCGTTGTCTCCAACTTTTGTGCTTGAGTCTTCTTGATTGGCCAACAATAAGTTTCTTTTGTGCTCAAGTCTTCTTGATTGGCCAACAATCAATTTGTACAGCATTAGTAGGTCAAATCACCACCCTATAGAATTTTTCTTATAATTTCTCAGGAAACATTCAATCACACAAAATGTCCAATGTTGCCCTCCACTTGCACCGCCATACTTGAACTAAGCTAAATCGCAGTCTATGTCCCTGTTGTTCTGGAAGCAGGAGCCTAAATACTTGAACTTGGTTGTTTGCGTTACTGGTACTCCTCTAAGGTTGCCAACCACTCCCTTAGGCTCATATGTTGGATGTTCTCGTAGGTTTATTGCCTAGCACCATTGAAGAGATTGTGAAAATAAATTTGTCATCTCGTCTTAATATTATTTTCCTTCACAAACGCACCACCGTCCTCACCCTTAATTAACTCAACAACTTCTGAATCCTACTCCTCCGCTCCCTAGCCTTAGCAAACCTAAACATGTCGTGCTCCCCTTCTTCAGTCTCCAAACATTTATACAACTCGCGATATGCAACGTTCTTTGCTTCAAATATTGTCTTTTTGGCCTCTCACTTCCCCTCCATATACATCTCCTTAAATCTTGTTCTCTCAACCTCCCCCTGCAATTGAAAATTTCCCTAAAACTTTCTCAGCTTTGTTCATACCTTGTCTTGCACCTTATCATTCCACCACCATGACTCCTTATGTCCTCTTATCCTTCCTCTTGTCATCCCAACTCCCAAGGGTCTCTTTTACTACCATTGTCAAAGCTATTCTCCATAGCCTTCCAAATTCAATTTGCATCACCATACAACCCCCAACTCCTCCCGCAAGTACCTTAAATTAGATAGAGCACTATAATACCTTTTACAAAAACAATTTTATTTAAAAAAGAAGAAATTTGATTTATCATGGGATTTTCTGACAACTTAATGTCTTCTTTGATCAACTAGGATGGATCATGTAAACTTGTTTTATTTTGTTCTACTGAATTTAAATGAACAAATATAAACAAGCCATGATTGTGTTCATGTTCATCATATACTGCCCTAGAAACCATCCAAATGTGTAATCATAAAACAAAATTAAAAATACAAACTCCACATGGATATACAACTCATAATGCACAAGGTACAAGTATTTCAAATCAAATTACTCCACCACTCCACTATCACTATTATCATCACCATCTGGGTTAAACTTCAAAGTTTCTTTCCAAATGAGCTCCTTTACATCTTCCTCACTTAAAGATGTTTGCTCAAAATCAAACACAAATGGTGATGAACAAGTAGGCTCCTCATTGATCTCATGCAGGCTTTGCAAGAAGGGGTGATTAAGAGCATCTTCAACTTTAATAAACATGTTAAGAAAGGTGTGAACTGAATCAGAATACTAATAACCCAAAATGTCATTTTATGGCTCTTTTCAAATGAAAAAAAAAAGAAAGAAAGAAAGAAAGCTTACCGCTTATTCGTTTAGATGGATCAAAAACTAACATCTTCTCTGCAAGATCCAACACTAGTGGTGACACATTAGGGAATTTTTGTTGAAAAGATTTGGTTGGGACACGAGGAAGCTGTTTGACATACTTTCGAGCATTATCACTTCTTAAGAATCCAAGATCCGAGTCATCTGGTGAACCTAGAATCTGTACGCATTGAAGAGAGATTTGAACAATAATTAGAGATATTTGGACATTAAGATTATGAATAGCAAGGTGCTCCAAAGTGTGTAGGTTTCAAACGCCGGGGCACAAAACTCGCATCACGTGTGCTAGGCATTGCTCTATGTACGACCAAATATGTTTTATTTACAACCAGAAGTTGCATCTCTCTCATGTGTTTCACATATAACCTTTTTATCAAGCAAACCTTTCATAATTTATTCATCCCTTTGGTTGTTTTTACATACCGGCCTCCCTATAAAAACTAAATTTGACCCATAAGAGCATGAGGCTCTGTCTCAAGGCCATAAGGCGATTTCCTGATCGCCTCATGCCTACGACACACCCTTTTAAACCAAGAATGATATTATTACAATAATAATTGGATCTTTGAATGAACCAGTTTGAGTACAGTACCTCAGTTATAAGCACCAATTGCTGGACATAATCTTTACCAGGAAACAGAGGTTCCCTCAAAGCAATCTCCATTAAAATGCAACCAACTGACCAGATATCAATGGCTGTAGTATACTCTGAACAGTTAAGCAACAACTCAGGGGCTCTATACCACCGGGTCACCACATATTCAGTCATAAAATCTGTCTCAGATGTTGTTCTTGCAAGCCCAAAATCACAGATCTTTAAATCACAATTTGCATTCAGAAGCAAGTTGCTTGGTTTTAGATCGCGGTGCAAAACATTTGCAGAGTGTACGTACTTTAGTCCACGAAGTAACTGATATAAAAAGTACTGCCAAGTGCCAAGTAAAATGTAACCATCAGAAAATACTTGTAAGTTGTAATTCATTTCAAGATCGATAAAATTGGGCATTAAAAATCAAATTTATTAAAGAACAAGAGAAATACATAAACTCACCTGACAATGATCATCTGTTAGTGCCTGAGAAGAGCGAATAATCTGATGAAGATCAGTATCCAGTAACTCGTACACAATGTAAACATCATTGAACTTCTCTTTGTTTGGTGGTCGTATGATGTCCTTAATTTGGACGATCTACAAAACATGTGCATTAAATAATATGTATACTTAGCAATATAAAACTGAATAAAGAAAAAGTAATCACTGTGAAAATGTAAATACATTTTCATGATCCATATGGCATAGGAGTTTGATTTCACGTAAAGTCCTCTTGGCATCAATATTGTTATCAAATGCATTCCCAATTTTCTTGATCGCAACGTCTTCCTTTGTGTCAGAGTTTTTAGCACAACTACAATAGGCAAACAGTAACACACGGTTATGATGTCAATAGGAAATAAAAAAATAATTCCTGTGTTTAGAATGAATAGGCAGCTGGGGAGACAATAAGACATGCCAATCAAATCTTTGTTTGGACACACCTTCATTGTCTCAAGATTCAGGCAAGCCATTGGCTCCCAAGGGACTTTGGAGTTTGGAAGAAGTTCACCCAGAGGATACAATTAATTTATTAACAATAACACATAACTTGCTAATGAGCTCATCCATTACTTCAATAAGTGATTCAAGAAACCAAAGCCAGTTGACCAGACTATATCAAAAACTATCTTTAAAGTTTAAACCCATTTACTTGATAATCAACATTTCAGAAGACCAAAAGAAACGAAGGAAAAGAACAACTATAGTTCAAGAATCAAGACTTCGTTTCAAAAATGGGCCCGAGGCGTGAAGTGAGCTGGAAAACACCCCAGGGCTTTATACATAATGCAACAAACTTACAGAAAAACAAGAACAGCCTTGAAAACCAGGTTCTTCCTTTGATCTAAAGAAGGTGATTAATTTCATCTACTTCACAAGAACTCACTAATGAGCTAACTTTTCTTCATCAATTTCAGAATATACTTTCAGTTGAAGTACATTTATAATAACAATAATATAATATACACTCCATTTAATGAAACTGCAACAATTCTCATTTCAAATCTCTTATGTTAAATTCCTACATTTCCAATTTCAGTAAACTTTTAACTCAAATTAAACACCAATTAAAATCATTACAACTATCAAGGTATTGATAGTAGTATTTCACAAGATTTAAACATCAGACTGATAGTCAATCTCACACTAAACCATATGTCCCCCAAAGGCCCAAATGCTTCAAGTTTCAGCTGATTAAATACATCGCACTGTTCTCAACACCGATCCATAGATTAAACGCAAAATAAACAGATGAAGTGAAAGAGATTACCAAACGATGCCGTAAGCACCTCGGCCGACAGGTTGAATAGGAGGAACGTATTTGGAAGACACCTCAAATAGGTTTCCAAGTACGCTGTAATGGATGTATTTGCCGCCGTACGCCGGAACTCCTTTTAACACTGCTCCTTCACTTTCACCTGCATCTTTAGATTCATCTCCCCCCATTGATTCTAAAGTGTTCCGTTAATCTTCGAGTAGAATCGAAATTGAGATGCGGAAACAGATGATAAAGGGGGAAAGAGGAGCGGAGGGTTTTCGATTTTGAATTGGGGACTCCAAAGTGAAAACCTTTTTAAATAAATTACAAATTGGGTCCCTCTACTTATCTCTATTGTATAACTTTTTGTCTTTAAGGCTATCCGTAGTGGATGGAGCTCCTTGTGGGGGTTATGCGCCATGTGGCGTCCACATCATCAGTAGGGGCTCAATGACTAAAGTGGTGTAGTGGTAACCAATTTATAACGGCCCTCTAATTATTACCCAATTATATTATATATATTATTTTAAAAAAATCAAACAATAATCTATCCAATAAAAAGAAAGCAACCAATGAAGAAGGAGGGGGAGGGGCGTGATGATTATAACGCCGGAGAACAATTTCCTTAACATGGCGCCTCGGAGGGCGGTGCGGGCCGTTATATGGGGCGCCATGTTACAGATTTTTGTCCCATAACGCCCCATTACGGATAGCCTAATGAGGATTTAATCATCTACGGGTCTTCTGGTTGAATGGTAGTATGGTGTCTGCTCCTATTCGAGTCTTGGCGTTTGCGTCAAGGGGACGGTTCTACCCGATTGTTAGGGTTTTCATCTATGTGGGATTTCAAATTGATCTTAAAACATCAAATAACTAGGATTGGTTGAAATCTCATCATAGGGTACTCGCAAAAAAAAAATTGTTCAAAATGAGTAGGGATTTAATCATGTTTTCTCGAAATAGTTGATTGTTCTAGATTTATAATAAAAATTAGTGTATATTTAAGCTATTTGTAATGGTAAAAATTATATTATTTCAACCTTATATTTTTTGTCTGCACCTTATCGTCACGATGTCACCTTTCATAGTTTACCCCTATAATACTCATCTCACGTCACCCTTCACTCTTTTTATTAATATTAAAATGTATAAAATAAGATTTAGAGAGTATGGGAAAAAGAAAAAGAAAAAAGGAATTTCATTGTTCAGTGGAAGTCCGCATGGTCTCCCAAAACTGCTACGAAGAAGAGATGGGTACGATGTAGCCGCGCGGCTGAGGGAGGCCACCTCTGCAGGTCTTGCGGCTATACCAATACAAACAACCTCATAAATATGTTTAAAGGACATATGGATTAGTTGTTCTTATAAAGTTAAATGATGTCTTATGATATCATATATTGTTTTATTTTTTTTTGAACGGCAAATTTGGATCACTGACGGAGACATTACACCACCCACCCGATCATCTCCAATCACCATTAGGAGGAAACTCACCCTTAGATGAGAAAACCTCCTGGCCCAACATGTAACACCCAATTTTTATTTTTTGTTACAAGTGGGACTTGAACCCAAAACCTTCACATTACAATGTCTTGAGTACCTCCCTCATATATTGTTTTATTAACTTAACTTGTACACATAACTATACATAAAATTGTTATTACACCGGCTTGCTCTGGTTGGTTTGTTGGTGAAAAGACGTCCACTGACAAATACAGAGTTATAAAGTTATTATGTTATGTTAAAAAAAATTTTAACCGCAGTCATTAGATGGTGAGTGTATGGCCCATGAAAATCATGTAATCTAATGATATGATTGTATTGGTGACTTCCAATCTACGTATTAAAGTTGTCAATAATATTATGTCGGTGATACTTATTATTTTAGCAATGTTATTATTGTATTAATTTTATTAAGATCTAAAGTTTAAAATGTTTTTTTTCCCTTATGCTAGCTGAAGAGAGATTATGTTTTAATGATTAAAAAGATTGTGGTGAGTGCTTTTCACATGAATAATTTAGGATTCGTATGATGATGGTTCAAATTAACTAAACTTTTTGGGCCCCGACATTAATGATTAATAAACATTTTACTTTTTTTTGATGGAGAAAACATATTGTGGATGAAGCATCTCAATTCTCAACTGAGTAGAAACCCTAATCGTTTAGTTTATATACTATCCATCAGTTATTGATGGATAGTTCAGAAGATCCGCGTGTGACCCGGTTTGCAACCCATCCATAAAAATTGCATCTTTTTAGCCCAATCCAAACATTAGCCCAGCTCAGCTACAAGCCCACATCTTCTTAAGTCCACTTCACGAGCCAGACATAGCCCAGACATAATAAAAATATATTAATATTGAATTGAATTGAAGACTGAAGAGAGCAAATAAAATATGGTGTTTATTTATTTTCAGCAACGACACATATAACAGAACGCAAATCTAAGTAGGTAATGATTATAATAATAACAATCAAGTATGATTATTTATGTTTAATATTAGTGAAGAATCATATTTTCCACAAACTATTTTTCTAAGAAAACGTAAAGATAATAATCCTTCTTACCAGTGAACTCATGACAGGCACAGTGGCGGCTCCAAAATTGTAAAAACAAGATCGGGCCCTAGGCAAAAATAAAAACCGGGCCCTTATAATATAAAGAAGAAAAAAAGGAAGTGGGTAGGATTTGAACTGGGGACCTCTAGGTTAGACCTTTATATCAAACATTAGTACCATTTGCGCCAATGACTTTTTTGTTTTAATTTCAAACTACAATATTAATACACAATTTGATGTATATATATAACTAACATATTACAAAACTTCCAGACCCCTTAAAATTCCGGGCCCTAGGCGGTCGCCGTTCTCGTCCCTCCCCATAGCCGCCCCTGGACAGGCATATATCGAGTAAATTAGTAAAACATAGCTTTCGTTACATCAAACAAATTTTATTAATATGATCTTTAAGATATTTAATAGCAACCAAGTCAACAAATTACCTAGTCACCTAGGTATCATATGTATAATTCAAAAACAAAAAGAAATATACTATTAATTCTCTATATAATCCGTAGTTATATTTTGATGATATATTACACTCAGCTATGTATGAATCATAAGACTCTCGCTATCTAAACGACTTCTCAATCACAAGTTGCCATAAGATCAATCACCCAACATTGTTCGGGTTAACGGGTCGGGTTGGAATTACAGAACTGCCACTTTCTTCATCTTCTTTCTTGATCAAACCAAGACAATAACCGGTAGTTCTGGTGGTTGCAGAGACCACCGACTCCGCGATCCCTTTAAAAATCCGAGCTTTAATTTCCCCTCTTTTGGATTTCATATGGAACGTGGTCTCCATGCACGGAGCTGTAGTTTACGATTTGGAAATTATATAAAGAATATGAAAGCATGTAAATTAATGAAGGTAAAATGAAAACAAAGAGAGAAATAGAATAGGTGTGTGTACGTAGCAGGTGATCGAGAGTTGAGGGAATTTGGTTTCTTAAATAGGGAGGGGGTGAAATTTTTTATATTTCATTATGCGTTTACTTGAGGGCACGAGTCAACACTCCCATTTCTTGCACCCTAAGTCAGTCAATCCGATCTTCATGGGTTAGAAGATGTTTATGCGGTTGTTGATGAGATTATATATACAGGGTTACTCTTATTTGTATCATTATTTCATTTTATACCCCATCTGAATCACTATGACTCTACGACTTGTATAAACTACATGAGTAGTCGTATAAGTTTGTTGCATTAGACAAAAGTTGTGCGATATCAAGTTAATCAGCTCTACGAATCGTATACGTATATATGTATCTAACTGACCCATATAGATACTAGTATAGATATCTATACGGGTCATATAAATATATGTAATACATAATCGCTTTAATTTAGACAAAAGTTTTGATTTGTGTTTGTTTTAATTAAGGTATGTTTTAATATTATTTTAGGATTTTAATGTTTTTATAACGTCTAATTAATCTGAATAAATCTGAGTGTTTAATACTATAGAGTTATTTCACATATATTCATTAAATGTATAGCCTTTTATAGGGTTACTTCGAGAAATATATAAATTTAACATTTAAAAAAATATATATGACTCGTATAATACCCTATACGGGTCAAACATTCTTATTTCAGTCAAAACTTAAAAACCTCGACAATTAACAAGGATTTAAATATTTATGAATCTATACAACCCATATAGATAGCTATATTTTTTTAGTAGCAAATTTTCTCTACACAAATTACACCAAACTTTGTACTTGTAAAGATTTGAACCCTCACCAATTATTTAGTGGAACAAACATCCATACCACTAGAAGAAAGCCATGAGTATATAGATAGCTATATGAGTCGTATACTCGTATACATTTCTCTATAAACCGTAGTATAAACACTTATATAATTATATACATATAAGAGTAAATTGCCATTTTCGTCCCTGTGGTTTGCTCAAAATTGCCAATTCAGTCCAATAGTTTAAAAATTGCCAATTTCATCCCTGTGGTTTGCAAAAATTGCCAATTCAGTCCAAAACCAGCAATTTCTTTGGACTAAATTGGCATTTTTTGCAAAACCACAAGGACGAAATTGGTAATTTTTTATAATATTATGGATTGAATTGGCAATTTTTTCAAACCACAAGGACGAAATTGATAAATTTTAAACTATTGGACTGAATTGGCAATTCTGAGCAAATCACAGGGATGAAAATAGCAATTTACTCTACATATAATAATGTTTACCTTTTGGAATAATTAAGTGTGATGCATAAAGTGTTCTTATAACTAAGTTGTTTAAGCAAGCACTACTACGCTACTACATTAATGATGTCGACTTATCGTACTCATATCACTAAGGCTATATGTAGTGAGGCGTTAAAGCCAGATTTCACGCCCTATAGCCTCCCATAGCTCCCAGGTCACTGTCCCCCGACACGCTATCGGTCAAAAACCAGACCACGACGTTTTACACATCACACTCCCCTCCATTCTTTTCCTTCTTTTCATTGGTCATCCTATTCTCTCTCCCATTCTCTTTTTCTTTTTCCTTACTTTAATAAAATGATTTATATTTATAAAGCCCCTTCTCACTTTTGTGATAACCCTTGCCAAATCATCTGCCACATGACAGATAACCCCCAAAAAAGGAGGTTGCCACTACACATAGCTTTAAAAATTGTTTTTAGAAATGGATGTGATTTTTTTTAAACATAGAAAAAGTAGTCGATATGATTTGGTAGTCGATATGATTTAAAAGACACTAAAATATTTCGAGACAAAAAAAATTCAAAATTCATTTATTTTTTTTATTGATGGTTCATATATTGAAATTTGATACTTTTTAAGTATATATGTTATTTACATATATAAAAATAACATGAAACTAACTTTTTTAGTGGCGTTGCTTGTTAATCGTTTGTCTTCTATTTCCTTTTAAACTTGCAATCTCAATATTCACAATTAACAACGATTATTCAATTTGAGTAGTTGAAAAAAACTGTTAATATGTTTTGTAGATTTGTTAAGCATTTACATGAGATATTCATGTGTTATTATTATTTTTTTTTTTTGAAAGGCTATATTCATGTGTTAATTAGTTGTGTAAAATGTCATTGCTGACTTCATCACGCCAAATAATGTAGGTTCTAGACCGGATCAAAGTCGAGGAGTCCAGTTCTTCAAAGGCCTTGTCAAAATTAACATCGGTTACGTGGATAGTATTATATACCTGTTCCTTTCTATTAGACTGAAACTATATATTTATTATGGATATTCGTTTTTTATTAGTCATCTATTCAAATAAGAATATATAAACTAGAGAGGATATTGTGAGAAGTTTGTTTTAAGTAAAAAGAAAAAATCATAGCCATTAGATCTTTAATTAAATGAAGATCTTAAAACATGGTCTTCTGTAAGCATTAAATTATGATCTATCAATAAAAAGATCGATGTTACCGCTAGTTGCGATGGTAATGTTGACGTGGTTAAATACTTAGAAAGAAACGTATGAAATTGCAAAAACCCAATTCTTAATATCAAAATGTACATAAAAAGCATTGCGATGGCATATTGGAAACTAAGAAAAAGTCATGTCATCTTAATGTAACCTTATAATAAACACGAAAAATAATAATATATCATAGGCTCATAGCTGACCCGATTCGTTTTGAATAAAATATACGTTGTTAAATATATCAACTCCGCTTTTAATAAGGTTTGCAACAAAACATAATAAAAAAGAATACAACGTGACAATATATTCGGAGCATATGAAAACAAGATATTTTAAAGTTATACACGTAAAGTATTTCGAACAATAAAAATAAAAAAATAATTAAAAATATATATATGTTTTATTTTTAACGTGAATTGTGTTTGGACAGTTAAACTTCAATCCAGTCCAAGGAAAAAAATGTTGGGCCGGGAGCGAGAGAGGAGTCTAAACTTGGTGGGTTGGACCATGAACTAGCCTTTAGCATTAGCATCATGAACTGAACTCATCAAAAAGAGCTATTTGTCTACATAGTTGGAGTGTAGGCTCAAGTTTACCTATAGCATATGAGCTCATAAATTCTACTCGAAAGCACAAATCTAAAGCCCATCACACAGTTTGGTTCATTCAACCAAACCAAACAAAACCATATATATTACTCAAATCAACGGTTAGTTTGCCATAAATTAAAGGGTCCGGCTATATCCACACACACTTCATACGGTCATTTTGGAAAAAATAGCCGTATGGAGATGTCATTTTGTCCAAAACGGTCGTTTAGGTCAATTTCTTTTTTCTTTTATTATTATTATTATTATTATATAAATACTCCCACTCCTTGAACTTTATTGGGTCGTTTTGTTTCAAATTGTCGTATGATGTGTGTGTGGATATAACGATCCAAATTAAATCAGTGGATAGTATTAACCAATCATCTTTGGTATCTAGTTTCCTTTTGTTTCAATTTAAAATATGATGCAAGTTGGTCTTGCCTAGCAGCTATTTTTTGTGTTGTTTGATGTACATATGGTCCCAAACTTTTCATGTGACCCCTTTCTTGTTGGTTACTCATGTGCAACTCTTTCATTAGTCATTTCTCTTGGGATGATACTTGCAAGTTGCAAACATGTTAAAATTAAACTCTTTTCATGTAACTTATTGAATGTTATTTACTCATGTGCAACTTTTTCATTCGTACTCGTCTTCCTCGGGATGATACTTAATTGCATGTAGATCAAAACTCTCAAAAATACAAACCAGGTATGATTGATTTGGGAATTATATGACTTATGTATGACATACGTTGTAAGTAGAGTTGGTTGGGTGATATATGCCCGTCTACCCAATTAGTCAAGCTTGAGCCGGTATAGTAGCATAATCTACTACAAAAAGAATAAGCTAAATGCAACGTTTTTTTTTTCATAAAAGAAATTGCATTTGCTGAAGTTGTATTAGATCTAATGCAACTTTTTTTTATTAAATAATATAACACTTTATACCTAATGGCTAATGCAACACTTTAGGATGCAACTCTTTGAAAAAAGTTACATTAGGTAAAAAATAAAAAAAAAGTTACATTAGGGCTAATGCAACCTTTTTGTGTAATTTTTTTTACATTATGCTTATTTTTTGTTAGTGATACTTGAATATGACTACACGTTACGCTTTGGATCTTTTAAGTTTTGTTCTTTAAATCTTTATCACAAAAAAAAAATAAATAAAAAATAAATTAACTGCTGATTATAGAACTTGTATTTCATACATTAGCACAGGTAGTTGAGGTGATGTACCTAAAAATATTAAAAAATGGAAGGTTTTGAGTTCAAGTCTCAATGCGTCAAAAAAAAATAAGGGTCCAGGCTGGGCCATGTGTTTTTTCTCACCTATGGTGATTTTTCTCCTGATTAAAAATGAAGATGATCGGGTGGTACCAATAGCTCGTCAATAATACAAATTTTCTGCTAAAAAAGAAAAGGTAACTAATCAGTAATCAAATGATTGATCTTGAAAAAGGAAACTGATTATGCGCCTAGCACACTTATCACATGAATCTTGATCCTCGTTTTAATATCATTATAAGTTTTTAAATATTATAAGTCTATTCTATTGGTTAATGGATAGTACTGAGGGGAGCCTCCAATAATATCTTAGTACTCACAGTACCACCAGGATTCAAGAATCAAGACAACTTGTGTATTAACTTATTCATTCTTGCAAGTTGCAACCGTTAATAGACAACGTTGTTATTATTAACTGTTTTCAACAGTGAACCGTCTTCCTAATTAGGGTTCAGTCTCGATCGCCTAGCCAGATTTGTTATCTTTCTTTTAAAAGGAAACTCAGCACATGTACATACTTTATGAGTTATGACATTATCTTTCTTTCAATAGGAAACTTGCACATCTTTGACATTATTTTATGAGTTAATTGCAATACCAAAATTATGATTTTTGTTTTCAAGTATAAGAAAGTACAAAACATATCCAACATTATTTTGTAAAATTTGTTACGAACCCTAATTAGGAAACATATATAAACAATATATGTTGTTAAGTATATCAACTCCGTTTTGAATAGATTTATGGGCATTTGCATATCTCCCCTTCTAAACTTGAATAAAAGTAAATATGGTATTTGAATAAAAATAAGTATGTTACGATAACATACATGGAGTGTATGAAAACATGATATTTTAAAAGTTAGAAGAGAAAAACTAAATATAGGTACACTAATTTTAAACATTAAAATAAGAGTTAACTTCGTTTTTGGTCCCTGAGGTTTACCAGTTTTCTCACTTTTAGTCCAATTTTAAAAAATAATCAATTTAAGGGCCCCACCTTTGGTTTTTTTCTCAATTTTGGTCACCTTCAAAAATTCATCCAAATTAATCGTTAAAAATAATCGTTAAAAACTAAATATAGCTAAACTAATTTTAAACATTAAAATAATAATAGAAAACAATATATACATATTTAACGTGAATGTGTTGTTTGGAAATTGGAAGGGTAAACTTCAATCCAATCCAAGGAAAATATGTTGGGCCGGGAACTTTGTGGGTTGGATTATGAACTATGAACTGGGCTTTAGCAATAGCATCATATCATGAACTGAACTCATCTAACTATCAAGTAAAGTTTATCTCCACGGTTCGCTTTAAATTAGCGCATAGTATTAAGTTATTAAATTAACCAATAATCATTGGCATCTAGCTACTTTCCTTTTCTTTCAATTTAAAATATGTTGCAAGTTGGTCTTGTGTAGCAGCTGTTTTTTGTGTTGTTTGATATGGTCCCAAACTTTTCATGTGACCCCTTTCTTGCTCTTTACTCATGTGCAACTCTTTCATTAGCCATTTCTCTTGGGATAATACTTGCAAGTTGCAACATATTAAAACTAAACTCTTTTCATGTAACTTGTTGCTTTCTATTTACTCATGTGCAACTTTTTCATTCGTCCTCGTCTCTCGGGATGTACTCGCATGTAGATCGGAACTTTTAAAATACGAACCATGTATGATTGATTTGGGAATTATATGATCTATGTATGATATATGTTGCAAGAATAACTACAACTATATAATAACATAATCCAAAAAAAAAAAAAAAAAAAAACTATTGATTATAGAAGTTCTATTTCAAACATTAATAAAGGCAACTAGTCAAATGATTGATCTTGAAAAGGGAAACTGGTTAGACGTCTAACATACGTAACATATGGATCATGCTCCTAGTTTCAATATCTTCATAATTTTTCAAATATAATTGTAAGTCTATCAGATTGGTTAGTGGATAGTGTGGAACCCACCAAAAATACCTTAGTACTCACACCACCAAGATTTAACACAACTTGTGTCTTAACTTATTCATTGTTGCAACCAGTTAATACACAACGTTGTTATTATTAACTGTTTCCAACAATCTTCCTAATTAGGGTTCAGTCTCGATCGCCTAGCCAGATTTGTTATCTTCAACGCACAAGGAGATCACACACCATTCCCATTAATCAATCATATCTTTGATCTTTCTTTTCTTCTAATAGGAAACTAGCACATCTACATACTTTATATATATAATATATTAGAGTAAATTGTCATTTTCATTCCTGTGATTTGCTTAAAATTGTCAATTCAATCCAATAGTTTAAAAATTGCCAATTTCGTCTCCTGTGGTTTGTAAAAAATGTCAATTCAGTCCAAAGTTTTGGACTGAATTGGCATTTTTTGTAAAACCACAGAGACGGAATTGGCAATTTTTATAATATTTGTGACAAAATTAGCAATTTTTTTAAACCACAAGGACGAAATTGACAAATTTTAAAACTATTGGACTGAATTGACAATTTTGAGCAAACCACGGATGAAAATGACAATTTTTTATTCAACACCACTTGTTTACTGTGTGATTCGAATCTTTATTTTCTAGGATTTCAAACGAAAAAAAGATTAAAACAAAAGATATAGAATTTTCTAGGAGAGAGACACTATAAACTAAACCATGATATTATTGGGCTAAAAATCATTTGATATATATATAAGGGCAGATCTAGCGTGTATTCATCGGGTTTATGGGAACCCAATAAGTAGGGACGGAGCTTTTTACGTCTCGTTTATTTGGCTCAAAAGTATTAATTAAAACCTATTTAGTCCGAAATTTTTTTATATACTTAGCTCGGCCAGATTCAATTAATCAACAAAAATTTATATACTAATTAGGCCCGCATAATTTTTGGTAAACTTTCGCCCCTACCAATAAGTTTCAAGTTTTTAGTGGGAATATATATATACAGTAAATATGTAGGAGTGAATCCACATGTATCTTTACTAGTGAATCCTAGTAACACAAACTATCCTAGTTCAACTGGTTCTCGACGTGTATTAAAACATGTAGGTACCCCGTTTGAGTCTTTTCTACGTCCATTTTGAGTTATTTTTTTCTTTTTTTGTGTTGTTGTAAACATATTTTTAGGGTTTTACTAAACATCGTCCGGCCACAAATACATAACAACAACCTCTCGCCTCTTTGTCCTCATATGGTCATCCCTCACGCACGTTGCACACATCAGCAACCTCTTCGATCTTTCGAGTTTTAGCGGCGACCTCTACTCCGACGACCCTCTCACCCTCTCAATCTTTGTTCTCTCACAAGTAAGTTAACAAGAAAACCTTTGGGTTTTTTTTTTCCTTAATTGATTACTTTATTGATTTATGTTCTTGAATACTTGAATTTGTTCTTAGTTTGATGAATTTGTTCTTAGTTTTGATGAACTTATTGATTTAGGTTTTGTTTAGGTTTTGGTTAGGTTTTTTTGCAACTAATTTAGTTCTAAATTTGTTAAGTGTTAATAGATTTGTGAAATTTGTTAAATGTTAATATGTGTTTGATGAATATTGTGTTATCAAATTTACCTGACCCGAACCGATCATACTGAAAATTTTAACATTTAATTGTTAGAGTTCTGACCATCGAAAAATAAGTGAACCCAATAAAGAAAAATTATTAATCCACCTCTCTACATATATACTTTATATATGAAAACTCCATCTCACTAAAGAATAAACACCTTAGGGTGAAGGGAGTCTTAGTGGCTTCCCTCCTCCAACTTATCGGTTTCACAGCTAAAACACCTCCACCAAGTTGGTTTCACGGCTTCCGGTTTCAATTATTTGCGGCTATTGATAACATAATTTTTTGTCTGTTTTGAGGTTCACGGCTTCAAGGTTCCACTTCTTTATTTAGGGTAGTGATGGTGAAAATGATATGACAAATTTTTATTAGTTTAAACTCCGAGTGTAAAACTTCCATAAATCCACATACTGACTGACAATACGAGTAAATAAAAGGTGTATTTGTAATTATTTGTCTATTCTTAACAAGTTATAAAATTTTCAAAGATCATATAGGCGGGAGATGTAGTCCTAAAGTTAGTCCTAGAGTCAACCCAGATGTCCTACCTGTGACAAATCTTGAACATCTATATATGAGGTCCGGATCTTGAACAATTAAACTGGGGTCCGATGACTCAGTATACAATTTTCTTTCAAAATGGAATGGATAAATATTTAACATTATTAAGCGAAAACGGGAGAGGGGGGGAGGGGTGGGGGGGAGGGACCCAGGACACTATAAAAGATCTGCCAATGTGTCCTACTAAAACTGCTATGAATAAAATTAATAATTGTTGCTTCACGAACCTCCACCGAAAGGTTAGGACTCGTATAACAGTGCTTAAGGTTAGTTTATGACCATCACGACAGTGTGAAGAAAACGAGATCAAGTGATTGAGTAAACAAAGTGCTTAAATGTGTGTTGATCAATGTGAAATGGATGGTAATGAGAGCATGCCTCATGGACCTGTGAAGTGTGGTATCTATACTACTTCTTCAGCCTTGGTGACAATGGTGAAGGTTACTTGGACCAGAGGAGACCCCGCTCCCTATCGTTTTTTTCGCTTAGAAGTCCCGAGAGTACATGTAATTTGTCAAAAAATTTATATGTATTGGCGGTCTCCACTCGAAAATTTGTATGTGTATTGAGTTGGTCGCCACTCGAATAAATTTATATATATCGAGTCAGTCCCCACTCAAAGTTTTTTATATATTTAGTCGGTCCCCATTCAAAAAATCATATATAAAGTTTGTATAATTTATAAAAAGGAATTTTAAGATTGATTGATGAAATTAGATTAAAATTTTTATGAAATTCACTTTTTGCTTGTATGACTAACTTTTAATGAAATTATGATAAAATTAGTGTTATATACTTGTGGTTTTAAAAACCTGTTGATTGATCTTTTATTAGGTTTATTATGCTAAAAAGTTTGATTCGAATTGCATAATCGATGAATATATGAATATCATTGCTTTCTATTTTTTTCATCAAATTATTTACAAGGTTATTTCCCAAAAAGAATAACACGTATATTAAAATAAGAATTTCTATTTTTTTCATCAAATTATTTCCCAAAAAATACCACATTTGAAATTATGAATGGAGACCAATCCTTACTATCAAGATGCAATTTTGATAATTATGTATTGCATGATATGGGTGTTACCACAGAAACCATCTTTTATGAACTATACTTTATATATTAGCAGTTAATAGGTGTTCTTGAATAAACTATTATCTGTCTAAACGCTAATACACTTTACACAATATTCTTCGTGCCTAGTTAACCCTTATTGTCATTGGAACGCTAGCATGGTTCTCCAAACTCTAAAATTTTCATGCCCCATAATTCAATTAAAAGTGACGACACTTCTTACTCACGTAAGTAATTTCTACAAAGCATAAAAATCATTAATAGGCAGTTATGTATCACGACCATCAATGTGAAAAATTGAAAATGTTTCAACATTTTTTTGTTATATTTTTACAGCATTTTACAACTAACTTTAAACACTCAACTTCAAACATCGATAATTTACCTCATCTTGTTTAGTTTGTTACAAAACTCTCATATACAATTTACAAAAAGTTAAATTTATTATTTACATCTAAAGTTTTGTGAAAATAAATCTTCTTAACTTGATAATAAAAATATTATTTTAAATGAGTTTGTCCAAATTTGATGAAAACTTTTTCAATTTTTTTTGGGTTATTGGCTTGTATTAATCCCAACTATCACGTATTGGCCGATAACACTCCCAACTTCACTCCTTCCATCTGCCACCACGAACTATCATCATATTTTCCTCTAGCACTCCCCCCGTTGAATTTACTTAACCTCGTTAATTAATTTCTTACGTGGCAACCGACGTAGCATAATTTTTAAACGAAATAAATAAAAAAAAGGCCACGTATCTACAAATTTACTTAACGGGGTTAAGTAAATTTAATGGGGGGAAGTGCTGCAGGAAAATATGTTGATAGTTCGTGGTGGTAGATGGAAGGAGTGAAGTTGAGAGTGTTATCGGCCAATACGTGATAGTTGGGATTAATACAAGCCAATAACCCATTTTTTTTTCATCAAGTTATTTTTAATAGGTTTGTCCAAATAAATCTTACTCGCATAAATAATTTCCACAAACCATAAAAATCATTAATAGGCGGTTATGTATCACTTCAAGATTCATCCCACCATCAATGTGATAAAGTTTCAATAGGTTTTTTGTTATATCTTTACAACCTTTTACAAGTAACTTTAAACGCTCAACTTAAATCATCGATAATTTACCTCATCTTGTTTATTTTATTACAAAACTCTCATATACAATTTACAAAAAGTTAAATTTATTATTTACATATCTAAATTTTTGTGAAAATAAATTTCTTTAAACTTGATAATAAAGTATTATTTTTAATGAGTTTGTTCAAAAATATCCAACATCAAAGAAGGTGTAGGTGCGTTCTCACTTCTCACCCGTCCCACATACTTTCCCGAATTAGATATTTCAAGGAACCAATCATTAATATATGAATATCAATTTTTGTTAAAAATAGAAATAGCTATTGTATTATGACCGGCAACTTGTTTAGCCGGTCACCGAAGCACGAGTAGTTGTTCACCCTTAAATTGGGACTGCATGCTCCCCTTCCTATACGCCCCATCTCTTTCTCTCTCTAAACCGTCTTCAATGGAGTCAACCGCTAGCCACTGATTCGCCTCCTCCGGCAATTCATTTCTCCAGCGAACTTCCGGCAACTATTCTGTTATACGTATAGTTACGGAATTTTACAATATCAGACCTAACTAATCGTAATTTGAAACTACTGTAAAATTGTAAAATGTTGAATCTCAATCTGAGCTTTGTTGAAGATGTGAGGACGGCGGTCCGGTGGGAAGTGGAAGAGTCCGGTACTTCGAATTCATCGGTTCTGAATGCGGAAGGTTGTAGTTCCAGTAATGTCGGCGACGACGACTCCGTCTCCGGCGCCGGAGACGGAGATAACGACTTCCATTGCTTCAATTTCGACATCCTAAATGTTCGAGATGCTACTGGTGATCTGCTCCGAAATAGCAACGATGAGGATCGGACGAGCCAGACTCAGTCCGAGTTCGTGACTCGGACGCTTTTTCCGACGAGTCACGAGGAAGGAAGGTTTAGGTTTAATCCAGCGCATCATCAGGTGAACTCGTTGTTGCTGTTCCCCAATAATAATAACGAATCGCAGGAGGCGAGATCGGTAAATGTACAACAAAATAAGCCAATGGTACAACAAAATCAAGTGGGGAAAAAGAGTAGGAGAGGGCCTAGGTCTAGAAGCTCACAGTACAGAGGAGTTACCTTCTATAGAAGAACCGGAAGATGGGAGTCTCACATCTGGTAATTAAATTTTTTTTTTTTTTTTTTTTGAACGGCAACAATTTTATTAATTAGCTCCTGCATTTGATTTAATTTTGATTCAATTTTGTTTGTTGATATTTGTGCACCTACTTTTTGTTCTCATTGCTGCACTTTTGTGTTTGATGTAGGGATTGTGGGAAACAAGTCTATTTAGGTAAGAAAATATATATATCTAATCCATTGCTCTGTTCTTCTTCTTCCAAATTTCTAATAAGTTTAGATGTTGAATTCAACTTTAGGTGGATTTGACACCGCTCTTGCTGCAGCTAGGTAAATAATTACTAATTAGCTATCATCTGATGTTATTTCGTATATCTGATTTATAAATATATACTCTTTGAGCTGAGAATTAATGAGTTTGATTTGTGATATATATTCAGAGCTTATGATCGAGCTGCTATCAAATTCCGGGGTGTGGATGCTGACATTAATTTCAACATCAGTGATTATGAGGAGGATATGAATCAGGTTTGCATTTTAAGCTGATGATAATGTAGCGAGTTTGGATCAATGTAGTGGTTTTCACTTTGTTATTGATATGTTATAGGAGATTAAGAATCTTTCGAAGGAAGATTTTGTGCATATGCTTCGCCGCCATAGCAATGGCTTCTCTAGGGGAGGCTCAAAGTACAGAGTTATGACAGCGAATAACGCTGGCCTATGGGAAGCTCGAATGGGGCAGTTTCTTGGAAACAAGTGAGAAACTAATGCTTAATGTAATTAACTATTGGAAGCCAAATGAATGTGTTACCTTTGTTTGTTGTACAAATTAAATTGAAGATGCCAATTTGAAAGCAGGAGAAATTGAGGTTCCAGAATTCATATCATGGAGATCATGAATTACAAAGTGTTTATAATTTGATTCAATTCCAAATCTGAAAACCTCAGTTTTGCACTAACTAACTAAAATCCTTCATGTTTCTTGAAAATAGGGCATATGGGAAGGCAGTGATCCAGTCAAACGAGCGAGTTGTGGTTATGAATCGCGAGGCCAATGAAGGGGAAGCTGTTGCATCTCATTATGGTAAATTTAATGCACTACATGCCATTATAGTATATGTTACTACTTGCAATTAGAATGTCAATCGTTTACAGATTTTATCAAGAACTTGAGTTTTATTTACCAGGAAACGGTCACAACTTGGATTTGAACTTGCGCATTTCGACCCCTTCGTGTCTTGGAAGTAGGACTCATGAGCATATGCACTTGATTAATCATGGTTTGCATGACATGAGGAGTTTGCAGGTAAACCATCTTAATTTATAACAAACAACACTTTAACACCATTTGAATCCAAATGTATATATAAGCTTTTTTTTTAAGTGTGTGACTAATAATTAAATGATTTTAAGGCTAGAGCAACAACAAATACATCTCATAACATTGGCGGGTCGTCATACGGACCTTCCCATTCCAACTGGGCATGGCAATCGGGTGGTCAAAGTCAAAGTCAAACCCCAACCGCCGCAGCATCATCAGGATTCCCAGCTCAGGCAGCCCCAAACTATCTACAATATTACAATTAGCATAAAAAGCAGCTGGTTCTGGGTTTTGGGTTTTGGGTTAATACTTGTTGTATGTTATGCATAAAAAGCTGTACGTAAGCTTTTGTAATTGTGTGGACGCAAGTAGCTAATCGGCCTTCTGACACTACATCTACATCATTTTTTTGTACCCGTTTTGGGTAGTTTGGCGAATGGATGGATGAGTGGATAAGGATAGGTCAAGTTAAAAGATCACTGGCGAGGGATCTGCCACGTCAAGCGTTCTTGATTTATTATGTGGAATTTCCAATTTTGTTATTACAAAAGCTTACAAAAACTGTAAAGTTTTAGTATATATAATATAAATATTTGAAGTTCTATTGCAAGAACTTTAGTGTATGAGCTTTATTTATGTTGATATTAAAAGTATTCTTCAAGACTACGTTTTTAACATATCATTTTAATAAAGCTAAAAAAGAAAATAAAGACTATACATTTATATTTTGTGTGTGTAGAAGTAGAACTAGTCATTTTTCTTATATATATATCTATATCTATATTATATAATATTGCATACTCTATTAAATATATGTGGCGTCTTACTCGCGTAGGTCCACGTCTAATGGGTGTTCTTCGGTATCTCTTCATCACCCGTCCTGACATCTCTTATATCGTGCAATAGGTATGTCTATTTATGTATGACCCTTGTGAACCGCACTTTCAGTTTCTCAAACGGATTCTCCATTACAGTAAAGGGACGTCACATTATGGTCTACAATTATCACCCCAACACAAGGTTGACTGCTTATTCGGATGGCGCGGGGGGGGGGGGGGGGATGTTCTCGTTCCAATATAGAAGTTGAATATCGTGGGGTTCCTAACACAGTCGCATAAACTGGTTGGGTTCGCAACTATTTACTCGAACTTGATCTTCACACTCATTAAGCTTTTCTTATCTTTTGTGACAACGTTTTTGGGGTCTACTTCTCGCAGAATCCGGTTCGATTAAAATTAACAAACCAAGCATATTGATATACATTTTGTTCATGAAAAAGTTTTCATTGGCAATGTCCTCATCCTACACATTCTTGTCGATTATCAATACACCGACAACTTCACCAAAGACCTTCCCAAGCATTTTTATTTTCTGCTTCAGATCCAATTTGTGCATTCGTTCTACTACAACTCAAACTGTAAGGGCATGTTAACCGATAATGTAATATATATGAATAATATATTATTGGTTTGCTTGTATTCACTTATTTATTTATTGCATATATCTCTTAGGTTGTTATGATTTATTTAGTTTCCATATTATATGTATCCCTTGTATATTTATACACTTGTTAGTAACCCATAAACTATATGGGTTGAATTTAGGTTTATAAAATGAGATAAATGAAAGAAAAAAAATGATGTGAGATTTGAAAAATATGAATGACATAATTTTTTTTTAAATCAGTTTGGCTTTATTAAACCTCGGTTGAGTTTTTTCAAATTTAATAGCCATGTAATATGAATTTCGTTTATAATATATTTAATAATCATACTAATCATGTTTGACCGATCTAATGTTTTATTTATGATGTTGTAGTTTAGGTTAGATATTCGACCCTTTACTGACTCATATTGCCATGGTCGTGATTTGCTGGCCGTAAAACAGTAGGACCGTCACCATTGTCATTTTAATTGTTACAACATAGTAATAAGTTATCTTACAATAGTTAATAAAAAAAATAAGGACTTGTTGACCATTACAATAACTATTTAATTAGAAATTTAAAATTCACTAAATGTATTTAATTAGAAATTAGAAATTTATTAATTGTATTATTGAACTTTATATGTACAAAGTTATAATAAATGTTCCGAATTTGAATTATTTAGATATTTTAAAGATTTCACAATTACATTATATTAATAATAAATTTAATTTTTATTAAATGTAATATTGAATTTTATATGTGAAAATTTAAAATAATACTTTTTTTTAATTTGAATTTTTCAAAATTTAAGTTTAGAAAGTTTAAAAGATTTGAAGTTTTATTACATTTAATTAGAAATTTAAAAATGTATTAAACGTAAAGTTCAATTTTTTTACACTAGCCTTTCTTCGTCTACTCGTTCTCCAAATTTTATTTGCTTTAAGTGTAAACATGTTATTATTTATTTACTTTCGATTTATAATTGATTTCCTTATGATGTATATTATTTGTAAAGTTGTAAACTCTATTCCTAAACAACAAATATACTTTGTAATTTTGTAGAGATGCACTCTAAGAAAAATACTTTTATGATTATTTTTTAAAATTAAAATAACACAATCAAATCTTTCAGATTTTAATGTTATTCTCCACTTAGATTTGTTACTATATTTGTCTATTATGAATCTCACCTTAAACATACCCTTTTTGGTACGTTCACGGTTCACCCATATGATCTTTCTCTCTCTCTAATGATTCATGTTCGGACAAACATCAAGAGCTTTTTAAATGTCACATGGTGGACCATATGTATGAATTTCCTGGTGCCGTTTAAAAGATGGGTCCGGCTATTTAGACATCTCAATATGCAGCGTATTGGGCAATACTCTGCGTATAGGACTAATATGCAGCGTATTACCCAATACTCTGCGTATAGGTTTCTGGTGAATTTTTTTTTATGTTTTGTTTTATTTGTTTTTTGGGTAAAAAGTTATTAAAAACAAAAAGAAAAAATAAAATAAAAATAAAAACACTCATGAAGGGTGATGTCTTTTTCATCAATAGGTCACCAACAACCCACAAACATTATTTACAAAAAATTATTTAAACCAAAAAAAAAAAAAAGCTATGAACATCTGATGTATTTTTTTCCTCATGACCTCCTTTAGTTAAGTTCATAAAAACGTTATGTGAATTTTTTAGATTTTGTAAAAATACTTCAAATTTTTTTTCAATTTAAAACATGCTATATTAGCTAGGTGTTTGAGTGTTTTGTAAAAAAAAAAATTGTAAATAATGTTTGTGAGTTGTTGGTGACCTATTGATGAAAAAGACATCACCCTCTATGAGTGTTTTTAATTTTTTATTATTTTTTTTGGTTTTTAATAACTTTTTACCCAAAAAACAAATAACACAAAACATAAAAAAAAATTCACCAGAAACCTATACGCAGAGTATTGGGTAATACGCTGCATATTAGTCCTATACGCAGAGTATTGCCCAATACGCTGCATATTGAGATGTCTAAATAGCAGGACCCTTAAAAGAAATAATTTCCAGTGATGGACCCACTGTAATAATATTTTTCTTCAAATAAAAACTTATCTTTTTTACTGCAATCTAAAATATCTTATTTACAGTTGCAACAACTCAAACGTTAAAATTCACGTAATAACAATTTACTCTGTTTTTGGTTAACTTTTGTAAGCAATTATAACAATATTGTCTTAACCTGATTATTACTGTACATATTTTTAAGTGAGTTCATATACTATTATTACTAGATTTACTATTTGTATTTTGCCGCGAGAATAACGTGGGTACAAAAGACAGTTACAAAATTCGTAGCGTAAATAAAATAGAAATACAAAATAACTGCGTAACTACGTTAAAATTATAAGTCAAACGCTTCAAAATATCGAATCTAAGATATAAAGATTTTGTTACACAGCTCAACTGATTACACCACAAACTCATATGCTAACTAATATAAGCCAACGCTTGAATTATCTAACCTAGAACGTAAAAGCTATGTTACACAACCCTATCTTTTATTCTTTTACACTATCAAGTCTCGTGTTAAATATGTTGTATTTAAAATAAAAATATAATAAAATACATAATAGCTACCATATGACAAACACCCAACAATACCATATAGACTAATTATATTCGATATTATTCCTGTGAACTTAACTTTCCTATAATATATAATGTCAAGTATAACATTTTAAAAGCACATGATTGACCTTTTCTATTTCATTGATGTTGTTGGACGTGGTATTTTCCTGATGATTTCGAAATGTCAATTTATATAGCATCAATACTGAAATTATTATTATTATTATTATTTTATTATTATATTATTATTATTATTAATTTTCTAGTAACACCTAAAAATTTTATAAATGAAAATCAGGAAGTATTGGTTCAAATCTGAGATGTGACAAAGAAATAGGGGTATCAGATTTAACCAGGGGTTTCTAACCTATGGTGTTTTTCTTTCTAATGATGGTCTTTGGGTCTTATACTTGAGGAATAATATAGATGATTAATTAGGTGATACTAGTAGTCAGTGATCTAAATTTAGCGTTAAAAAAATAACTAAAAACAGGTTTGCCGGTCTTTAAACAACCTAGGTTTTGTTGGATGGTAGTTGGTAGTAGTAGAAATTGGCCGATGTCGACTGGCTGAAGGGGTCATTATTGACTGACATTCATCCGTATTAAATAGTAAATAATAAATATCAAATTAACATCATGTCATAATATCCACCATCAAGGCTATCAATATTATAAAAAGATTTAATCACTTAAGTTTATTTCTCTCTTTAAACCATTTAATTGTGTTTAGATGTTCAAATTTAGTATATTTTTTTATAAATATTAAAATTTTATAAAATTAACTTAGGTAAATAAAACATACATAAATGTTGGTCAATATTTATTGATTAATTTATTTAAAATTGACTTAAATTAAACAATTATTAAACTTAGTTACTATTTAATATTTTTATTTTATTACAATTGCCTCCAATTCCAAGTTAATTTAAATATATATATATATATATATATATATATATATATATATATATATATATATATATATCAAATAGTAATCAAGATTCATATATTTTTATATGCTTTATTTGTCTAAGTTAGTTTTATAAACTTTGAACATTTATTTATAAAAAAAATTTAAGTTTGAAACACTTGATTAAAGTTGGTGACTTTAGGGAGAAAAGAAAAAAATTGAATAGTTTTATTATAACACTTGCGAAACTTGGTTATTATTTTATAAAGTTACCCGAATTAAGTAATTATTTTAAGAAGTTTGTTTAATCTAATAAGATTAAGAAGGATATGAGACAATTAGATTTGTTATTAAGATTGATCTAATCAATGGTTTAGATTAAATTGGTAGAGAAAAACGTTATGAAGCGGCATTTTAGTCTTGACAACTTTTTCAAACTTTTTATTAGGCTCTCCTATTTTTTTAAAACGTTCATAAATTTTATATACGATATTATTTGAAAAAAAATATATACCATAAAGCCGAGTGTTTTTTTAAGGAAAATTGGATTTTAATAATACGAATTATCACTCATTGGCCGATAATAATACGAATTATCACCTTGGCACACAATAATACCAATTAACCATTCTGGTCTCTAGAATGATACACCGTTAGTTTTTCACTAACGGTGTTAATCTCTTGCTGACGTGGAACCTGACGTGGCCTAGTAGTTTGCTGACGTGGCTTGATTTGGAGGGTTCCACGTCAGCAAGAGACTAACGATGTTAATGAAAAACTAACGGTGTATCATTCTAGAGACCGGAATGGTTAATTGGTATTATTGTGTGCCAAGGTGATAATTCGTATTATTATCGGCCAATGACTGATAATTCGTATTATTAAAATCCAATTTTCCTTTTTTTAACTTTAATTGAATACCATGTTGCTATATAAAACAAAATAGTTTTTCAACTCTTTTTGGTTTTATAGTGCGTCATTATGTATTTTTAGTCATCATGTCTTTTTACTCGTCATTGTAGATAAATCCAACTTTATAAAATATATATAGGTAAGTAATAAATAATAAAATATCAAATTAGCATCATGCTAAATGACATGCCGGTATCAATATTATCAACAACAGCAACAACAAAACAAAAACAAAAATCAAACAAATGTCATTTTAGCGGTTTAACTTGCTAAACTGTAAATGAGCTCTTGGCTTAGTGGTCAAGAAGGAGGTGGTAAGAATTTATCTTACCTGGAGGTCCTGGGTTCTATCTCAGACATGGGCGGTTCTTTGATGATTTAAGGGGTTAGGTTAGGAGTAGATTAGAGTTAGCCGTTACAAAAAAATGCTAAACTCACATTTTTGGACTTAGGATACCATTTATTTATATTATTTTGCCAATGACATGTTGTTGGAGTGGTTAAGGTGATCACCCTGTGTCCAAGTGACTCAGGTTCTATCATTGCTCCCAACAATATTGTTCTGAGGCATGGGGGCTCTATGAAAGAAGACCAGAATCTTGTTGTCTTGGTTTGATCCCGAGAGCGACCGGGTTTTACTACAAGTGGACCTTCGGGTGAGTATGTTTTCCCTGGAACTGAAGATAACTTGGGTGTGCTTAAGGGCTCCGTACGGATGGGTCGGGTCAGCTGGTGGTGGCCTTTTCTCATTGGGTCACATCGTACAGAGTACCTGGACAATTCTATGTTTGTCGGCCGTTTAAAAAAATACCATTTATTTTAATTTATTAAAAAAAGGAAAAGTATTAAATGTACTAAGATAATGAATGCATTACTATTAATTTATAATATCACGTTTGAATTGAATAGCATCCAATGGGCCCAAAATGGTGTGGGGATTTGGTAGGTGAAATGGGGTTCTCATATCTTTATGTAAAACAACCATAAAAATAAAAAATGATTTAAATCATGTGGCAAAGATTCAGACAACTCCTGTAACCCCTGGAACCACAAAAGACTCGTATGACTCCTCGAATTGGTGTGGTGGGGTTAATTACAAGATACATTTGTCTTTTTCCTCAGCTTTTGGATCACTTATTTGGAAAAATATTGTGTTGTCATGTCACATTTAACATTATTAGTACATTTAGAAGAGCTACCAAGTTTATGAACTATTGAACTCCATGAGTCATCACATTTGAAAGGGATGGACTTATGTTAAGGGTATGATATCTGCACATACATATCATGTGAAAGTTATTATTGGAGTTAACATGCAAGGGAAAAGGCTAAGTGTTTATGCTGTCGACCATAATACTAGTAAGGAAGCATGTTACATGTATGGAGACATGTTACAAATTACTAAGTAGGGGTTGGATGAGGGTGGGCGGAATGCATGGGGACGGCACACAGTGACGGATTCTGAACGTTTTAATAGAAGGCCCAAAGCATTGGAAATTTAAGTTACCGTTCTACACATAAAAAAACCAACATTTGTTTCACCAAACAAAGACCAAAAGTATTCATACAAAAGTTAGGATGCAAGAGAAAGAGCTGATACCTAAAAAAAGAATTACCTCGATTTTTGGAATTAGACATTTCATCATAAGCACAAGTTTGGTATGTCAACCACCGAACTACATCAACTAGATCTTTTAATCAACTAAATCTCTTGGCTTTTCTAAAAAAAAGATCTTGTAATCGTATATGGTTCGTCAATATTTTCTCTTTACTTTGCTTCAATATGATATTTTCAACACGAGTTCTTCGAAGATCGAACCGGTCGTGGGACGGAACTCGAAGCCACTAACTCGTTTACAACTTTGACACATGCCGAAATGACCTCATCCTCTTCTTCGTCGTTGAAGTTCCAGAGGTATGAGGATGATGATGACACCGGTGAACCCATTTTGTTGTGTGTGTGTAAAAAAAAAATTATGTAGAAGAAGAAGATGAGAAGAGATTGTGTAGAAAATGTGAGAGTTTGATGTATATATATAGTAAAGATGGATTAAAAAAAAAAAAGGTTGGTCAACTAGCCGTTCAACGGCTAGTTTGAATAGGTTGGAAACATGGGGCGTCATGCTCATCACGCTTCAAGACAAAAAATTACAACATAGCGCCCCGGGGGGTGACTAGGGCGCTATGAGGGGCGCTATGTTGGTGATTTTTGCCCATATAACGCTCGATTACACACAGCCTAAAGGTCGAACTAGATGCCTCTCGTGGAAAATACGAAAGAGTGACCTCCGAGAATGTAACCTGAATCCCCAAGAAATAATTCAAATTACTCAAGTATATATTTGAGCGCACATTGAGAATGCAAACGCCCAATAAAATCGGCAATAAATAATGAAGAACTCAATAATAATGATATTTTCAAACATAAACCAACATAGAACACGTAACCAAATCCCAATAATACATAAATAATGATGTGTCAGAGCCACAATGAGTGAAGCCATATATAACAAGAGCAGTATATAGCTTATAAAACCAAGTTTGGCTGCTTAAGACCACAAATAGCCTTCTCTGAAGTAAAGCACACATGATAAGGTCCGGTCGAGTCAACAAGTCCGGCAACTTATTTCATATATATGTCTCTGATAAATCAATATGAAGAAAGGATTGTAGAGGTCGTCCACGAGAGAAAGGAACTGGGATTTAACAATGGAGCTAAATGAGTTAATATAATGGAGCTAAATGAGTTCATATATATGTCTCTGATAAATCAACTTGATAGTGGTTGGTTTAACAATGGAGCTAAATGAGTTAATATAATCATTGTCATGTGTATAATGAAAGCCTGGGATTTATATCTACTAATTATAGATCTATCAGGGTAGTTCTTAATCATATGTAATAACTTACAACGAACAACGATGGCAAGATCATGTGTTGGTACCAATTAAGGTCCATGTGCAATTAGAGCTGGGGGCATCAATTTCTAAACCAATAGCATCCCACCATAGTAGTAAGTAGTCATCATTGTGCCTGAAGAAAATTAGTGGGCTCATGAATAGGAGGGGAAAACATGAATAGGAGGAAATCCCAAACCAATCCTTTAATAAGTAAGGGTGGGGGTATGGTGCGGCATACCCTTTGGCACCGAAATCGGCAACCTTAGGCAACCATACCCCCTCCTTAGGCAAACAAATTTCGGCATCCAAATTTGGTTTTTTCGGCATATGGTTGCCGAGAACTTTGTGTGTGTTGATGGTGGTCCCCACTTCAAAAACCTACCCAATTTTGCCTAAACATCATTCTACAACCATACCCACCACCAAAACATCAAATTCTACATACTTTTCTCTCTCTTGTTGGCACCATTTGATTGGTTAATTTTAATGTTTCAAACTTTGTTTAGGCAACCATACCCCCCATCCTAAAGGAGTCAAGATTGCTCCAAATTATCCGTTTGATAAGAGACTGATATTAAAGTTTATCAAGAATTTCCTCCTGTATAAACATGAGATCACAGACACTAAATCGGCAGCCAGGTTGAGGTTTGGGATGATCAAGTGTGCCTTTTTATACACAATTTCATCATCTAAAATGTTCTCACAGTATCATTCCAAAGAGTGGTTTAAAATTGGTCTAATTGCAGCCTTTAAGTCTACAAATAATCTCTCCTCTGAAAACCTACTAGCATGTCTTCTTACAGCTGCAGATATCTCAATTCGGACATCCTTAAAAATCCTGTAAATCACGTATGTGTACTCTTTTAACAGTTTGGGCAAGAGACCCGGTTTCCTTCCCTTGTGGTAACACAATGTCCATCTCCGGTCCAGCTGAGTTTTGAGCTCAAAATAAAAGTAATCCACCATGGTTTACTTGGTTGCCAAGTGGTTCAATTCCATATACCTCTTAATTATTTTACACCCATTATTTAAAAAGAAAAAGACAGACCAAACAATAATGTAGCGTATGAATTAAATATTAATGCAGTAAAATTGCTACCCACACACCCTTCCCTATTGATATTGACCTCCACTTTGTTTTTTATGTAAATAATCAAATTCTGTCTGTTGTGTAATTGTCTCTCTGAAGTTGACACAAGGTTTTCCAACAGTTGCATCAAACTTCTAATAAGTATATAGATGAATAACGACAGTGATACTTGATTAAATTAATGATTTTTTCAACTATGATTAAAAAAACGGTACCTTATATTCTCTCCTAATACGCTCCACATAAACTTCCAGCTGTAACTCTCCCATTCCAGATATGATCGCCTGTGCAAAAAAGCATCTATATGAGTAATGAAAGACAACAAATACTTTCTTAACCAATGTGGCTCTTTAGGCTATCCGTAGTGGATGGAGCCCCTTGTAGGCGTTATGCGCCATGTGGCGTCCACGTCATCAAGAGGGGTTCCATGACTAAAGTGGTGTAACGGGGGTTATGAGGTATGAGGTGTACCAATAGGAAAAAAAACAAAAAAAAAAACAAGAGAGTGCACCGGCGCCATGCCATTAACATGGCACCTTCAACCTCCAAACCTAACATGGCGCCCCGGGGGTGGTGCGGGGCGTTATATGGGGCGCCATATTACAAAATTTTGCCCCATAACGCCCCATTACAGATAGCCTTAAAGATAATACATTAATACACAACCCAAATATGCCCTTTTAGGTGACGGGCGAAGATTCAAGATTCGCTCCCCATGTATTGACTTCTTCTTGGGAACCTTTTTTTTTTAAAGAAAAATGTTTTCTAGGTTAATGTAATTTACAAAAGGGATTTACATTTGCTCAATCACATAATAAAAGTAACGACTCAGGAAAAAAAAGGCATAAGAAACCCTAATATTTACAGAGATGTGCGTCAATACAAGCATGTCATAACCAGAATAAAGAAATACAATTGAGAGCAGAGAAACCCTAATTTTAGATATAGATATATTGATGATGACTGCACTCGTTCGAGAGATTTGATGAAAATACGAAGCCCTGTTTATTATGATCTCATCTCGATCATTAATAGCCGCAACGGTAGACGACGATATATATTAAAATTCAAGACTTCCGGTAACTGACGACGAGCGATTTGAAGTCGGAGCCGCCGATTGTCTACTTGATCTGTGTGTTTCTGCGCTTGGTGATTACCTGATTAAGATGATGAATCTGTTGTTGGCGTCAAGAATTAGGCTTTTGGAGGAGGCAAAAAGTCAAAAATGCCCCTCCAAAAGCAGCAAAAAGCCACAACATTGTGGCTTTTTGCTGCTTTTGGAGGGGCATTTTTGACTTTTTGCCTCCTCCAAAAGCCAAAAGTCATTTTCAAATGGAATCCCAAACATGCCCTAATTATTTGAATTTTAATTTTTAACACTTAAATTTGAAATTCGATTCGATTTAAAAAAAATTCGTTGAATCGAATTCGAATTTTAAATATAAATCCAGTTCGTAATTCGTATTCAATTTTTGAATTCGAATCGAATACGAATCCAATCCGAATAAACTCATTTTAAATTGAACCAAAAAAATATATTTTAATTTTATTTTCAAAACTACTAAAAACTTAAATTATTATGGTAAAAAATACAAATCTATATAAGAATAAAACCAATAAACATCTAAAAGATTTAAACTTTTCTATGAAAATGAAATCCTGAATAGGAAGAAAACGTTTCAACTTTCAAGATATATTGTTTCAACTTTCAAGATATATTTTAAAAAGATAAATTTTTGAAAGTTTTTAAATATGACATGAATTATAATAAGTTAAATTAACTCGAATATTTTTTTGATTATTATATTTATGTATAAATATATAATTATTTCTAATTCGAATTTCGAATCAAATCGAATTGAAAATCTCAAATTCTAAGTCGATTTGAAATTCGATATTAGACGTCGAATCGAATTGAATTCGAATTTGAATTTCGAACTGCTCATTTTCGAATCGAATCGAACCGAATTCTAAGTTCTTCGAATTTGATTCGATATCTGAACATTCCTAACTGGTAACAATTTTTTTAATCCCAACTTACCCTAGTATTACAATTAAACTCTTCATGTTAAGCTTTAAACCTTGAACTTCTAACTAAGAGAGAAACATTTACTAAATTGAGCCTCTGAGATTTTGGTAATCCATGAGATAGCGTCTATGAGAGCACATCAAACTAATATGAAAAGCATTCAGAGGGGGCGGAGAAGGAGACGTAGAACGTCTTGAAATAAAGCGACGTGGACAATGGACGAAAATTAAGTTGTAACTTCCCGACTTATACAAACTGTCGAATTTTAACATTCAGGATTTCACGATGATCTTGTTTAAACTAAGTAAATTAAACTAAAATTAAAAAAAAAAACAGCTGACGTCATTGCTAACGTATTTTAGAAAGAAAAAAAAACTGAAATGCAGTTAAGTAACCAACTATTTATGCTGACAAGGATCAATTTCAGCCTAGATCCAACAGTTGAAAAATGAATTGAAATTAACTCCCGTTGACATTTATGGGTTTAATATTATATAGTAATACATGGAGTTTATTTAGGTGAGAGTTTATCTGATCGAACATCCCCGAGAATGGATAAAAAAGATACCATCATATCAAGATCACAAAGGAGTCTCATAGGGGGAATAATGATCAAGAGTCGAGGAAGGTAATTGGTTAAAAGAAAAGTTGTTGTTGCATAGGCATCACACCATAATTTTCTAGATAGATGCGTATAACAAAGTAAAACTCGAGCAATCTCGGATAGATAGTGGTTTCTTCGCTCATCTACCATATTTTGTTGGGGTAACTATGACATGATATAAGATATGTAATCCCTCTCAAAGAAAGAAACTGAATCATTATGCCTTATGTGAGCTCATGAGTACCATCACACTTAAAGTGTGCGATCACTTAAAGTGTGTGATGGTGCAGAGAAATAGGTTCTTAGTATAATGTTTAAACACAAAACGTAGTCTGACAACTAGATGATAAGATAAGAAGACATCCAAGTGAATATACTAAAATCATCAATAAATGTATTGAAATAATAGTACACCATTCATTATGATAGATGGAGACTTACTATTATGATGAAATAATAGTAACTCCTCATCTATCATAATGAATGGTGTAAAAATGATAAATACCATGAGTAATGAGACGAATGGAAGATGTTCTAAAAAAATCAGAAGGATATCTCTGGTTCAATAATGTCACAACTCATGAGATTCAACAAGAGGATGATCTATTACTAATTAAGTAATAGAAAAGAGATTTACTACTAATTAAGTAATAGAAAAGAGATTTTTTAGTGAACTCGAAAATTACAAGAACCTTTTTAAGAATAAGTGTGGTGAGATAATGAAACCTTTACCATTATGTGCAATGCTAAGTTTCATATCATTTCTAATGATGAATCTTTCAGGACCAAAATAAAACACCGCATCATCAACCATATGTATATTAGAAATCACGTGACTTGAGGTGTGTTTGACCGGTTGAGTTTTGATTCTTAATCAAGATCTAAACCGGTTTCAAAGAATAGTACAACACACTGGTCACAACCAGCCTTTGTGAGTTGGTTCTTATCAAAGCACTTCCAATATCGTACCGGGTTACAAAAGGTTCTATGCATATAGAACATTCACTATTAAAAAAAAGGAAAAAGAAAAAAATTAAGAATCCCAACCCCAATTACAAACGATAATGCCGAAACAAAGGACTACACAGTACACACACAAAAGAAGGCCCATGAAGCCAAATCAAAGGAACACCAACCCCGCCTTTGAAAGCCTTATGCCCTAAAACTAAAGTATACTAAAACCAAAATAAAACTATAAAATACGGCCCAATCAAATGAATTCGGCCTACAATAAAGCCCGTATTAATCATGCACAGCCTTCGAGCCCAAATTAACAACCAAAATAGCTCTCCTTGAGTCCCTGCTTCAAAACTTGCCATACTTATAAAAATATAAGCCAACAAAAACAGCAGCAAACCGTAGAACCACATAATAGCCCATCACACAATCTCTTTGTCTAGGGGGTGCTCGAATCAGGTTTTAGTTAGGGTTCAAAACCGGTTCTAGTTGTGCCAAAATTCGTCAAAATCGGTTCTTGTTGGAACTAGTTTCTCTTATCAGTTGAATTTTAGGAATACTGAACATGATTTTTTATTATTATTATTATAAATTTAAGAAAAAATAACAGATTACGATTAAGGATTAGAAAGTCAATATTTTTCTTTTGACATTGTAAAGTTTTAGTTCTAGGTTTTAAAACATTTTTCTATGGAGTGAACAATTGTGGAGGTGATTAATATGCAATCAAGTATTTAGGTCGTGTTTGGCGCGCCATAAGCTAGCTTATAAGCTAGCTTATCTAGCTTATCAACTAGCTTATAAACTAGCTTTTGAAAAGCTAGTTGGAGTAGCTTTTCAACTAGCTTTTATAATATTTCCAGTTTTACCTTTCCCTAATAGTTTGTTTTTAAATTTTAATTTATTTATATACACGTACTTTTATGTCATTTTACATTTTTCAGCTAGTTTTTACCAAACGTTATTTTTTATCAGCTAGCTTATCAGCTAGCTTATAGTTTATCAGCTAGCAGCTAGCTTATCAGCTGGCAGCTAGCTTATCAGCTGGCTTATCAGCTAGCAGCTAGCTTATCAGCTAGCAGCTAGCTTTTCAGCTAGTGCGTCAAACACAACCTTAGCAAATACAAAGCTTTTATTTTTATATAATTTAGTATGCCAAAGACATAAATAACTTATTTTGACGTCTTAATACTGAAATTAAATCGTTATCACCAATATTAAGAATTTTTTTCTAAAACTTTTTACGATGCTAAATTTATATCTCAGTTATATTCTAGATAAATATTTTTACTTGTATTTGAACTTAATTATTTAAATTTCGAATATATTGGTGTGGGTTGGTGATTTTATACGATTTGAATTCTGATATATACCGATTGGGTTATTTGAAACGGTGTACTTTTATATTTTAATTTCTTTTTAAGGATTATTTGAATTCTGATGTACTTTACATATATATAAAAACGAGATGTTTACCACCATGCGCGTTGCTGCGGGGTTGAATTTGTATACTGAACGAAAGTCAAAAAGTTTAAAAGTCTCGTGATGAAAGTATAAAACTATAGAAGTATACTAAAAACAAAAGCAGAAAAGTTAAAAGTTTCGTGGCAAAAGTAGAAGACAAAAAAACTTAAAACAAAAATAAAAACTTTAAAAGTTAGAAGGTTAAAAAGTTAAAGATTATAAAAGGTAAAAGTCTAAAAGTATCGTGGTACAAGTATAAAACTATAAAAATATATTAAGTCAAGGGGTATAAAACGTAAAAGTCTAAAAGTATCGTGGTACAAGTATAAAACTATAAAAATATATTAAGTCAAGGGGTATAAAACGTAAAAGTCTAAAAGTTTCGTGGTGAAAGTATAAAACTATAAAAGTATACTAAAAACGAAAGTGGAAAAGTTAAAAGTTTCGTGGCTAAAGTAGAAGACAACAAAAACTTAAAACAAACAAAAAAACATCAAGGGGTATAAAACGTAAAAGTCTAAAAGTCTTCTAGTGAAAGTATAAAACTATAAAAATATACTAAAAACGAAAGTAGAAAAGTTAAAAGTTTCGTGAACAAAGTAGAAGAGAACAAAACTTAAAACTAAAAAAAACTTTAAAAGTTAAAAGGTACAAAACGTAAGAGTATGAAACATATGTGACTAAACTATGAAAACCAAAAGTTCAATATTTCGTTCAAATAAAAAATGTTTAAAAGTTTAAGGGACAGAAACTGTCAAAACCGTAAAGTTTTGTGACCAAACTATGAGAGATGAAAGTCAAAAAAATAACAAAAGAAAGAAAAATAGACAAAAAAATGAAGGGCTAAACTTGACAAACCAAAAAAAAATTATGACAAAATGATAAGAAAAATAAAAAGTGGTGACCAAACTATGATAAAATAAAAGTCTCTTATTCATCTAACAAATTTCATTGTATTATTATATAATAATTACAAAAGGATTAATAGGTGCATGATTATGCATTTATTATATCAATTATATTATTGTTAAGCATATACATATAATAAGTGGGAATATTCCTTGAAGAGATTAGTTAAAGAGTATATATAATAGGTGCATGATCATGCATTATCAATCTTATATATTATTATTATTATTATTATTATTATTATTATTATTATTATTATTATTATTATTATTATTATTATTATTATTATTCGCTACTATACAAATTATTAATGTTACAATATCATATATTCTTATCGATAAAGTCATAAAGTAGTCATGGGAGGAAACGTTACAATAAAAAATAAAATTATAAATAATTGACATGGAAACAAAATCTTGGCAGGTTGGGTGAAGTAATTCAATTCATGCGTTCTTGAAGTACGCTAGTCTTGCAACCGTTTCACATGCTTGACACTAACTTATTTCTATCACTAATAAACTAATATCCGTCGATTACTTTTTTTTTTTAAAACTATTTTGTTCTACGTCCATTCTTCACCGAGTCACTTAAACCGTCAATCTATGGATGGGAAACTTAAACAATACTAAGATATTACTGGACTGTAAACCCTTCATTCGTTGATGATTCCTTTGTATAATGATATAAGTTTATTAGTCACTAGGCTAATCTAGGTGTCAATGTTGTAAAACTCGCTCTAGGCGCCCGAGTACTCTCTGAGTAGTCGCTAGGCGGTGGGTTGCCGAGGCGCCTAGGTGATAATCCGCCTAGGAATTGCGTACTCGGTCAACCTTGGGGGTAGGAAGTCAACATCGGGTATAAGGGGCAAAATACGCATTATATTGTGACCTCCTTTATATAAAAAGTTGGTCCCATCACTATGAATAAACTTTATTAACATATATCCATGTTAACTTATTTTTTTCATAAATATTAGTATTGGAAGTGTATATATTTTCTAGAAATTATTTTCTTTATAATTACCATGTCCGAGTACTCTCCGAGTACTCCTCGCCTAGGCCCGAGTACTCACAACTCCCTAGTCGACCGCCTAGATAGCGCCTAGTGACTTCTGCAACCTTGCTAGGTGTATATCCCTTAATTTAAAGGTGTTAAGTTCAAGACTCAATTGAGACGTGGGGTAAAGTAAATTTAGAGCAAGAAGTAGGGGCGGACCTGTATGTGTGCTAGGGGTAGCCCTTGTTACCCATTCTCGTACGCGAAGTGGGAAAATTTTTATATTTTAGGGTTTTTATTGTTTTATGTACATGTGCTATCCCTTAAATACATTACGTTTCAAAAGTTTCAACATGAGGTTACGTGGAGGAGCTTGTAGTGCGTACTTATTTTAGCATGGGCCATGGTGGTCTTAACTTTGATACTGAGGCTAGGCATTAAAAGTTATAAGATATTAGAAAAGCAGGAGGGCTGCTTGCTACCGTCCCTATCAAAGTTAAAACTCGTTTTATTACTCCACAAGGCCCAATTGGCCAATTTGATCCCATGAATTCACTAACCATATATATTTATCAAATGGCATAGAAATGAAGCGGTTATAATCTACTATTAAATCTACTTTATATGTATATTGCATGATTTGAATAATCAACTTCTAAGGAAGGAAACATTAATTACGCGATAGCATACCATTAGATTAAATTTCCGTTGATACTTCTCAAGTGGACAATAATTCAACTTTCACACTAAACAAAAGATATATACACATGAGCGGTTTGTACAAATGTTATTATTATAGGGTCTATAATTTAGGCTTAAAGGTTGTCGAACTTTTGGATTATGATATAGGTTATAAGACGTTATGGTATATATTTAGTTTTAGAGCGAGACGTGATGAAATTTATTTATTTAATTTTTTAGTACCTATGATACTATCATCATAACGTGTGGCTGACAAATTTTTAGGTGCTAGACAAAAAGAAGTTTGAAGAAAGCAGGTTAATTTTTGGTCAAATTAATTTATGATGTGTTTTTCATTAAGGAGTTTGTACTTATGTTATAATTATACGGTCTAGAATTTAAGCTTAAAGCTCAAACCAGCCAAGGGTTGCCGCCTATTGGACCCTGCTCTTGGGAGGGGGAGGGGGGGGGACCCTACTAAAAAAATTGTGCTTCCTCTTAAAAATACTTCTAGTTACGCCCATGGTAGAAAGGTTAGAAATATAGAAGTGTTAAGTTCAAGTCTCAAATGTCATATTTTAATTGTTTAGTAACGAAGATAGTTGGGATTATTAGGCTATTGGTAGTAGGTGTGACCCCCCCTATTACGACTAGGGACCACCGTCGACTAACACAAGCCAACCATCAGAGACTACCGACTACGAAGAAACCATGGCATATTAGGATATTCGTAGTAGGCGTGACCCCCCCTATTACGACCAGGGACCACCGTCGACTAACATAAGCCAACCATAAGAGACTACCGGCTACGAAGAAACCATGGCACCCAAGGCTGCTACGTCGGTCACCGAGAGGTCACCAGATTTGACGGAGACGATGGTTTATTTGGGGTTTATTCACACCAGATTCAACGTAGGCGATGAGAGAGACAATCCGCTAAACGGTGCAATACAACCATCAAAACCCCCTAGTACAACCGGCGACCATCGACGACTAACATAAGAATACATCGTCAATCATCGGAGGCGATGGTGTATTTAGTGTTTATTAGCACCAGAGAGAAAGAGATGGACGATACGCAAGAAGGAGGAGAAAGTCTTTTTTGTGTGTTGTTGTAGTGGAGAAAGTCTATGTTGTTGTGTGTTGTTGTAGTGCTCTTATTGGATGGGAATTTGACATGTAATTTCTTGATTTGCTAATAACCTAATAGTAACCCCCCTCAAATAAAACTTTTAAAAAATGTTATATATATATATATATATATATATATATATATATATATATATATATAAAATACATCTCTAACACATTTTGTACCGGAGAGTTAACAACACAACCTATGTAATTGTTAATGTGAAGGTTTTGGATTCAAACCTAGACAATAACATAATTTGTGTAATTTAGTTGGATAATTTAAAAATATGATAGATTCATCGTAAAAAAAAATTACAGTGATAACAGATTTACGGTTCAGAAAAATATAAAAAAGCATAATAAAACACACAATATATTTAAAATAAGCATTAAATATAATAAAGAAATATAATAATGTAATATATTTTTCAACGTGGATGCTTTTCAAACACAAACCAAATGGTTTTGTTGCCGGATTTTGACCAATAAAATAGCGACTCGTTTGAGTCGTCGAACCGGCCGATTCATTTATTATTTCCACCAAACCCATCCAGATCAATCCTGTCCGTTGAGCAATGCGATACACCAATCCAACGGCCAAAACAAAAGCTACTGGAACCTTCTCTTTTTGTTCCGAGCGCCCTTAATAGGATGGCAGTGCTTGTGGTCTCCTCACGCTCACTCGTATCACTCATCCTCCTAGGGCTTATCGATCGCTCAGATTTTTCATCTCATCATCCGATTGTGAAGGTTAGTCGTTGAGTCATCGATCTGTTTCTATAATCTATCTATGTAATTCAAGACGTGTAAGACTTGTTGTTTTCTTCACTTGAATCGTGATTTGAACGGTGATCGTCTGTGTTACTGGTCAACGCACTACAAATTATGAGTGTGCTTTTCGATTTGCTAGTTGCATTTATAGCCTATGTGCAAATCTGGATTTGTTTCGTGTTTATGAGTGAATTTCAACGGTGATCTTGCTGATTTGACTTTGGAGTATGTACTCTGTAGATTAGGTTCGATTTTTGTAGGTGTGAATGTATCTTCGTTTGTTTTATCTAGATCGATGTTGAAATTTTGGAAGATCCATTTGATTCAGTGAAATGCAAATAAGGCTTTGGTCATGAAATGTGTAGATTTGTGGAAATGTTGGATGTTGATGTTTAGATGCGATTGACGCTTGTGTGATTGGAACTTTGTATTTAGGAGTTGTATTTCTTTGTTATAGGATGATCCGATAGTTCGACTGGTTTGATAAAATAATTATTGTTATTTTGTAATTTTTTTTATCAGGTTTTGATACCATGGGAAAGAGCTATCCATGTGTTAGCGAAGAATACAAGAAGGCTGTTGACAAAGCCAGGAGGAAGCTCAGAGGCTTCATTGCTGACAAGAGATGTGCTCCTTTGATGCTCCGTCTTGCGTAAGATTTTATTGCCCTTTGTGTAGTTCAGGGTCATTTTATATAGTTAATATGCTTATATAGATGTATGATATATGTATTTATGGGATAACGGGATTATTTATGCTATGATGTTTCTATAGCAAGTCTCTGATGGTTTTTTAGAAACCTTGTTGAGAGAGTGTAACCGGCTTACTATTCTGACCGTTAATCAGAAAAAGTTTTTTGACCTTGAGATGTAATCGGTTTTTAAATTATGCTCTTCCACTTGAACCGTTAATTAAACAAGTATATGACCCTTTACTTTGATCATAACAGAGATCATTATGCTATGACTCAAACCCTTGACACTTTGTTATGACTCAAGATTGGTTAATCATCAAAAAAAAAAAGATTTGGCTTTAGGTTATAACTAAGCAATTATGACCTTTTAATATGAATCATAATCAATTAATCATGTAATCGGTTTTTAAATTATGCTCTTCCACTTGAACTGTGCTGTTATTCTTAACTTTTATGATGCATGTCTTAAGTTTCTTTTTATCCATGATGACTACAGATGGCACTCTGCTGGAACTTATGATGTTAACACCAAAACTGGTGGTCCTTTTGGCACCATGAGGTTTAAGACAGAGCTAAGCCATGGTGCTAACAATGGCCTTGACATTGCAATCAGGCTATTGGAGCCTCTTAAGGAACAGTTTCCCATCATCTCATATGGTGACTTCTATCAGGTAAGCTGGTCTTTTTTCCACTACTTTTTGTCTGTGTATTCGGTTCTGATGCTGACTTGCTCAACCTTTATGCAGTTGGCTGGTGTTGTTGCTGTTGAAATTGCTGGAGGACCTGATGTTCCTTTCCATCCGGGAAGGGAGGTTAGTTTTGTTTACTTTGTATTGCTAATGGGCTTCTATAATTTGTTCAATTTGCATGAAGCTTAGAAAGAGTTATGGGGATTTTGGTTGACTATGTTTTAAGTTTTGTTTTCTATTACCTAATTGAATAACTTAAATTGCTTCAGGACAAAGAGGAGCCCCCAGTTGAAGGACGTCTTCCTAATGCAACACTGGGTTAGTGAATCTGTTTAGATTTGGACATTCTTCATGTGTATATGATGCTTGTTTATTCATTTGATGTTTATGGCATTCGAGAATGTCTTGCAAGTTAAGTGATAAGTTATTAAGATGTATCCTTTGTATGTGTTTCAGGAAATGACCATTTGAGGAATGTATTTGTTAAGACCATGGGTCTTGATGACATAGACATTGTGACATTGTCTGGTGGCCATACTCTGGTTGGTTTCATGCCATTCATTATTTATTTATATTTGACTTTATATTGGGCAAGAGTTCTAAGGTAGAGTTTTATAGGGAGCTGCCCACAAGGAGCGATCTGGATTTGAAGGGCCATGGACTTCCAATCCGCTTATCTTTGACAACAGTTATTTCACGTAAGATTATTTCTTGATACTGTAAATTCCTATTTTTATCCAAATCCTAAGTAGTAGTTGTGAACAGAGAACTTCTTGCTGGTGAGAAGGAAGGGCTCTTGAAGCTCCCAACTGACAAGGCTCTTCTCGAAGACTCTGTATTCCGACCCCTGGTTGAGAAATATGCTGCTGTGAGTACATTCATTCAACTTCCCATGGCTTACTAAAATTTTGCCAATATGTACTTGGGTGCTTAGTTCTCTTATTTTTGAATCAGGACGCGGATGCTTTCTTTGCTGATTATGCAGTATCCCACATGAAACTCTCTGAGTTGGGGTAAAGTTTCTAACATTGATATATGCAAGGCATTTGTGTTGGAAATGAATTGTTGTTTATTTGTTACCTTTTTTGGAATGATTACCAGATTTGCAGAGGCATAAGGAAGGAGTGCCGTGGGAGGGGTGATCTATTGCTGCCGCTACTGGGTCTTTTTTTTTTTGAAACTTTGTAGTGTTTTTGTATTGCTGGCCAGAATTAAGATTACAAAAAACACTTTGTGAGCAAGGAATCCTTCATGTGGTGGGGTTGCATTTAGTCTTAAATGATCAACTTGGTCGGCTTTTGTTTTATGGCTTTGTTTGATCCATTTTATTTTTAAATTGGCTGTTGCTGCTTGCCATTTGCCGTGGGGTTTGATGTTGAGGTTTTGCCCATTTCGCTAAACAGTTGCAGCCATACATGACCCGAAGGCCACTTTGATTATTAGCATTCCCATAAAATCGGTTGTAAACAATGAATGCACCAGTTCACCTTGCTTGACATTTAGTCAGCTTTAAGGGCAGCAAGCCCATACAATACATAAAGGTCAATCCATTTTATTTTGTAAGCTTTGTTTTTTTTTTCTTTTATTTTAAGTTTTGTGGTATTATATTTTTGTTATGAAGCTTTCATAATTTTATGTTTTATACCTCTTAATTTTTCAATTTTGTATTTTTGGTTTCATACTTTGGCCATCAAAGTTTTATTTATTTACGTTTTTTACCCTAAAGTTTTTTACTTTATTGTTTGTAACTTTTGTGTTTTCCTACTTTTGCCACCAATACATTATACATTTACATTTTTGCCTTAGAAGTTTTCTACTACAATGGAGGGGAATAACTTTTGTTGTTCCTACTTTTGTTCATAAAACTTTTACACTTTTATGTTTACACCCCTTAAGTTTCAACTATGGCCACTAATGTTTTATACATTTACGTTTTACCCTTAAAGTTTTTAACTTTATTTTTATTAACTTTGTGTTTTATACTTTGACTACGAAACTTTTACACTTTATAGCTTATACCCCTTAAGTTTTATATTTTGTTTTCTATGTTTTCTATTTTGGTCACCAATGTTTTATACATCTATAATTTTTACCCCTAAAATTTTATACTTTATTTTTATTGTTTCCTAATACACATTTATATTTTTAAGACGTTTATTACTTAAACTCAGATAAATAGGTAGTCCACCGCGAACCGCAGACGGGTTACTATCTTATTAATAATGAAAGAAATCGGAGAAGTGAATATTTGGAAAGTGTAATCAACTTATTAATGTGATAACCGAAAGACATTTAGTTTAATAATATCCGGTGTTTCTCCTCATCTATCTATCTATATCTATCTATCTATCTATATAATATATATATAAAAAGATTAAATGCCACATGGCATCACCATAACCTTCCTCCACATCATTTTCCCGCCTAAAATCACCTCTCTTATTTTAATCGCGCAGATCTTATCAAAACCCTCCCGTAATTTGTTTGATCCGCTACACCTAAAAACCCTAAATTCTGTATCACTCTCACATTCATCCAAGAACAATCGATTGAAGCAGGCGATTTCATCTCCACTTTCTCATTCATCCAAGAACAATTGATTAAAGCCAGCGATTTCATCTCCACTTCTTTAAACAGGTGATTCCTCTGCATCTATCATCTTCATCGATTCATGGAATATCTCTCATCAATGACCTTCAATCTCATCAATCATCTACTGCAATCATAATCCAGACAGAATCGATCCATCGATTTAGGTAACCACTTCTCTCTTGAATCCTTCATCTTCTTCAACCTTCATCGGCACAATCAATCTTCGAGGCAATTTTTTTCAACCTTAATCGCTATTGTGTTAAATGTATCTATCAAAATCGTCAATCAAATCTTCAGTGATCATAATTCTGTATGTGTTTGGTGTGAACAATCGATGCTAATATTGATCGAATCTATTATATTTTTTATTTCTCAACTCCTGTTCGACGTATTTTGGAAGTATTGATTGAATCTCGCTTTCAATAAACTATAATTTATCATTGACGATTGCATGAACCTATAAACCCTAACTATTAGATATATTGTTATTCTATGTTTAGGGCTTTTGGTTGAAGAAGAGGTAACATATGATCCTCTGCTGTATATATTTTTAATCTAGAAGATTGAACTCGATTTGATTAATCTTTGGATGATTTTGGTGATTTTGATGATTTAATTTTATAAGCAACTGTTGTGTTGTAGTGTCATTGATTTCATAACCCTGGGTTGAGCACTATAAAGGCTTTTTTTAATCTCAATCTAGATATGGTACATAGATTACGAACTTCGTTTTTGGTTAAAATTGGCGTCTTGATTCTGTTGAGTGTGTCTATGGATCTCCACATACAGTTTGTTGCCTCTAAGGAGCTATTATATGTTTTACATTTGAATGGGGATCAGGTGTTTGGTTTCATTGATTCTTCAGTTAAAACTTGAATTTAAACAGTGGTAGATTTATCACAAGGGAAAGGCATACAAGTAGGCTCTATCTTTTTATTCTAGAACGATACAAACAGTAGATGATGTGTTGTACCAAGAGTAAAATTTAGCTTATGTTATTTTAACATGCAGGTTGGATTCATATGTAAGGTACTAAGCATGATACTATTAAATTAGTGGATATTTTTCATGAAAATAGATTATCATTTATCATAAATTGGTTAAATTTAGTTCATGCTTAAAATACTATTTGTTATACTATTTGTTTCGTGGTGATTAGTCTTTCTATGCTGTTAGTTTCATATTTCACCCTATACTCAACATTTACAGTGTAGTTTTAATTATAGAGAATTCATTGTCGAAGTTTTGTAAGAAAAGCGGAAAATAGTGTTGACAATTAGGTTGATGTGTGTTTTTTTTTGGGGGTAAATAGGTTGATGTGTGTTCCTAAATAAATAAACACACATATATGTTTCTCCTGTTTGTTTTTTTTTAATATTAATATTCACTGTTGAAATTTATGAGATATTAGTCAATTACAAGAATCTTATAAACAACTGTGGATAAACAAATCGTTGAATGGTATATATCGATTCTTTGTTTCAAAATCTTGGCAACAACTATTATTTTGTTTTAGATTATTGACTTTATTTTTGTCTAGGTTTCTACTGCAGTTGTGGAATCATACAACGATGTTCTTTCTACACATGCTCTGCTTGAACACACTGATGTGGTTGTCCTCTTGGATAATGAAGGCATTTATGACATCTGCAAGAGCTCACTAGACAACAAAATACCTACTTAAACCGATTTATTTCTCATATCATATCATCAAAAATATCAGGTAATTGTTGTGGTTATTAAATTGTTGTTTACAATAACCAATTAAATCGTGCAAAGAATGAGCTGGGCGGCGATTGTTCATACACGCCTCTTCGATAAGACATTCATTCACCACATATATTCTTCATTTTGATCTGTATTTGTGGATTTCTATGGTCTCTATTTTGATAAATTTTGACTTTTATGTTCAATATTTTATGATGCACGCCAAGTGCTCGATGAAATGCTTGAAGGAGGCCAGAAGCATCACAAAGTGCTAAACAATATTTCAGTAAACTAGAACAGGTAAATAAGATCCAATTCCATTTAAATTGTTTAAAGTTGGAGAACCTTTTAGTTTTATGTCATGTATGTTTGGAATTCATGAATTTTTCATTGCAAAAATTATGACCTGCTACTTCATTATACTTCCCGTATGCATATTGTTAGTGGGCATATAAAAAATAACTTTTACATTTTCTACACAAACGTTAATTAAAGACTTGGCTCCCACATGCTTAATTTTACAAGGGTATAGAGTTACTATTTCATAATCCATGTATTTATAACTCCGTTGGATTCAATTTGCCAACTCTTGGATTGTTCTATGAGTAAAAAAAAATCTGTCAAACATGTAGTTGTTTGGAGGTTTCCGTGAATAAAATATATAACAAGCATGTGGCGTATATGAAACCGAGTGGGTGCATTGCAAATAATATATTTAAAATTTTGAAATTGAGTGGGGGCATTCCAATGGTGCAGAGTTACTTTATAAAATGTAGTTGCAAAGAATAAAAGTCTTGGTACTTAAATGCGCAAGTGGCAATAGATAGCAACACACTTTTACTCCATCACTAATTTGGTTACTGTAATGTGCTAAAAGCCTTAAACTTTTTAAGAACCAATGTAATGTGCTAAAAAGCCTTAAACTTTTTAAGAACCAATGATTAGTGTTTATAAATTATAGGTATAATGGTTTAAATATCTAAAAAAAGATATTTGAATGTGATATCAAATGATCAGTTGTAATCATCAATTTGCAGCTCTAGGAGATGGTTTGTTTGAGTGGTTTATGCTCTTCCATTTTGTAAATTAGGTATGTGTTATGCCTCTCTTTTTATGCTTTATTTTCTTCTATGTGTCTATACTTCAAATGATGTATGATTTGCTTAAGAATGGCTTTACTATGAGAAGTCTTATAATTTGGAGATTAGGCTTAGCTTGCTCAAGGAACATTGTGCTAACTGTTTAATTTGATCATGGCATCTTTTTTAGAATTAAGTAAGGAATCTCTGAAATAAAAAGGTACAACCATCTTTTTGTCACTAAGAAAGGATTGATAATGTAATGCAGTGGTGTTGTTATATTTTTTAACAATTGTTGCTTTCGTGCAGTGAAGGGATAAGGGTGAAAACTCTCCTATAATGTTGCAAAAACATGTTGATGTAACAGGGGCCCAGATCTTTAGAAGTGTCTCTTGGGAAACGCATCATAGAAGCAGAAGTAATATCGGTTTTCGTACTTTTATTCCGAGAATTTCGATGTCTCCTTCAGATTAAAAAAATTCCATTTAAATTCAATAGGAGACAATTTCCGATTGCGGTATGTTTGGGAATGGTAGTTAACAAAATCCAAGATCAGTCACATTCAAGAGTTGAAATCTATTCAAAGAATCCATGCTTTAATCATGATCAACTTTACGTTGAATTATCAAGGGTTAAAAGTAGGGTGGGACTAAAATTTCTCATATTGGATGAAGACGGAAAAGTGATAAACAAAACATCAAATATTGTTTATAAGTCTGTATTTTCAAATTTCTAACTTCTTTTCATTCTCCAATGTTAATTTTTTTTTTGTGTTTAATCCCAATTGTGGAATTCCATTTATTATAACATGTTATTATAAGTATTAATATTTTAAAAATCCGCCCGTGCGTGGCACGGGTATCAAAAACTAGTTCAATTATAAATTCAAATTGTACAAAATGGGTATTTGGTGGATGGTTTGTTTGTCGTTTAAAAAATTACAACGCGATAACTTGACTTTTCAGTCAAAATATCATGCGTTCAATCACTATTAGGTGTGTGAATCATAATCTATTAGGCCGTGTGTAATCAGGCGTTATAACACCAACCCTCCACTATGGCGCTCCTCATAGCGCCCCTGAGCAACCCCCGGGGCGTTATGTTGCTAATTTTCGTCCGGTAGCGTTATCCCCATCACGCCCAAAAATGTTCAACAATATTCAAACTAGCCGTTCAACGGCTAGTTGACCACATTTATTTTTTTTTCTTTTTAACCCTCATATACTATATATATATATATACTATATATATATATATAATTATTATAGGGGCTTTATGACTACACACCTATCCTTCATAACCCCTATTTTGCCACGTCACTGTCACATGTCCCATGGTGGGGCATTATGACTACACATAGCCTTAGAATGGATCATTATTTATTATGCTTAGTCATATTATTATCCTTATATACAAAATACATCTTGCCTATTCTAACTTCATCATGTCATAACACGTGAAAATCCTTATGAAATCAAATTTTTTTTTTTAATTTATACACATAATTTTATGGTTTAATAATTAAAGTTGTGTCTGTTTAGCAATGAATTGTGTTGCATACAAGGGCGAAGTATCATTAGGGTCTTATCGGGCCCGGGCCCTACCCGTTTTTTCGCTCAAAAGTAGAAATTATACCCGTCTAGTCCCAAAAATGGAACATTTACATACTTAGGCTGTGTTTGGCACACTAGCTGATAACCTAGCTGCTAGCTGATAAAAAATAACGTTTGATAAAAACTAGCCGAGAATCTAGCTGAAAAATATAAAATGACATAAAAATACATATCATAAATGTAATAAAGGTATTTATTTATAAGTTAGGGAATGGTAAAACTGAAAATATTATAAAAGCTAGTTGAATCACTACTCCAACTAGCTTATAAACTAGCTTTTTGACGTTATCAAACGGGACTTTTAAATAAACCTAGTTTTTTTAAAAAAAATCTTGTTTGGTACGTCAAAAATCTAACTTATAAATTAGTTATGGCGCGCCAAATACGACCTTAGTCAAACCATATCCATTTTATTGACCCTTGACTTTCGACCCTATCTAAACTTTCAGTCAAGCTTTGCCCCTAGTGGCATATATATTAATTTTTTTTCTATTTCTAATCACAACGAATATAGCAATAGAGGTTATGATAAGTACAATCGTGTAACATAATTTTTATATCAAATTATTGATATTTTAAGCATTTGGCTCATTTTATGTTTTTTATTTTAGTTTTCTTGTGTTTCTTACCACTTGCCGGTCTTTGTCATGTTGGTTGGTAATGTGAAGATCTTATACGTCCTTTAAACAGCATTTGCTACGCGGGAGATAGATACTTCCGTTTTACAAAGTTTTTATTAAAGGTTAATTTATATTATTTCAAGTTTGCATACTAAATTATACTATATTTAAGACTTCAAAACTTTCGATTAAAAGACAAAAATCATATCACTTCTGTGGTGCACAAGTGGTCCTAAGCTAAGAGGTGACCCGCGACTGACCGGCGGCTATGTTTGTGTATTGATTGAATACATTTGAAATCCATCTACTTCTCTTGCATAATTAAAAACCTCGAAGTCTATTATTTCTGCATAAATTCAACCAACTTAGTATTTTTATGCATAATCATTTTAAATAAACTTATATTATTTCTGCATGTTAACTAACTTTATCGTTTGTTTTAATCTCTATTATTTTGATTTAACAACTTTTTTTTAATATTTTTCTCTCTGAACATTGAAAGCTTAAAAGGAAGTTTTATAGAAACTACAAGTCTTAATTTTTTTTTTATATTTGTGCTGTCACATAGAAAGTATATTATTTTAATTATTTAATAATGCTTAATTATTTGATTTTATTCCAAATTCGAATATTGTTTTATTACGAAGTGTGTAAAGTCGATGTGAATATCTTTTACGGTTAGGACAAAAGTGCGATAAGGGAGAAAAAATACACGAGTGATGAAAGGTGAGTGCTGAGATCATTGTAGAGCCTTTGTAGAGCTTTTTAAATTTGAATGTTAATCACGTGTCTCGGGAGGGGGTATGGTTGCCACAAGGCTTCAAGAAGCCATGCCCACCAACCAATAGGAGCATGCCAACTCAAATAGGGGGAAATTGTTGGTTTTTTTATGATCGCCACGATGATATTGTGCCCTATACTTTCTAGGACAATTTCTCCACTCCCAATGAGTACAATCGATACTACCTATCATACCCGGAATACCATGCTTTTCTAAATGAGCGTTATATAAAAGAGTGATATCGTGGCTAGTAGGTGCACGCAAAAATTCATCTTTGTAAAGCTTAATTACGGCGTCACAAAAATAGTGTAGGCATTCACGTGCAGTTCTTTCAGAAAAATCTAAAGATTCATCATATTCGTCAGGAACGTTACCGTATGCGAGTTGACGAATAGCCACCGTGCACTTTTGTAAAGGCGTGAAACTTTCTCTCTTCGCCGCGTCCAAACGGGGTGTGAACCACGGAAAATTGTTTGTGATGTCGTCAACAATCTTCAAAAATAGCCGTTTAGACATACAGAATCGGTCTTTAAAAATCCCCTCGTGGTAACGGGGATTTTCGGCAAAATAAAGCTCCACCAATCGTTGGTGACCGTTTTCACGATCACGGTAAATACGTCTCCTCCGTTTAGGAGCGGAAACCTCTCCTTGTTCTTCTTGTTCTTCTTGTTCGATGACGCTAAGACATAAGTTAAAATACTGCATCGCGTCCTCGTACGAACCTTCGGAACTGCTTGACGATGAAGTCGGAATTTCGGGTGGTGGTAAAATTCCCTCATCGTAAAGATTCATTTTATAAATTTTTTGGTAAAGAGTTTTGGAGATGAAATGGGAGTATGATGTGTGTTTATAAAATGTTTGGTTGTGTATATATAGTGAAATTAGAAAACAAAAAAAAAAAAAAGGCAGGAGCCGTTGGGCTCTCAACGGTAAAAAAAAACGGCTCAATTTGCCCGGCTCAAGCAGGCTTGGAGGAACCGCCCAGCACAAAAATTGCGGAGCCATGGAGGAGAACCGGATCACCCGGTATGGTTGCCGGCGTGTGCCGCCCGGCACCCTCGGAACCGCCTCGCGGTACCCGGCCTCATACCGCCCCCCTAAGGGTGCAAAGAAGAACGTTGACACCAAACAGTAACGAAGAGTTTCACCAACAATAAGTTTATGATTTCATTCATCGAATGTCTAACTAACAATTCCTTTATTTAGTTCACACTTATGGTCCCTATAAAGATCTTTTTAGTTCACACTTATGGTTCCTACAAACCAAACATGTGTTTTTTAAGTTGTTCTCCTTTTGTGTCTTTTAAGTTGCTCTCCTGTTTGGTCTATAGATCAATACTTTTGCTATCAAGATTATGTCTATATAAGGAAGATGATTCAGAAGTCTATAAATATAATATATTAAGCTGTCTTAGGATAAATCCATCATACCTAAATCATATTATTTCCATCCACAAGCATAATACCATCAATGTGTTTCTCACATATTTAACCAAAAAATTATCTTCAAGATCCAACTCCCAATCCATGTATCCTTAGAATCGACCCACATAACATCTCCCAACTCATAAAAACAATCAAATTCAATCATCACAATAAATTGGTACAATAAATACACAAATATTGTACCAATTTAAATTGATGTCAACTATCACATAACGACTTGTTCTAGTGGTATGAAGTGATGATCGGGAGACTTGTTGATCAAGAGGGCACAAGTTTGATCCCTAGAGCCCACATGTTTTTACCATAGTGGGACTTCGGCGGTGGGTTTTTCCCAGGATGTGCTCAACTGATACGCTTGGGCTATCCAGAATACATGATAGTATGACTATATTTTCTACTCTTCTGGGTGTGGACTATTAGATTATTATTTATTATGTATACTCATAAGTGTCGTAACATATATATTCATCATAATGTACACTTAAGTATTGGTTTATTGTGGCAAATAACTATCTTATGTACTCTTGATGAGAGACTCTTAAGTGTCAAGTATCATAATAGTGTATTATTCGTGATGACGTGACGTTATCATATCTTAGCTCAAGTAAGTGTCATGTTGAATCTATATGACTATATATTATGAATTACATGATATGGACTTATGGTTTGATATGTTTAAAATGGACTCACTTTACTCCCAAGACATTAATCGTTATCAAAAAAAAAAAAACTATTCATCTCGTCAGTTAAAATTTATTTTGATACTTCTAACATCGCTTCCTTCATCAAATGTATCACACGTTCTGATGTGTGTGTATGACAAGAATAATATATATAAAGATAAGTGGTGGAATAAGATTATAAAATATTGACAAAAAAGATTAAAATAAAAATATAAAAAACTATAATTCCACCTCCAACGCGTAATGGTTTGTCGTTGCCTTTGGCATCTTCTTCCTTGATTTTCCCACACCCATCCCCCCAACTTTCTTCAGCTCAACTCACTTCCCTTCTCTCTGTGTGGTGTTTTTTTACAGTAACATACATATAGCAGGAAGCAGAGTTGCAGTAACAATCAGCTAGCTGTTGTGTAAAGTAATGGCAGACGCTAGCGGCGGAGGTCAGTACACCGATTTTCCGGCGGTGGCTACTCACGGAGGTCAGTTCATCCGGTACAACATATTCGGTAATGAATTCGAGATCACGAACAAGTATCGTCCTCCTATCATGCCTATTGGTCGCGGTGCTTATGGAATCGTCTGGTATGTGTATATTCGATTCACCTTTTCAGATCGTTGACTTTTTTTCTTTCCTTCTCAGTTCTCACTACGATTGTTGATCTGAAATCTGTTTGTTAATTAGGTTTAGTTTGTGTTTCTGATTGTTATCAGTTCGATGTTGAACTCCGAGACGAACGAGATGGTTGCTGTGAAGAAGATTGCTAGTGCTTTCGATAATTACATGGATGCGAAGCGGACGCTTCGCGAGATTAAGCTTCTTCGACACTTGGATCATGAAAATGTGAGTTTTCCTTTGCTATAATCATGTTTGATTAGTAGATTTACTCAGAATCGTAAAAAATTAATGTGTATCTGATCACTTACCAACTGTGAATCTCTACAGATCAGTTAGATGTAATCATCATAGATTGAGAAACTCTGATTGATAATGATTTGCTAATTGCCTAATTTATACCTCTTGATTGCTTAAATGATGCAGTTTTGTTAAACATGTTTGGTTGATATTATTGTACTGATTGTGATTTCAATCATAACTCCAGATCATATCTATAAAAGATATAATCCCTCCACCTGTACGGAGAGAGTTCGCTGATGTTTACATCACCACTGAGCTTATGGATACTGACCTTCACCAAATTATTCGGTCCAACCAGAACTTATCCGAAGAGCATTGTCAGGTACTAATCATTTCGAATCGATAACTCAAATCTTCACCAAATTATGCAGTGCCGCTAAGTGTTGTTTTTCTGCAATGTTTGCAGTACTTCTTGTATCAACTCCTAAGAGGCTTGAAGTACATTCACTCTGCAAATGTGATTCATAGAGACCTCAAGCCTAGTAATCTGCTGCTGAATGCAAATTGTGATTTGAAGATTTGTGATTTTGGACTTGCCCGAACAAGTGCTGAAAATGACTTCATGACTGAATATGTTGTCACCAGATGGTATCGGGCTCCTGAGCTGCTGCTCAACTCTTCCGATTACACAGCTGCCATTGATGTGTGGTCTGTTGGTTGCATTTTCATGGAACTCATGAACAAGAAGCCTTTGTTTCCTGGTAAAGATCATGTGCATCAAATGCGGCTGTTAACAGAGGTTGATTTCGAATACTAACTTACATATCAAGATTGATTTTATCTAGATTGTAGTTCTAATGCCAAATTTGGTTTCAGCTTCTAGGTACACCAACTGAATCTGATCTTAGGTTTATTAGAAATGAAGATGCAAAAAGGTATCTAGCTCAGCTTCCTCAGCATCCCCGCCAGTCATTATCACAGATGTTCCCACACGTTCATCCATTAGCCATTGATTTAGTTGACAAAATGTTAACGCTGGATCCAACTAGACGAATCACAGGTACCACCATACATATTTACTTTTCCAAAATTTGAAATAAAAACACCAAAAACTGAACCAACATTTATGTCATGATTGCAGTTGAAGATGCATTAGATCACCCTTATCTTGCAAGACTACATGATGTAGCTGATGAGCCAATCTGCATGGATCCTTTCTCATTTGAATTTGAGCAACAAGTTCTGAGAGAAGAACAGATTAAAGACCTGATTTATGAAGAGGCATTAGCATACAACCCGGGCTTCGTTTGACAGAAAACACTTCGGCATCTCATGGTATTAAACTATCATTTATCCTTAAGACATGTGCTAAATAAACATGGTATGCAAATGCTCATGAAAATAGACATCCTCAAACTGATTAGAATTTCAAAATCATCCAACTGGAAACACAAATATGTTGTAGCATTGATTTAAACTATCTGCAGATAAATCCATCATCATCATCTTTCGCCCTCCGGTCTGGAATGTGTAGCTTTATTGCTTTTTGGTTCATTCGGGTGGTGTTCGGGTTACCGTTTCCTTTTGGTACCTTGTGATTTGTGTTGTTGACATTGTAAACTAGTTTGATGTTCTGTAATATGCAGTCAATTGTACAAGTACTTGAGATCTATTTGAGTATTTTGTCGCGTGACATTTTCTTATGAGCAGAAATCCAGTTTGTACAAACACAAAAATTCGACACAGTATTATTCATATTCAAACTGAAAATCTACATGCAAATATGTTCATATCAGACTAACTTTTGATGTTGTGAAATTAGCCAAAACTTTGACATTCTTTTGCTTTTAGCCTCCAACACGATCCGTTGATAATCAACTTTATGAGATGCGGGTACCACTCCAAAATGCCAATGACTCACTGTGAAAAAAGTTCAGTTATACCTGAGTCCCAGCATAATCACATTCTTCAACTCGAAAGACCTTTGCAATCATTGGCCTGATCTATCTCTTACCATTCTCTTTTCAGTTTTCCTGTTTATTCTTTACCTTCGATTCCATCTCCTGACATCCCTTTTATGTACTAGACATGCATGAAAAACACATGTTAGCAAGTAGTATCAAGTATTCAACATCATCAGATCAACAACATGAACCTACCAATGATCCCTAACTCAAGTGGTTGAGGTGAGGTACCCAAAGACATTAAAAATGAGAAGTCTTGGGAAAGTCCCACATGCGACAAAATGAGGGTTTCAGGTTGGACCAGAGTTTTTTTTTTTTCCACCTATGATGAGTTTCCTCATGTTAGGGAATGAAAATGATTGGATGGTGCCAATGGTCCGCCAGTAATTCAAATTTTCCATTCAAAAGAAAAGAAAAAAAAACAAACAGGAACCTCATCTTAACCGATCTGGTTTCTATTAAGTTTGATTATGACAACTACCTAACTTGGAAACATCAAACTCAATATTGAACACAATGTCCCCCCTTGATTGTGCATATCACTGGGACTACATCTGTCTCTCAACTATGGTAGGTTATTAATGATTCCTTCGAAAAGTATCCCAAACTATTGTTCTAGTTTGGCTTTGATACTTTTATTTGGTTTTTACAAGATAACTATCGATTCTAAACTTGAATCTTCATTATTGAGACGGTGATTAAAACTTGATACATGGATGCCTTGCTATTAGATACATAAAACTTGGTCTTCAAAGTCTCCCAATCAAATAATAATTCTTATTAGACTATAGGTACAAACTAACTCAAATGAACTAGCAATTTGTAAATAGGATGATATTAGTCCCCAAACTTACATAAGATTAATTTAACACTTTGTGAAGAAATTCTAATTATTATACATGACAATGAAATTTGGGAGATGAATATGAGACTTTTCATTTCTCATAGTTTGGCCACAAAGCTTTGGGGTTTTGAAAGTTTCTACCATTTAAACTTTTAAACACTTTTTTTTTAATGAAATAGTAAACTTTTGGTTTCATACTCTTACGTTTTGTACCCTACAATGAAATTTCGGAGATGAATAGGAGACTTTTCATTTCTCATAGTGTGGCCACAAAACTTTGGGGTTTAGACAGTTTCTACCCTTTAAACTTTTAAACATTTTTTTAACGAAATAGTAAACTTTTGGTTTTCATAGTTTAGTCACATATGTTTCATACTCTTACGTTTTGTACCCTTTAACTTTTAAAGTTTTTTTTTTGTTTTAAGTTTTGTTGTCTTCTACTTTGGCCACGAAACTTTTAACTTTTCTACTTTTGTTTTTAGTATATTTTTATAGTTTTATACTTTCACTACAAGACTTTTAGACTTTTACATTTTATACCCCTTAACTTTTTAACCCTCTAACTTTTAAAGTTTTTTTTTTGTTTCAAGTTTTGTTGTCTTCTACTTTGGCCACGAAACTTTTAACTTTTCTACTTTCGTTTTTAGTATACTTTTATAATTTTATACTTTCACCACAAGACTTTTAGACTGTTACGTTTTATACCCCTTAACTTAGTATATTTTTATACTTTTATACTTTCACCACGAGACTTTTAGATTTTTACGTTTTATACTCCTTAACTTTTTAACCCTCTAACTTTTAAAGTTTTTGTTTTTGTTTTAAGTTTTTTTGTCTTCTACTTTTTTCACGAAACTTTTAACTTTTCTACTTTCGTTAGTATACTTCTATAGTTTTATACTTTCACCACAAGACTTTTAAACTTTTACGTTTTATACCACTTAACTTTTTTACTTTCGTTCAATATACAAATTCAACCCCAAAGCAACACGCGAGGGGATAAACATCTCGTAAAGAAATGAATTTCAAATCATGAAGCATAATAATTTATCAATTTTATACTTGTATTTTTATGATCGAGCTCAGCAACGGGCTAATCAATTAATGGCGCCGGTGACCCAATAGCCAATTCAACCCTTGTATTACAAGTTCCACAAGGATTGAACCACAATCATGACATCACATGTTTGTGCTTAACATCGAGAACCATAGTCAACAACCTCTCTTTTACTTGTAAAAGTCTAAATTACTAGTCTACAAAGCTTGTATGTTAGAACAAAATGCCCATGTCATACCTCTAAGACGAGATCTCGTTGTAATATCACTAAAAGTCATATTTATTCATAAAATATTGCAAGTTTAGGATAGTTTTTGTAATTATAGCAAACTTATAATATTTACAGTTTTGACCATGTAGTTTAGAAATGTCCACATTTAAACCTCAGTTTAATTTGTCATAAAATATATATTATTTTTTTCTAAATATAGGTAGTCCGAGTAGTTTTATTTATTTAAATTATTTTATGATGACATTTAAACGTAACGGACATGTACTAACTGGAAGGGTAAAAAGCACCGGTAGTTAAGCTTTTGTCTAGGATTGATATTGCATATTAATCCAAACCAACCGTTGAATCCAGATTCCTACCTGGGAATTCTCGATGAAAGTGTTATAACCTATTAGGCCAAAACATGTCTAGTAATATCAAAGTGTTATTATATTCAACATTAATAATTCAAACTATTTTGACACGTCATATAAGTCTAAGATATGTCCCCAATTACTCATGAATATAGAAACCTTAGTCATTTTGTTCACTTTTATTCATTCGGTCCATCCGTCTCATTAGGGTGATCTTCGGGGTTAACACTCTCTCATACACTAGGTGTTATTCTCTTCCACACGACTCAATTAGCATGTGAGTATTCACAACCCTATTTCTTTTATTATCTTGGGGTGTAACATGTACACAATATCCAAACTCAAACTCTATATTTTCCCTAAAACTTTGCGTGACTCTATACTTTTCTATGTGTGTTTTATGGTATGTTAAACTTGTGTGAACTTATCTGAACACTTTGAAACGTTTTGCTCACATGTAATCATTAACAACACCAAGCCGTTGTAACAATAATAGATCTATTGTTGACAATCCATTCAGTTTGACCGGTTTTGGCATTGGGTGATTGAAACCTGAATTTGTTAAGGTTTGATTTATGCATTACTCTATCTCAATTACATATTTTCCATATTCTATGAAACTATCACTGACACATTGTTCGCATACTTTATCTATATATTATATCAAAAACTTATATTTACCTCACCAACTATTCGTAGTTAACATTTTATGTTGTATGTTGCAGAAATGTTGTTTGAAGTGCTTATATGATGACACTTAGGGACCATATGGACCTACTTTAAGACTTAGAAAACAATTATTTATTTGTTATGATTTTGTTTGGATTGATTGTTTATAATATGTTTTCATAATATATTGAAATGGGTTTTAAAATTATTGCAACTGTATAATTAATGGTTGTGTGTATCTGGACAATTATCACATCTCGACATATTTCGTCGTCGATTGAGGTGTGACAGTGGTAAATTTACTAGTATATTTATGAGTGGGCTCTTATAAAGGATGCTTCTATACGCACATCAAATATTCTAATCTCACACCGTTATCTCTCTTGTTAATCAAACTCATAGGGAAGAAACTTCATATGTTATGCAGGAGTTGAATCCCAACCAGTTGCCAAAGAATAAAAATCTGTATATGGGGTCATGTCAGCTATTGAAGGAGAGTTAGGGGCTGCTTGGTATACCTCTTAATGAGGTCTGAATGATAAATTGTCTGAATCGCACAGATTCAGACTGTTTGTTTGGAACCTCTGAATGGTAAAAACGTCTGAATCGCTAAGAGAATTACCTTAAAAATGTCTTATTCATCCAGCCTTCTACACAAGTCTTTACCATCCAGCACCTAATGAAACAGATTGAACCAAACAGCCCCTTAGCCGGCCCCTTGCTCTGTTTATATGTGGTCTAAGAAAAATAAATAAATAATTTAATGAGTGAATATTACAAGATATTTGTTGATTCGAATTTGGGTACACACATTTTGATTTGATCCCTTCACCTTCATTTATTGTTTACTTTTGCTTGAAAGCTCAATTTTTTTTTGCTGGTCGTCGATTTTGTTGGAGGTGGGGACACATGCTTTTGTGCGGTATTTTATCTACAAAATAAGCACCAACACAAAGATCTATTTAATTATAAAACTGATTTACTACTAACACAAATCAGATCAGATCTTATAGGCCGGTTCTTAGCCTAATTGACTCCGGCCACTAAGAATCGGTTGTGAACCGGCCTCCAAATAAACCAGTTTTAACAACTATATATATCTTTTCTTGTAACGACTAACACTCATTATCAAACTATTTACAAAACTATACACTTGTTTGTTATGAAACTTAAACTGATATCAACTTTCTAAAGAGAATTAATATCCAACTTTAACACTTTTGTACAATTGTACCATTAGGTTAATGTTTTATCACGTATATCTAGTTCTACAAAGTGTATGCTTAGCACGAACACTAAATAAACTCTCGTGATGAATTACTCTAACATTTACATATCTTTTGTTTGTTTGGAGGATTCACTACACAATTTGCACTTTTATTATTTCTACTCATTTATGTATGCAAACACTTATAAACATTACAAACGTATATAATTAATTTTAAAGAATTATAAACACAAATATATATTTTTCTAAGTGATTATAGTTATAAAAAGAAAAACTAGATTTTAATATTTTTTGAACGAAAGAAACAAAAAAAAGATTAATTGGAATCGGTTGATTTTGGGCAACTTGTTTGCACCCCTTGGTTTCCCCACTAAACAACGACACGTATACCTGTGATATGTACCACACAAACTCACACCCTATATCGACGTGCATCAACTGTCTCCTCCAAAAACATACCTTCCTTCAATCCCACATAATAATAATATTAATATTAATAATACATCTCTTCATTTATTATCTTCTTCAATCTTCAGGACAACTGTACTAATTAGCAGTTCCATCTTCAATCACAAAATAATTTCTGCATTTTGTTCTCCAATTCAAGAAAAGTCATCCAAAGCTAAAAAGATCTCATCTTTTCATCTTTTCCATGGATGCCACCAAAAACCCTAATCTTGAAACCACCCACCACCACAACAACAGTCTTCATAATCATACCACATCTTCACAATCTTTCAAAAGAACCCATCATGAAGATTCCTCTTTTTGCATGAAGAAGAAGAAGGTGGAAACATGTTGTGATGAGCATGAAGTGGCCGGAGAATTAGGTGACCATCATCATCATCAGAAGTCGGAGGATATTCCAGAAACGGCAGCAGGGGGGAGAGAGAAGTTGAAGAGACACAGGATGGAGATGGCGGGTCGGGTATGGATACCGGATATATGGGGGCAAGAGGATCTGTTGAAGAAGTGGATAGATTGCACGGTGTTTGATGCGTCTGTGGAGAGGAGTAGCGTAATGTCGGCAAGGGAAGCTTTGATTCAAGAAGGAGGAAGATCAAACCTAAGTATAGAGAATAGTTGTTGAGATTGTTTCAAATGGTTAACGTTTTATATATGTATCGAAGGATCATGATCAGATCATGCATATCCAAGGTAATTAATTAATTGTTTGTCTTGTTTCGGAATCAATTAAGGTGTGATTAATTCGATGATGTATTAAGTATTATTATATATGTGGTTCAGTATTTTTGATATCTCCAAGTGATGAGGGTCGAACCACACCAATCGCCGAGTAGCAAAGTCTCTCAAATTTGCTACTTATGTTACTTATATTTGTTACTTATGTCAGCAAACTCAGTCAAGTTTCTTACTAGGAAAAACACATCATTGCTAAAAAAATTCATGAAAAATGAGTTGGTGTGATTGGGGAGGGTAACGATTCTTATTATTAAAAGGGAGGAGGAATATGAGTTTAGCAATTTGGGCATGAGAAGAAGAAGATACAATTGGCCTACAATCTCAATATGAAATAATGTTTTCTCCGATCATCTAAAACTGGTTTTCATAGGCTCATTAGGTCAATTAGAGCTTTCTTGTAATGTCTATATATTATAAGACAACATATTTTATAATATCAAAACACTATTACACCATCTAACACAAAGATGACCTGAGTGTTACCAATTGTTCTGATCTCGTGAGGGTTGCTTGTAAATTGACATTGGGGAGTCTAGTTGCGTAAAGACAGAGAGAAGTAGGCAGGAGAAGAAAGAGTTGCGACGGCAAGTAACAATTAGGACGTTTTGTTTCTTGTAACTACCCTAAAGGATTCCAGGAACCACAACCTTCTTGAAAAACAAACAGACGCAATTCTCATTGTAACCAACAAAATTAGACAGGTACAAAAGTACAAGAAGTACAAAATTAAACAGATGCAATACTCATTGTAACCACTTGGGCCCCTAGAGGTGTTGGTGATTCCTATCATTAGAGGACATATTGGGTAATTCAGCTCACTCAAGATCAAAGAAAAATTCATAATAAACACGTTTGGTTGTGACTATTTAATTTCTAGCATCTAAGAATCTCTAGGGTTACAAAGGGGGCATTGCCCCTGGTTGGATCCAAGGGCAAAGGCTCTGGTGGGGTCTAAGGGGCTGCGTCACTAAAAGTTGCCTTGGATTTGCATGGATTGATGAAAACTTGAGTGGAAATTGATCATCATTGAGAAATAATTATTAAGTTGCTACTGATTATCAGTGGTAACTCAAGATCAACAACTTGCGTCATCAGCGACAAGTGTGATCAAGAGCAACTTGGCCCTTTAGTGATGAAGAGTAACCGGTCAGTGACAACTTGGTTGTCAGTGGTAAGTTACTAAGAATCATTAATAACTTGGAGTAGTGGTAACTAAGCATCACATGTAACTTGGTCAGTGTTTCTACTAGTGGTTTTCCCACTCATGTAATTGTGCAGCTGTTAAACAGTTTTAACAATCAACCGTCGTATTCTTTCACAAAGAGTTGTACATTTCGTTGTGCTACTTCCCTACCTATAAAAGGACGATCATTGATCTGATTTATATATGAATTTCATATATGAATTTTGGTTCAGTTTTCATTTTTCACAACGGAACTTCACATTCATTTTTGTATGCTTTTGTCTTATCAGATTACAGAGTTTGAAGTACCACCAAAATTACTTTAATCAGATAGTGATCTGTACACGATTCAAAAGAATTATCCAACAAATTCCAAATTATAAAACCTACAAAGAGGCAACAACTCAAACTTTTTGGTATGTTCCCTGTAATGGTTTTCGGATGAGAGTTTAAATTGAATAAAATGAACAGGGAATAACTCATAGGAAATTGGTCTAAAAGATGGTGTAGGTTTCCTTAAATAATAATATACAGGCTCAAAATGAAACGAAAATTCAGTCTAACTTCATTCATCAATTGGCCACAAATAATCAATGATTAGGTGTGTGCAATACATGTAAAAAAGGACGAACCACAAATAGGCATAGTAGTTGCGATTTTGTACTTCTTACCAGGAAAAAACACAGCATCTGGCGGTGTTTCAGCCGCCTGGCATTATCATAAAATGTCATGTGAAGAACGATTTGGTGTTCACCCCATAGATTCCAGCTTCCAAATTTTTATGGTCCCGTCATCACTTGCAGAAGCTAGAAGCTTGTTATCCTGCAAATTAAGATTCACCCAAATATGATAACAAAATTTGTGTTGTTTAAAAGGATTGGGGACTTTCTACCCATCTGAACAATTTCCTTTTTAGCCAACTTTTTTATTTATTTACTTACCCGTTAAAGATAAGAAAAAATAACACAATAGGCCTGCCCAATATTGCATCCTCTAGGGTACATAAACAACAGACACCAAAATTTGGTGATTTGGTCTAGAATAATTTTATTGGAGATTTGGAGGAGTCTTGATAAAAAGGTTTACACGGTTCAAGTTTGAGCTATATGACTAGGATTACCGTAGGGCTCCATTGCACTGAATTTATGTCCATGGCATGTGCCTTTTCTTTCTTAAGAAGCAACATATATGAAGGTCCATCAACCTGTACAAGTGAAAAAGAAGCTTGTGATGAAGGTTTAAAAGCAAAGACCCATGTCAAAATTACTATTTACTCAGCACCATAAGCTTAAAGGAAAATGACCACCAAGTTTCCGTTTGGTATATGGTAGTATAATAGAAGAAAGGAAACACTTTTAATAAATAGTACTATTGTGTCAGTTTTAACTTGAAGAATACACATGAAAATAAGAGAGCATTGACTTTTTCCAATGTTTTCAAAAGAGAGAAAAACATGAAAGTGTGTATGAAATGCCTACCGAATGATCTCCTGACTCGCCAAATAAGCGTATAGCATCATCGGCTGCTCCAGTAGCTATTATCCCTTCCCTGTCACATTCAAGAGTATAAGTATACAATATATCTACACATCAACTATTGGAAGAGTTGACCATTTGCCAAATCGTCGTCTGCTTTCTCGGAAAAAAAAAATGAACACTATTAAAAACTAAGCTGATATGCTACCTTGACCAATGGACTGAGAAAATGGTCCGATCATGATAGCCAGACATAGTGCAAAGGTGGGACCTGCCAAAACAAAGAAGCATAATATATCACATTTTACATAGCATCCAAACTGTTCTGCTAACTGGATATTGCTCATATGATTATATGAACAATTAGTTAAGAGGCATTTTTCAAAATTGAGAAAACTTGTTTATTTTGTCAGGCATGTCAATATGAAGAAAAATTGTCAGTCCGGTTAAGGTGATTAAATGAAAATGGATTTTAAACACCATTATATGATGACAGTATACTCCCTCAGTCACAAAGAGATCAGTGTTTGACTTGGCACATAGTTTAGCAAACGTCTTTGACTATAAGCAGATACCTAAAACATCCTTTAATAAAACAAAATTAAAAAAACTCACAGACCCAATTCAGTGTCACATATTATATCATCTACTGACTGCAAATAGAAAAATAAATAAATCTGGATTAATATTTTACTTAAAGAAAATACTACTTACTTTTGGTACAGCCAAAAACAGAAGGTGTCACAGTTCGATAAGATTTTCTGACTCAAGCTTAGTATTGATGAAAGATTATAGAAGTTTATGGACTACAAAGTACAAATTTGAGATAAATTTACAAGGCATGAAATCAGGTAGTAAAATGCCAGGATCTATATTTTGTAGTAATTAGAAATTTTGAAATGCCTCCAATCTGAAATTTATCAGTTTTATACTTTTATATGAGCATGCAGAAGATCTGAAGAGATATTAAAGGCCTAACACAAGAAGGTACTTACCAAGATGTGTTGATATCACCGGATTGTAATCTTATAATGTCCACGCCCCACACCTTAATGGTGAGATCATCACTGCAAATTCAACCCATGATTATTGAATATTTGAATTGTTAAACTAGTTTATAAGCAACTGAAATACCGAAGAGACTAAATTCCCATACCTGCACGTAACCATTTTATCTCCAGTGACATTAAAAGATAATGCCCATACTGTAGATGTGTGTCCACTGAAGTCATTATAAAAAATTCATTAGATTCCAACTGATGCCACTTAATTAGGACTGAATGCTTAAAGAAATGTTGTTTCATCTATCTTAGAATATTTTAACACAACAGCAGTAAAAAAAAAAAACATTTGCCTTGAAACAAATTTAAAAGTTTGTTTTAAATAGTCACCTGTTTGATTCGTTTATAGTCTGTACACAATGCCAATCATCACTATCACCATCCTCTGCCCAAACCTGAAAAATACAATGTGAATGTGCTTTTAACTGTCATACCAATTGTACGATATCAAATAATAGAACGCCTAGTTCATCTTTTTAGGTGTGATAACTGAGAAGAGGCGGCAATATGATCGAGTAGGGCGCATTGGGTAAAGGTTCAAAGGGGTATACTTTTCATATGGGTGTCAGGTGGTCACAAAACACGTTTTGACCATGTTCTTTTAGTTTTGTTTATAAATCATCAGTTAATCAAATATGATTACAAAATATACGCTATTTTGATAATAATCTAAACGGTAAATTACATTTTTAGTCATTGTGGTTTGGTACTTTATAAATCATTCAAATATCATTTGTACAGTTTATAAATTACAAAAATGGTTGCTTGTATTTGGCCATTTCAGTTGGAGGGACAGATACATTATATTTTGAAATTTGAATATCACAATGAGTCAATGAACATTTTCATTAACAAATGAACTGTAGGAGAGATATTTGTAATTTCAACTAATTTAAAAGGACGGAAAACATACTTTAATCTATTTTTAAACAAGATGACTTAGGGTCTTCTATGGAATAAAATACACTGTGGGCAACTTTTGACCCATTTAATCTGTTTACTTTAGCTAACTTTTTATGATTTTACCCATGTGACCCATTAGAGATTTAAGGACAAAGCATAGACTTAACTGGACCATCAAAAAGTTAGTGGGTTGAAATCAAGTTCAAACACAGGACTACAAGACCAGGTGCATTACCTTAATAGTGTTATCATAGCTACAAGATAACAAAACATCAACAGTTGGATGCCATTGGACCATTTTAACATCTTGTGTATGCCCAGTCAACACAGAAACACAATCAAACTCGTTCCCAGGTAAAACTTCCCATATCCAAACACATTTGTCTCGGCTACAGGTTGCAAGCAGTGAACCAGATGTGTTCCATGACACACTTTTAACTTCATTTTCATGACCCTAGATAACTCAAAAATTCAAATTAAGATTCGCTTAGCAAATGGTAGAAAAACTACTGGAGCAATGTAAAACATCATAAATACTAATATAATTTTAGTACTACATAATATACCTCCAAAGTGGACACACATTCAAAGTCACTCCCATTCTCTTCCCAAATAGCAGTGGTGGCATCAAAACTTGCAGTTGCCAGTTGGTTACCAGATGGTGACCAAGCACATGATCTAACCGTCCGATCATGTTTATCTTCTAATACTGCCTAAACAAAATTCAAAGCTTTAGTAATCTTAAGAATCAGAATCCTCCTATCACATCTTGTCGTCAAAATACAGAAGCATGAGATCTTCCTGAGCAGATGAAAAACAATTAAATATGTAAAGCCTTTTTTTTATCGAACCCCATATTGCTGTGACTAGATACAAGACCATAAAGAAATGAAACATCTTTTGGTCTAACCTCTATATAGTTCCACCATTCTCTCTAAGTTTTCTTCAGAGAATTTTGAATATCAAGCTTATATTTAACAGAAACTCCATCAAGTTCATGCTCTAATATACTAACAATAAAGAACAAAATTTGACTATAAATTTGCTAAGTCACATAGTCATGATTGAAGACTCGCCCCTGCAAGTCGAAACTATAAGTTAACTTTTTGTTTATTGCTAACCGATTATACTATCTGCTTAAAATGTATGTAATAACTTAAAGCCCTAATTCTCATCGAACTGAATCTATTTGGCAATAGAAAAACCAGACCTTGCAGTCAAAGGCAATGGAGGAAGGGCTCCGTTGCTGCCAGATTCGAACAGTTTTATCGCCGCTACAAGAAGCGAGGACAGCAGGTACACCGTCGGCACCGGTGGCCGGATTCCAGGCGAGACCCCATACCCTATCTGTGTGACCTTCAAGCCTTTGAACTTCGGTAAGTTTGAGGCCTTCTTCTTCGAGTAAAGGCATGGCAGCCGTAGACGAATAGGTAAAAGTCGATGCCGGTGTTGGCCTGTTGGTGGTTGAAGGTATGATCGGAGGCGTGGAGAGCGTTGGTTTGATAGTTCCGGTGAGCAGGAGGTTCGTGACAACGAGTGTGGCGGCCTCGTGACCTTTCAACCAATCAAAAGTGGCACACAGTTTTAAACCTCTCTGTTTTTTACTTTTTTTAACGGCGACTTTAATTTTTTACTTCTCTTTTTCTAAAACCCTAAAACTCATAAACATAAAGGAAACAGGCATGTTCATGTTTGTTCATTTAATTTTAAGTGAACATTTGTCTAATAAATTTTTTCTTGTGCATATTCGTTCATTAAGGAAATGGATATGTTCGTGTTCGTTTATGTTCGTTCGTTTAAAACTAAACAAACGGTTCATGAACATAAACGAACATAATTTTAAATGAACACAAATTTAAACGAACATAAAGAAGCACATCTTGTTTCAAACAATGTCAATAATTAAGGAAAATATTTAAACGAATGGTTCAAATGTTCATAAATCATTCCAAAATCCATAAAGACCCATCCAACAATCCATAAACGAACATAAACAAACACACATACATTAACATAAATAAATGAACATAATCGAACATTCACGAACATAAATGAACGAACAAGACATATGTTCATGTTCGTTCATTTAATTAAAGGAACCAAAAAAAAAATTCGTGTTCGTTCATTTAGTAAATAAACGAACATAAACGAACTTCCCGCCAACGGTTCACGAACTGTTCACTGAACATTTGGTTCGTTTACAGGCCTACGTTTCACTTGTCTCACTAAGTTTTATATGTTTTTTAAATATTTATCAAAAAGGTATACAATATCAAGACACTTAAAAAAACATGTTTATTAATGAGTTAACGGTTTTTTTACATTTACACGGGCACATTAGCTAGACGTCCTTTGATTCTAATTCAACACCCTAATACGGGGCGTATTGGGCTATACGCCCTCGTATAGCAACAATACAAAAGAATTATGTCATTCTCCGTACTGACAGTACGGTAATACGGGGCGTTTTATCCTATACATCCTCGTATTGAATCTTTTGCGAACAAGATTTTTCTCGTGGGGTGTTTGAAGACTACCTACCCCCTTATACGGGGGCGTATTAACCTTCACGTCTCGTTTTAAAGTGTATCTACCACCTATTCCTTTCTATATATAGAACTATTCGTTATATTAAATCGAACGGAGAAAAAAACCAGAAAACAATAAGTTCCTCTACCTCCTACTTTCTTAAAAAATTCACCCCATCAAAACTTTAATTTTCCTCAAAGACCTAATGGCTTCCAACAACCGTCGTTTTATTCGATTCGTTCTGTTAATGAGTACGAGGATGGGTTAATTGTAGACGATGTATACTCACGACATCAAAACTATCTCACCTTAAAGCTTTTCCATGTAGGTGAATTCACAGCTACACCTGGAGGATATACGTGGGTGGTGTGTGTACTTGCGTTGACTACCTATACGAAAATTCGTTTAGCTTTTTGTATATGCCGTTAATTATGCAGGATCTCGGGTGTGACAGTAGCACCAACTTTTGGTTTTACTTTAAGCCCAACAATAGTGAGGGTCTTGATAGGGGCTTGAAGACGTTAGCCGACGATGCATACGCCCATTGGTTAAGTTTGTACAATGGTACATACGATAACAAGAGTATATATGTCTACGATTATTTATCTAAAACTTAAATTTTTCATATTTGTTCAATTCTATTGTTTGAAGCTTTGTACTTAGCCCCAAGTCCGGTTTCTAATTACTATATTTATATTTCTCATCTTTTATAAAGCGTGTTTATTATAAAATATGTTTAGAAAATGTTAATTTATGTTAAATAGTAAACACATATACAAATTTGATTAATCCAAAATTTTATTATCATTACACTTTTTTATCATAATAATTTTGATAAATAAACACTTTGGACAAAAAAAAAAACGCCTGTTAAAAATAAGGGTTAAAAAAAACATAAAACTAATTAACCGATTACCTTGTTTGTTTCTGGAACCCATGTCGGGTTAGAAGAAGAAGAGTCTCCATCAAAAAGGAATTCGTAATACGACATGATTAATACTTAGGGTTATCATACGATGGGTGTTGTGTAAAAGTTTAAATGTAACAAAGGTGGGGGATACGAGAAGCCAAAACACAAAGTATATAATTCTCCCGAAGAAGACTCATATGAAGTGGTGGGTGGGGGGAGGAAGTTAATTTAAAATGGGTCTATTCGGGGGCTTATTGGACAATACGCCCCGTATATAGTGGTAGGTGGTCAAACCTCGTACCAACTACTGATTGACGGTTTTGTTTTATTCAATACGCCATGTTATATATGCTCAATACGTCCCCGTATAAGGGTGTCAATTTAAATCCAATGATGTCTGTATAAGAGATCCCTATTTATATGATTAAATGCATTTAGCACTATAAAGTATATAATCTTTTATTTATTATACTTATGACAATAACAAATTTATTTGATTTAGAAAAAAGTACTTTTTTCATTTTCTGTTTGTTTAGGGATCAACTATACTCGTGTTTAGTTTATATCAAAATATCCTTTGAAAGTGATTATTTGCATCATAACTTCTCTATTTTCAAATGATTTTTTAAGGTCATCTCGTTTTCGAACAACAACGAACCATGGTTATATCAAACGGTCGTTTGAATGTCACTAGTTGCGATATAGACTTCCTATTTTTATTCGTTGAGATTTTCGTTAACCTGTGGTTTGCGTCATAATCTATTCGAGTCACTGATAAAGACCATACGATCAAAGCTAAAAGTGAAACCCTCCCAGGAACCATTCCTGCGTCTAGGTTCATCTTCCACCAATCAAACGGTCTCTCTTTATATTGTTACACATCGTTTCGATCTCCAATAAACCATCAAATCTCTACACGTTACTAAAACTAGGGTTTACTCGTTCGATTCTTGCTTCTGAATTCGATTTCAATGGCTTCCGTCGCGAAATCAGAGGAGGAATGGCGTGCGGTTCTCTCTCCTGAACAATTCCGCATCCTCCGGAACAAAGGAACCGAGTAAGTAAATCCGTTAACTTATTTGTGTATCAGATGTTTGGATTCCCAAACAGACAGGATGATATATGAATTTCAGTAGCACAATTGATCATTTTAACTTCTGGACTTCATGTTTGACGGTAATTTGCTTGTATAGATTCACTACGATATTCGATTTAGCGAACATTTATATGTATTTCTAAGTTGTCTGATCCGAATTGATCGATTTGAGTCTATAACCTCTATAATATTAGACTATTAGTTTCACTTTAGCAAACAGTTCTGTATATATATCCTTTTTCAGTTGCTAGCAGGAATGATCAATTTGATTCCAAAAGTCTGTTTGGGGATTGCTCTTAGCAGATGAGCTCATATGCAAATTAGAGATATGGTTTGACTGCTTTGGGGAAATGAGGCATTCTTAGGATTTAATTTTGATATGGATTCATAATTTTATTTGTATTTTGGGAATGAAAGAGATAAGGGCAAAATCATATTAATTTCTCCAGATAACAATAAAATCATGATTGCAAAAGTTACAATGTATAACAAAATTTGAAGTGGGGTTTCATTGAATCAGGTATACTTGTAGGTTGTTCTGTGAAGAGATTGGTTCGTTTTCGTTTGCATAGTTGATAAATTTATGTGAAAGAAACTGTTAAACTTTCTTTAAACTCATAAGAAAATAACACTCCAAGTAGAGAACACATGAATTTGTATGGCTTTTGTTGATAGAAGTCTCAGGTTCTTGATACAATAGGTTAGTGTTCTTGATCATTTGGGTTTTAACTACAGGCCCAGAGGCACTGGTGAATATGATAAGTATTTTGCTGATGGGATATACACTTGTGCTGGTTGTGGAACACCACTTTATAAATCAACCACCAAATTCAACTCTGGCTGTGGTTGGCCTGCTTTCTATGAAGGTCTCCCTGGAACAATCACCCGCACTGTGAGATTCGTTACTCTTCCAAGATTCACCATATTTCGTGCCTAGTAGTTTGGATTCAGTACTGTCTTTTAGCTTTGAAATGAAAAATTAAAGTTTTGTTGACTTTGCAGCCGGACCCGGATGGAAGGAGGATCGAAATTACTTGCACAGCTTGTGGAGGACATTTGGGTCATGTGTTTAAAGGTGAGGGATTCAAGACACCTACAGATGAAAGGCACTGTGTTAACAGTATCTCCATCAAGTTTACTACTGAAGGCTCTTCTGCTTCTCTTTGATATGTTTATTCCAAATTGTTGTAGCCTTGTAGGAAAACAAGTAATCCTTTCTAGGCTTTGAATTGCTTTGTGCTTTTGTATCATGAAAACTCAAATGGTTTCTTAATAAATGACCAAGAAAAAACATGTTAAAATTCAAGAAAAAATAATCAAAACTACTTTTTTTTTTCTTTTGTTGAGAGATCATACAACTCAATTCTAAAATTAACTTTGACCCACTGAAGCTTGTGATTTCCTATAATTCCTCTCATCAGATTAGTCTTCAAAGTGCAAGTTTCTACTAATTGAGTTGTATATTATGATTTTATGAATTTATGAATGTCCGGATGCATTAAATTGTATAGGAGGGAGACATTCTAACAGATTATTAAAAACTATACGGGTTTATCTGGAATAAGTCTAAAAACTACTTCAAATTGATTTGAAAATAAAATACTATAATAATACAATTTGTAAAATAATAAATCGATTAATAGATAATAATCGAGCTTGATGTGAGTTTGAGCTTGAAAAACAATCCACGAGGAAACTCGAACTTTAAAAAAGTAGAGCTTGAGCTCCTGAAAATTAAACGAGCCATGCAAGAAAAAAGTATAAATATGCAAAACAATTAGATGTACCGTATCTATGTTTTTTTCTGTCACAATTTTATTCAAATTTAATATGTATTTTATTCAAATTTAATATGTAAAGAGGCTTTAATGTGTAGACACTTTTGAGGGACTTTTGTGAGGGAAAAAAGAGAAAACGCATGTAAAAGATTATTATAATGACTTTTTTGAGAGAAAAAAAGTATTTTAGTTTTGTAACCTATTTGCCCATGGTCAATAGGTATCATTGCCAACTCATCATGTGTTTTTTTTATAACGATGTGGATTGAAAAATAGTACTTCAACAAGTTCAATCGAAAAAACTTATTTGTACACATGTCACATTTGCTATAATGGTCAAAAAATACTTTATATGCAATTACTCGCATTATAGTTAGGCTTGAGGTAAATATTAGTGGTTAAATAGGTAATGACTACCGACCGGCTTTTAGTCCAATGAAATCTTGATGTTTAATAAGACGTCTATTTTTAACAAGTTGAGAGTTTAAGTCTCATAGTGGACAAGTGGTGTAAAATAGTTAATGATCGACGGCTTCTAGCTCAATGGTGTTTAAATGTTTTATAAGGTGTCTCTCACTCTCTCCCATAGATGGGAGAAGTTGAAGGTTCAAATTTAACAGTGGACAAATAGCTGTGTTAAATTGTTATTAAAAAAAAAGGTAATGATCAATCCTACTTTCATTCACAAAGGTAGACGAAGATATAGAGAAAGGCAATGGAGTTATGACACACCATACAAATGATTTAAATTTGGAATAATGGATTATTGCCAAATGCAAGAGTTAAACTTACAACCACTCTATGAAAAATTATGAATTAGCGCTACAACAAAGCCCCTGCTTAACTGAAAAAAATGCATGTTTAACTGAAAAAACACTTTTATGGTGATTTCTACTTTCTAGAATGAGGTGGAACAAGCAAAGCCAAACTTAACCACCACCATTACATCCCCTCGTCTTTCCCAACTGAAATTCAAACACCACCCCTCAAAACCCCCTTTACTCCATTGCCGCAATGTCTCAATCAATCTACCCCTCTACTGTAACCCTAGTTTTGAAATCAATGGCCACCGGAGGAAGACCACCATCCTCCGTCGTTTCCAGAAGAAGAACCACCACCGCTAGCAATATGTCTGCCCTAGAAGCTCGACTATCTCTTGTATTCGCTCTCGCCTCCCAAACCACTTCCGTCTCTCAGCGACGTAAATGTCTTCACACTCACCATATCACCTCTCGTCAATCAAATCGCCCAATTTTTCATCTAACTCTAAGTTTATCCGATTCATTGTAGTTTTGGCGGATTTGGCGACGGAGACCGCGAAGTACGTGTTTCCGAAGAGGTTTGAGAGTCGTAATTTAGAAGAAGCTTTGATGTCAGGTGTTTATGTGATTTAGAGATATCGATTTGAACGTAATTTTGGTATTCTTACTTCTGAGAGCTAGGGTTTCTATTTCTGCGATTTATTGTGTTTTGTATCTGCAGTTCCGGACCTGGAAACTGTGAAGTTCAAAGTTCTGAGTAGAAATGAGCAGTATGAGATAAGAGAACTTGAGGTATTGTTGAAATTTCCCAATAAGAAAGTCATTTATTGAATGTTCCAATACTTGGATTGGTTACAGACTTACAGTTATTTAGTGATTGAACTTGATAAATGTATATCAGCCTTACTTTGTAGCCGAGACGACAATGCCAGGGAAGTACGGGTTTGATCTGAATGGTTCATCTCAATCCTTTAATGTCCTAGCTGAGTACCTGTTTGGTAAGGTATTCAATCTTTCATCAGCGGTTTCAGGATTAAGCTTTCAAAACGTGTTAATTAAAACCATTGTTTCTACCTTGTTTAATCTGTATACATAAACTCTTTCAGAATACTGCAAATGAGACAATGGAGATGACTACTCCTGTACTCACACGGAGGACCCAGTCTGGTGGTGAGACAATGGATATGACTACCCCTGTGATAACTAAGAGGGTATGTTCTTTTCATATTTAAGTTGTTCTGATCTTTTTCGGATATCAGATTGTTACTGATGCTGCCAAATAGTGTTGTCTATCTGGAATCCTCTCGTCCCTTTCAGCCAATTTCTTTTATTCCTCTATTAGTTTAATTATGTTTGGACTTGTAACGATGGTAAATATTGAAATCCACTTGCGCACGTATATATGGGGTACCATTCAAAAGTAACTGTAGTGTGGAATCACCTCAGCTAATATTTATATCCATATACTATCAGACCCCTAAAATCATCAATCTGCCTTTTGATGGCTGAGTGAGACATTATTTGGTAACCTCACTGGTTTGACAACCTTATGAAAGGATATGTGTTTGAACTTTAGTTAGCAAAATCAGATATTCTTCCACTTATTTACTAGAAGGAATGCCAGTATGTCCATAAGTAGTGAATCTATAAGTAGGGTGGCTGGTCTTGGGATTTTTTATGCTTAATGTTTTCACAAACACAGTAGAGTGGCTGAGCATAACGGAGAGCTAGCCGACCTCTTGTATCTTTGCCTGATTTTGTTCGTTTACTTTGCTTAAATTTCAATTTTTGGATATATCTCATTCTTTATACAAGTTATCCAGTTCCAAAAAGTTGACTGGATTTTGGCAAGGAAATGTTAGGAGGGGTGGTCCTTTGAACTGTTGGTTGTTAATCTCATAAACTAATGTGATAAAATTTGAAGAAATCCCAAAGGTTTTTAAATCTGGAGGTCGTAATATAATAACGTGAAATGGTCTTTAATGTTATGAATTACTATTTAACAAAATTACATGACCATTTTTTTTCTTTTCTGTGGTTCTCAAGCTGGCATAATTAGAAATACATGGATAAAAAATCTAAACAGCTTATAATGACATGTTTCCATCTTTAATTTCATCTCAACATTTAACTTTACAAGCTACTGGTTTAAATTCCAAGCAACATTATGCTTTTGTGTAAATATCAACAAAGGTGACTTGTAAAGCTAAAAAGACGGACGTTTCCTGAGTTGATTCATATTTGATTTTCTCTTACGTATGATATTTTCCATCTTTGATTAATATACAGATGGAAGACCAAGATAAATGGAAAATGTCGTTTGTCATGCCTTCAAAGTATGGTTCCAATTTACCACTGCCCAAAAACTCTGCTGTAACCATCACCGAGGTGCCTGCCAGAACTGTGGCTGTTGTTGCCTTTTCAGGTTAGAGGTTCTTTTCTTCATACTATTTTAGGCAAAAATACGAATTTGCCAGTCTTGATAACACTTTAAAATTCATGAAAGATATGGCTTAATAAGATCGTCCTGTTCAGGTTTTGTCACCGATGAAGATGTCATGTATCGGGAATCAAAACTTCGGGACACCCTAAAGAACGATAGTCAATTCAAAGTAAAAAGTGGTGCACAGTTGGAAGTTGCACAGGTAAAATAAAAGATATATATTTCTAATAAAAAAAACTAATCTATGCAACACCATAATAAAAAATATTATGTATTTGCAGTACAACCCACCATTTACACTCCCATTTACACGGCGTAATGAGATTTCCCTGGAAGTTGAAAGGAAGCAAGAGTAGATCCTCATTCTACAATGGTCAGCAGCATGATACACAGAAGTAATAAATTATCAGCACCTTACACATTCCTATATGATATGTAAAGTACAATGCGGCAATGCATATTTTATGTTGGTTGTATATAATATATATATATAGAATTTTTACTCTATAAATGTAAAGCACACAACAACATCTTGTAACTATATCATGGGTTTTGCTTACCTCCTTTTTATTTTGGAGATTTTTAGTTGACTCAACAAGATAGATCATCAAGAAGAAGAAAGTGGCAACACTGCTGCATAGCAATCTGCATATGCACACAAAAACCTTTTAATAAATTCACAATCTAAAACTAAGCTATGACACATGTTATCATTTGTGAATGTGACGTTGTCCATAAAGTTTATGACCCTTCTATTCTTGGTTTTTGCAGTTATATTCACATGACCTAAAAAACTGAAACACAGCAGCCTCCAGTTTCTGGCATTAGTGACTTCAGTTAATACAAGATGCTAAAATATTCTGTTAATTTATGATTAAATTTGAAAATATAGACCTTAAAGGCCATAAGGAGACCTTATGAGATTGCAAAAGACAAAGTTGCCTGCAATAAAAATTTAAAACATAGCAGGTTGGAATGATTTAACCATTTATTTAAAGGTGATTGCAAGTTTCATCAAGTGTATTCTCACATTTATTATATTGACCAAATTGAAGACTTAAACAGCCGAACAAGGATGTGGATTTAGTGGAGCTGATCACGTATTCTGGTAATGTTTGTTTTGCAGTCCAAATATATTTTTTCCTATGATTGTAATCGTGAAATCTTCATGACTTTTTGTATTATTCCAAATTTGTAAATGTAACGATCTTTATATTTTTGCAAGTGTATACATATTTATAAAACTGTCACATTTTTGCTGAACCAGGTTAAAAATACTCTGCAAATGGCGAATTTGTAGCAGTAAAAGTTTATTTTCTCATGACACTTCAGCTTACAAGTGTATAATTATTTATGGTTTTTATTATCTGGTTCCAGGTTTGCATTTACTGTATATGTTTTTGCCGACCAAATATTGCACATGCTGGTTTATGTAGTCTTGCCAACTGATTCCAAAGTGTTGACTGCAATTGTAAGTGCACTTTAACTGTTTCTTAGATCCTGTAAAACCTATCATAATTGGATGAAGAGCATAATTGTTTATATACCTAGTTTTATATTGACAATAGTGACTGCACTAACATTGCTACTTATTGGTTGCACAGATTAATGCCATTATCCACCAATTAGAGTTACCACAAAGAAATTTATTTTCATTTTCCAGCTACTTAATTATCATGGATGAGATACAGCGAAGGGGCTTACGCAGAAACTAATAAGGTGCCAATGAGAAAAGTTTAACCTCTTGCTAATTGAGATAATCTAGAACTATATGAAACAAAACATGCATATCAGAATTTTGGTTGTCATCTTTAATTTGTTTATAATATTTAGGTTTATCTTTTTAACCTGTTTAATTAAACATGCCGAATCATTAACTTGTTTAAAGCCAGAAGATTTTTTTTATATGGGCAATCAGCCAACCTGTTTGCAACACGTCAACTGTTTGACTCGTCTAGATAAATGGGTTACATGGGTCATGATCGATTAAACGATTTTAAGTGTGTCTGGGCTAGGGTTGATGTATTTCATTGGAATAAATATATGGGTGTGTTTGGGTTCATCAGTTAAACCCGCCACCCCCAACCCGACACAATTCCCACCCTGTAAAAGATACTATGTAACAAGTAGCATGGCAATACAACCCATTATTTTGTCTTTCCAACAATTCGCTTGAGCTAAATATACATATATATCATCATCTTAGTATCTTTCATGTTATTACACTTTATGCTGATCAAGTCTGATTGTATCTATCAAGGCTTGCTGACTACATATTCTGTATATGCTACTACAAGAGTTGTTAAACTAGTTTAATTCAGGTATGCTATCTAAAACTGGCTTCCATCTTCCACAATTTCTGTTGTCTTCATCTTCAATCACAACGGCCTCATTTGAGCTTTCTTTTTTCATATAAGAAACCAAATCACCTACTGAAAGTCCTCCTTTTGTCAACATCACCTCCAACTCTTGTTTGGTTATCACCAGCTTTATCCTCACAATTCCATTTCCTTCTTCTGCATCTGTCTCTGATTCCGGGTTCTTGTTCAATTCCATAGAAGCTTCCTTAACTGGCACTGGATAATACATCTGACCACCAAAGACTCTGCCAACTTTGATGGATTCTTTATGTTCAATCACTTCTTGACTTGTTTGCATGATCTTGTTTTGTCGAATTATACAATTCCCCATTTTTGCTGCGTTTTGTTTTAATACAAGAAGGCACTGTCTAACAAGAGTTTATTTTGCAGTATATACTATATAGACATGAAATGGTTTAGATTCTGAGCAAGGTTGTTTGGATTAGAATGTTGTTGTATTTATAGAAATAAACCAGGAGGATGCCCTTGTAGTTGCTGATTATTACAGAAATGCCATATCACACTTTGGACCCCACATAGATTTTTTTGTTGGCGCTCATGCTTTGTGGATCTTCTCATAATTACTTCCAAAATTCATTTTTTTTGCAGTTGCTTTAATCAAATACATTACCGAGTTAAGCAATTTCATTCCACTTTACTAGAGGTTGCAACTTGCAACTAGAACTCAACGTACGCGTGAGTTGATTCGGTTATGTTTAAATTCTAATAGTTCTAAAAGGGAACTCGTCAAATCTGTCAGTCCGCCAAAGCGGATTTTTATTGATTATTCCTGAATCATTTCATTATCGAATTATTGAAATAATATAATTTTTGTAATCATATTTGATACGATTATTATTGGTAGTCTTATTCTTTGTAATAAAAAGTGTTTCAGGTCGACCCGTTTGAACTCATAAAAAAAATACCCATTATTCTGTTTAACAGAAGTCTTATTCATTGCTGTTAGTTTTTATTGTTTTCTTTTCTGTGTACATCTTGTTTGTTAATTTTACACTGCAGTTCGGAAGGGGAGCTCGATATATAACATCTGCACATTTTGCAGGTACCAACAATGGCCTCCTTCCTTCCTGGATGAAGGTAACATATCTTGTTCCTCTTTTTTTACTTTAATAATAATACCATAATGCTTTCCTAGGTGGTTAACGATCAAGTTGGCCATCAATTTGCTTGGATATTAGTTGTTATTACTATTAGTGTGCCCTACATACAATGAAAGTGACTATTGCATATGGCAACCAAAGTGGATTGTTGTCAGACACCAAAACTTACAGTCCAGTTAGAATCCTATAGAGCCACTAAAGCTTTTAGCAAGTGGTTGACTATTGCAATTTATGCTTATGTTTGCTGTAGCACTTCTGCATCTGCACACCATTTACTTTTTGACTCTCTCTTTGGGCAGTAAACGTGTTTTGCCGGACTTGTTAGTCAAAGGATACGCGTGTTTTCTCCATAACAGTTTCTAGGTGAATCTTGTTACCGTTAAATATTCCGTTTCATTCCTTCCCTGGTCATAACAAATATAGCCTTTAAAGGGCTTTTCGCCTACCAAAATGAACATATAAAAGCATAGTATTTGAATAGGAAAAAGCTGGCACACAAAACGAGAATTTTCCAAAAACTTATGAATTATGCCCAATAAAGACAAGCATGCATTAAGGGAATGAATATGATTGCAACCTATACCATCCACTACACAGGGGAATGAATATGGGTAGGGGTCTTTGTGCTAGGTGATGCTAACCTGACATAAGCAATGATATAAGCCATAAGTTTGTGGGTAGGAGGAACCTTTTTACTTTTTAAATTTTAGGCATGCTTATTACATTTAGATACCTTATCAGAAAAAAGAAAAAAAAAAGAACAAAAAGAGGTTTTCCTAGAGCAACTTCTTTATCCCATGAGATAGATGTAAGGTTTGTCCACATTTCACCCTTATAGACGCTACCGATTGAGTGAGATTTTACGAGGTAGGTATGTTGTTTGTTTGTATATACTTAGATAATTAAGCCAAAAAACTTCATCTGATTTATTCATTGTGTAACTGCTAACTGGAACTTTGGTGAGCTTTAACTTTTTTGGGGGACCATGAACCATGACTTATTTATGTGAAGTTTGGAGATTAGATTTTTTTAATACTACATTAAACTCCATAGGAAGTAATCTGGCGTTCCTATTAGTTGGACGGTTGTTCGGTCAAGTATGTAATGATGATGCTAATATGGTAGAAATTTGTACAAATAGATTATGATGTATGAATTTTCTACTGATTTTTTTCTAGAATGAATACTAATGAGACAATATTATTATCTTGGAATATTTGTCTCTAAGCATGCAAGTTCTGCTTACTTTTTCTTTCTTTTTTCTTGGCTGCATTTTCATGCCAATGAAAATGCCTGTTCGTGTGTGTTTGTGACTTTGTGGTGGCAAAACCAAAACTTGTTAGCCGGAGGGTCATCATAAGATTCTATCATCTATTGACTACAACTAAGGGGGTTAATCTCATGGTTTTTCTTTTTTCTTTTTAAAACAAAACCAACTTCTATAATTCCATATATATAAAACAAACCAATTCTTGTGGGTGGGTTTTGGGGTTGGTGGGGGGGGGGGGGGGGGGGGTATGGGGCCCTCTTAACCCTCTGGTTCCACTAGTCATGTAATTTCTTAGAAAAAATGTTAGAGCATGTGTATTGTTACATCTTTATCATCACACAATACATCAAAAGGAGTTTGTTACAAGTTCATATTATATGGCCAGGATACACATGTTGCAAATCACCATGAATGCTAGTTAAAAAGAGGATTAGTTATTTCTGTTCATAACTCATTTAATGTGATTTTTTTGGGTATATGATTGGTTCCTTGTGAGATTTTTAAGATGGTTGAAATTGATGGATTAACACAAGTAAGGTGGGTTATCATTAAGCAGTTGAAGGTGGGAGTGATCTATTTGTAAGGGGCTATATGTCTGTTACAAGTAATTGCATGATTCAAAGTGAAATATTTTAATAAAATGATGGTTAGTCTCACCTCCTATGTGGGAAGGAGGTGGTGGGGTTTGGTCTGGTCAATGTTCCATTATCCTGGTAATATAATGTGTTTGATTTGATATTGGATGAAATGGATGGTGATGGTGGTCCATGGTTTAGGGTTGCTAGGTTGAGGTAACCTTTTTCAACAAAAATCATACATGTCAACACAATATTCCCTCATTTTTCAGATACACACACAATGTATATACATACGCTTTTTCAATACATAACCAAGTTTAAGTAGAAAAACACAACAAACATTTGCTTATATTGTTAAACTATTGATAAGATATAAAGATGTAGAGAGAGAAAGATATACCCTCTTGTGTATCAAATCTAAAGCAGTATATGCAAATGTTTATGCAATTTGTTTTGAACGGTTAAAATCATTACACCTGCATTTTATATGATTTAAACCCACAATCTCTTGGTTGGGATGTCATACACTTTACCACCAAGCTGTTCCTTTGGAACAAATGTTTATACACTAAGTTTTCACGGTTTTCAACTTAGAAATTGATTAACAATACTACTTTTTAAGTAAGAGAACTACATAAACGCGTGTATATTGTTTTAACTGTGATACATATTGTAGTTGTGTAACTGTTTATCTTTCTTTTTTTCACTCATTAGACATGCATGGCATACAAATGCTTATGTAGTTCTCAATCTCATGATCGTCTACTTAAAATTGGCATTGTATTTGAACACATCCATGTACAAACAAACATAATTGTCTATTTGGTGTTTCATGTAACTAAGGTCATGCGTAGCACTCCGCACCCCACCCTCTTCCACGTCATAGTTTTTTTATTCTAGAAAAATAGTTAAAGAATAAGAAAGAGTGTCTTACACCCGTTGTCACACCCACTGT
>JBCNJP010000025.1:92769649-92796861 GCA_039602395.1 Deinandra increscens subsp. villosa
ATGGTCAATAGATATCATTGCCAACTCATCAAGTGTTTTTTATAACGATGTGGATTGTAAAATAGTACTTCAACAAGTTCAATCGAAAAAACTTATTTGTACACATGTCACGTTTACTAGAATGGTCAACAAATACTTTATATGCAATTACCGCATTAAAGTTAGGCATGAGGTAAAATTAGTGGTTAAATAGGTAATGACTACCGACCGGCTTTTAGTCCAAATGAAATCTTGATGTTTAATAAGACGTCTATTTTTAACAGGTTGAAAGTTTAAGTCTCATAGTGGACAAGTGGTGTAAAATAGTTAATGATCGACGACTTCTAGCTCAATGGTGTTTAAATGTTTCATAAGGTGTCTCTCACTCTCTCCCATAGAAGTTGAAGGTTCAAATTTAATAGTGGACAAATAGCTGTGTTAAATTGTTATTAAAAAAAAAGGTAATGATCGAACCCTACTTTCATTCACAAACGGTAGACAAAGATATAGACTGGATAAGGCCAATGCAGAGTAACACGCCACCAGACAATGGAATTAGCGCACACAGCCCCGCAGTGACCAAATCGATTTGAGGAAGTTTCGGAAGAATGGATTATTGGCCAAGATGCAAGAGTTAAACTTACAAGCCCACGGGTGTTACGTGAGACCAAAGTTACCTGAATTGAGCCGCTACAACAAAGCCCCTGCTTAACTGAAAAAAATGCATGTTTAACTGAAAAAACACTTTTATGGTGATTTCTACTTTCTAGAATGAGGTGGAACAAGCAAAGCCAAACTTAACCACCACCATTACATCCCCTCGTCTTTCCCAACTGAAATTCAAACACCACCCCTCAAAACCCCCTTTACTCCATTGCCGCAATGTCTCAATCAATCTACCCCTCTACTGTAACCCTAGTTTTGAAATCAATGGCCACCGGAGGAAGACCACCATCCTCCGTCGTTTCCAGAAGAAGAACCACCACCGCTAGCAATATGTCTGCCCTAGAAGCTCGACTATCTCTTGTATTCGCTCTCGCCTCCCAAACCACTTCCGTCTCTCAGCGACGTAAATGTCTTCACACTCACCATATCACCTCTCGTCAATCAAATCGCCCAATTTTTCATCTAACTCTAAGTTTATCCGATTCATTGTAGTTTTGGCGGATTTGGCGACGGAGACCGCGAAGTACGTGTTTCCGAAGAGGTTTGAGAGTCGTAATTTAGAAGAAGCTTTGATGTCAGGTGTTTATGTGATTTAGAGATATCGATTTGAACGTAATTTTGGTATTCTTACTTCGAGAGCTAGGGTTTCTATTTCTGCGATTTATTGTGTTTTGTATCTGCAGTTCCGGACCTGGAAACTGTGAAGTTCAAAGTTCTGAGTAGAAATGATCAGTATGAGATAAGAGAACTTGAGGTATTGTTGAAATTTCCCAATAAGAAAGTCATTCACCGAATGTTTCAATACTTGGACTGGTTACAGACTTACAGTTATTTACTGATTGAACTTGATAAATGTATATCAGCCTTACTTTGTAGCCGAGACGACAATGCCAGGGAAGTACGGGTTTGATCTGAATGGTTCGTCTCAATCCTTTAATGTCCTAGCTGAGTACCTGTTTGGTAAGGTATTCAATCTTTCATCAGCGGTTTCAGGATTAAGCTTTCAAAACGTGTTAATTAAAACCATTGTTTCTACCTTGTTTAATCTGATATACATAAACTCTTTCAGAATACTGCAAATGAGACAATGGAGATGACTACTCCTGTACTCACACGGAGGACCCAGTCTGGCGGTGAGACGATGGATATGACTACCCCTGTGATAACAAAGAGGGTATGTTCTTTTCATGTTTAAGTTGTTCCGATCTTTTTCGGATATCAGATTGTTACTGATGCTGCCAAATCGTGTTGCCTATCTGGAATCCTCTCGTCCCTTTCAGGTAATTTCTTTTATTCCTCTATTAGTTTAATTATGTTTGGACTTGTAACGATGGTAAATATGGAAATCCACTTGCGCACGTATATATGGGGTAGCTTTTCAAAAGTAATTGTAGCGTGGAATCACCTCAGCTAATATTTATATCCATATACTATCAGACCCCTAAAATCATCAATCTGCCTTTTGATGGCTGAGTGAGATATTATTTGGTAACCTCACTGGTTTGACAACCTTATGAATGGATATGTGTTTGAACTTTAGTTAGCAAAATCAGGTCTTCTTCCACTTATTTACTAGAAGGAATGCCAGTATGTCCATAAGTAGTGAATCTATAAGTAGGGTGGCTGGTCTTGGGATTTTTTATGCTTAATGTTTTCACAAACACTAGAGTGGCTGAGCACAACAGGAAAGCTAGCCGATCTCTTGTATCTTTGCCTGATTTTGTTCGTTTACTTTGCTTAAATTTCAATTTTTGGATATATCTCATTCTTTATACAAGTTATCCAGTTCCAAAAAATTGACTGGATTTTTGCAAGGAAATGTTAGGAGGGGTGGTCCTTTAAACCGTTGGTTGTTAATCTCATAAACTAATGTGATAAAATTTGAAGGAATTCCAAAGGTTTTTAAATCTGGAGGTTGTAATATAATAACGTGAAATGGTTTTTAATGTTATGAATTACTATTTAACAAAATTACATGACCATTTTTTTCTTTTCTGTGGTTCTCAAGCTGGCATAATTAGAAATACATGGATAAAAATCTAAACAGTTTATAATGACGTGTTTCCATCTTTAATTTCATCTCAACATTTAACTTTACAAGCTACTGGTTTAAATTCCAAGCAACATTATGCTTTTGTGTAAATATCAACAAAGGTGACTTGTAAATCTAAAAAGACGGACGTTTCCTGAGTTGATTCATATTTGATTTTCTCTTACGTATGATATTTTCCATCTTTGATTAATATACAGATGGAAGACCAAGATAAATGGAAAATGTCGTTTGTCATGCCTTCAAAGTATGGTTCCAGTTTACCACTGCCCAAAAACTCTGCTGTAACCATCACCGAGGTGCCTGCCAGAACTGTGGCTGTTGTTGCCTTTTCAGGTTAGAGGTTCTTTTCTTCATACTATTTTAGGCAAAAATACGAATTTGCCAGTCTTGATAACACTTTAAAATTCATGAAAGATATGGCTTAATAAGATCGTCCTGTTCAGGTTTTGTCACCGATGAAGATGTCATGTATCGGGAATCAAAACTTCGGGACACCCTAAAGAACGATAGTCAATTCAAAGTAAAAAGTGGTGCACAGTTGGAAGTTGCACAGGTAAAATAAAAGATATATATTTCTAATAAAAAAAACTAATCTATGCAACACCATAATAAAAAATATTATGTATTTGCAGTACAACCCACCATTTACACTCCCATTTACACGGCGTAATGAGATTTCCCTGGAAGTTGAAAGGAAGCAAGAGTAGATCCTCATTCTACAATGGTCAGCAGCATGATACACAGAAGTAATAAATTATCAGCACCTTACACATTCCTATATGATATGTAAAGTACAATGCGGCAATGCATATTTTATGTTGGTTGTATATAATATATATATATAGAATTTTTATTCTATAAATGTAAAGCACACAACAACATCTTGTAACTATATCATGGGTTTTGCTTACCTCCTTTTTATTTTGGAGATTTTTAGTTGACTCAACAAGATAGATCATCAAGAAGAAGAAAGTGGCAACACTGCTGCATAGCAATCTGCATATGCACACAAAAACCTTTTAATAAATTCACAATCTAAAACTAAGCTATGACACATGTTATCATTTGTGAATGTGACGTTGTCCATAAAGTTTATGACCCTTCTATTCTTGGTTTTTGCAGTTATATTCACATGACCTAAAAAACTGAAACACAGCAGCCTCCAGTTTCTGGCATTAGTGACTTCAGTTAATACAAGATGCTAAAATATTCTGTTAATTTATGATTAAATTTGAAAATATAGACCTTAAAGGCCATAAGGAGACCTTATGAGATTGCGAAAGACAAAGTTGCCTGCAATAAAAATTTAAAACATAGCAGGTTGGAATGATTTAACCATTTATTTAAAGGTGATTGCAAGTTTCATCAAGTGTATTCTCACATTTATTATATTGACCAAATTGAAGACTTAAACAGCCGAACAAGGATGTGGATTTAGTGGAGCTGGTCACGTATTCTGGTAATGTTTTTGCAGTCCAAATATATTTTTTCCTATGATTGTAATTGTGAAATCTTCATGACTTTTTGTATTATTCCAAATTTGTAGATGTAACGATCTTTATATTTTTGCAAGTATATACATATTTATAAAACTGTCACATTTTTGCTGAACAAGGTTAAAAATACTCTGCAAATGGCGAATTTGTAGCAGTAAAAGTTTATTTTCTCATGACACTTCAGCTTACAAGTGTATAATTATTTATGGTTTTTATTATCTGGTTCCAGGTTTGCATTTACTGTATATGTTTTTGCCGACCAAATATTGCACATGCTGGTTTATGTAGTCTTGCCAACTGATTCCAAAGTGTTGACTGCAATTGTAAGTGCACTTTAACTGTTTCTTAGATCCTGTAAAACCTATCATAATTGGATGAAGAGCATAATTGTTTATATACCTAGTTTTATATTGACAATAGTGACTGCACTAACATTGCTACTTATTGGTTGCACAGATTAATGCCATTATCCACCAATTAGAGTTACCACAAAGAAATTTATTTTCATTTTCCAGCTACTTAATTATCATGGATGAGATACAGCGAAGGGGCTTACGCAGAAACTAATAAGGTGCCAATGAGAAAAGTTTAACCTCTTGCTAATTGAGATAATCTAGAACTATATGAAACAAAACATGCATATCAGAATTTTGGTTGTCATCTTTAATTTGTTTATAATATTTAGGTTTATCTTTTTAACCTGTTTAATTAAACATGCCGAATCATTAACTTGTTTAAAGCCAGAAGATTTTTTTTATATGGGCAATCAGCCAACCTGTTTGCAACACGTCAACTGTTTGACTCGTCTAGATAAATGGGTTACATGGGTCATGATCGATTAAACGATTTTAAGTGTGTCTGGGCTAGGGTTGATGTATTTCATTGGAATAAATATATGGGTGTGTTTGGGTTCATCAGTTAAACCCGCCACCCCCAACCCGACACAATTCCCACCCTGTAAAAGATACTATGTAACAAGTAGCATGGCAATACAACCCATTATTTTGTCTTTCCAACAATTCGCTTGAGCTAAATATACATATATATCATCATCTTAGTATCTTTCATGTTATTACACTTTATGCTGATCAAGTCTGATTGTATCTATCAAGGCTTGCTGACTACATATTCTGTATATGCTACTACAAGAGTTGTTAAACTAGTTTAATTCAGGTATGCTATCTAAAACTGGCTTCCATCTTCCACAATTTCTGTTGTCTTCATCTTCAATCACAACGGCCTCATTTGAGCTTTCTTTTTTCATATAAGAAACCAAATCACCTACTGAAAGTCCTCCTTTTGTCAACATCACCTCCAACTCTTGTTTGGTTATCACCAGCTTTATCCTCACAATTCCATTTCCTTCTTCTGCATCTGTCTCTGATTCCGGGTTCTTGTTCAATTCCATAGAAGCTTCCTTAACTGGCACTGGATAATACATCTGACCACCAAAGACTCTGCCAACTTTGATGGATTCTTTATGTTCAATCACTTCTTGACTTGTTTGCATGATCTTGTTTTGTCGAATTATACAATTCCCCATTTTTGCTGCGTTTGTTTTAATACAAGAAGGCACTGTCTAACAAGAGTTTATTTTGCAGTATATACTATATAGACATGAAATGGTTTAGATTCTGAGCAAGGTTGTTTGGATTAGAATGTTGTTGTATTTATAGAAATAAACCAGGAGGATGCCCTTGTAGTTGCTGATTATTACAGAAATGCCATATCACACTTTGGACCCCACATAGATTTTTTTGTTGGCGCTCATGCTTTGTGGATCTTCTCATAATTACTTCCAAAATTCATTTTTTTTGCAGTTGCTTTAATCAAATACATTACCGAGTTAAGCAATTTCATTCCACTTTACTAGAGGTTGCAACTTGCAACTAGAACTCAACGTACGCGTGAGTTGATTCGGTTATGTTTAAATTCTAATAGTTCTAAAAGGGAACTCGTCAAATCTGTCAGTCCGCCAAAGCGGATTTTTATTGATTATTCCTGAATCATTTCATTATCGAATTATTGAAATAATATAATTTTTGTAATCATATTTGATACGATTATTATTGGTAGTCTTATTCTTTGTAATAAAAAGTGTTTCAGGTCGACCCGTTTGAACTCATAAAAAAAATACCCATTATTCTGTTTAACAGAAGTCTTATTCATTGCTGATTGTTTTCTTTTCTGTGTACATCTTGTTTGTTAATTTTACACTGCAGTTCGGAAGGGGAGCTCGATATATAACATCTGCACATTTTGCAGGTACCAACAATGGCCTCCTTCCTTCCTGGATGAAGGTAACATATCTTGTTCCTCTTTTTTTACTTTAATAATAATACCATAATGCTTTCCTAGGTGGTTAACGATCAAGTTGGCCATCAATTTGCTTGGATATTAGTTGTTATTACTATTAGTGTGCCCTACATACAATGAAAGTGACTATTGCATATGGCAACCAAAGTGGATTGTTGTCAGACACCAAAACTTACAGTCCAGTTAGAATCCTATAGAGCCACTAAAGCTTTTAGCAAGTGGTTGACTATTGCAATTTATGCTTATGTTTGCTGTAGCACTTCTGCATCTGCACACCATTTACTTTTTGACTCTCTCTTTGGGCAGTAAACGTGTTTTGCCGGACTTGTTAGTCAAAGGATACGCGTGTTTTCTCCATAACAGTTTCTAGGTGAATCTTGTTACCGTTAAATATTCCGTTTCATTCCTTCCCTGGTCATAACAAATATAGCCTTTAAAGGGCTTTTCGCCTACCAAAATGAACATATAAAAGCATAGTATTTGAATAGGAAAAAGCTGGCACACAAAACGAGAATTTTCCAAAAACTTATGAATTATGCCCAATAAAGACAAGCATGCATTAAGGGAATGAATATGATTGCAACCTATACCATCCACTACACAGGGGAATGAATATGGGTAGGGGTCTTTGTGCTAGGTGATGCTAACCTGACATAAGCAATGATATAAGCCATAAGTTTGTGGGTAGGAGGAACCTTTTTACTTTTTAAATTTTAGGCATGCTTATTACATTTAGATACCTTATCAGAAAAAAGAAAAAAAAAAGAACAAAAAGAGGTTTTCCTAGAGCAACTTCTTTATCCCATGAGATAGATGTAAGGTTTGTCCACATTTCACCCTTATAGACGCTACCGATTGAGTGAGATTTTACGAGGTAGGTATGTTGTTTGTTTGTATATACTTAGATAATTAAGCCAAAAAACTTCATCTGATTTATTCATTGTGTAACTGCTAACTGGAACTTTGGTGAGCTTTAACTTTTTTGGGGGACCATGAACCATGACTTATTTATGTGAAGTTTGGAGATTAGATTTTTTTAATACTACATTAAACTCCATAGGAAGTAATCTGGCGTTCCTATTAGTTGGACGGTTGTTCGGTCAAGTATGTAATGATGATGCTAATATGGTAGAAATTTGTACAAATAGATTATGATGTATGAATTTTCTACTGATTTTTTTCTAGAATGAATACTAATGAGACAATATTATTATCTTGGAATATTTGTCTCTAAGCATGCAAGTTCTGCTTACTTTTTCTTTCTTTTTTCTTGGCTGCATTTTCATGCCAATGAAAATGCCTGTTCGTGTGTGTTTGTGACTTTGTGGTGGCAAAACCAAAACTTGTTAGCCGGAGGGTCATCATAAGATTCTATCATCTATTGACTACAACTAAGGGGGTTAATCTCATGGTTTTTCTTTTTTCTTTTTAAAACAAAACCAACTTCTATAATTCCATATATATAAAACAAACCAATTCTTGTGGGTGGGTTTTGGGGTTGGTGGGGGGGGGGGGGGGGGGGGTATGGGCCCTCTTAACCCTCTGGTTCCACTAGTCATGTAATTTCTTAGAAAAAATGTTAGAGCATGTGTATTGTTACATCTTTATCATCACACAATACATCAAAAGGAGTTTGTTACAAGTTCATATTATATGGCCAGGATACACATGTTGCAAATCACCATGAATGCTAGTTAAAAAGAGGATTAGTTATTTCTGTTCATAACTCATTTTAATGTGAATTTTTTTGGGTATATGATTGGTTCCTTGTGAGATTTTTAAGATGGTTGAAATTGATGGATTAACACAAGTAAGGTGGGTTATCATTAAGCAGTTGAAGGTGGGAGTGATCTATTTGTAAGGGGCTATATAGTCTGTTACAAGTAATTGCATGATTCAAAGTGATAATATTTTAATAAAATGATGGTTAGTCTCACCTCCTATGTGGGAAGGAGGTGGTGGGGTTTGGTCTGGTCAATGTTCCATTATCCTGGTAATATAATGTGTTTGATTTGATATTGGATGAAATGGATGGTGATGGTGGTCCATGGTTTAGGGTTGCTAGGTTGAGGTAACCTTTTTCAACAAAAATCATACATGTCAACACAATATTCCCTCATTTTTCAGATACACACACAATGTATATACATACGCTTTTTCAATACATAACCAAGTTTAAGTAGAAAAAACACAACAAACATTTGCTTATATTGTTAAACTATTGATAAGATATAAAGATGTAGAGAGAGAAAGATATACCCTCTTGTGTATCAAATCTAAAGCAGTATATGCAAATGTTTATGCAATTTGTTTTGAACGGTTAAAATCATCTACACCTGCATTTTATATGATTTAAACCCACAATCTCTTGGTTGGGATGTCATACACTTTACCACCAAGCTGTTCTCTTTGGAACAAATGTTTATACACTAAGTTTTCACGGTTTTCAACTTAGAAATTGATTAACAATACTACTTTTTAAGTAAGAGAACTACATAAACGCGTGTACATATTGTTTTAACTGTGATACATATTGTAGTTGTGTAACTGTTTATCTTTCTTTTTTTCACTCATTAGACATGCATGGCATACAAATGCTTATGTAGTTCTCAATCTCATGATCGTCTACTTAAAATTGGCATTGTATTTGAACACATCCATGTACAAACAAACATAATTGTCTATTTGGTGTTTCATGTAACTAAGGTCATGCGTAGCACTCCGCACCCCCACGCTCTTCCATGTCATAGTTTTTTTATTCTGGAAAAATAGTTAAAGACATAAGAAAGAGTCTCTCACACCCGTTTGTCACACTCACTATGACTAGGTAACGTCCCTTCTAACAAAAGTGGGGGGGGGTGGGGGTGTTCTGGGTGTTAAGGACTTAGGTCCCATGCCCATTACACTTATCTATTTTTTTGGAATTGTGACATCTTAGCAAAAAAGCAAGCATAACCCATGCCTTTTGAAAAGACTAAGGAAAGCTTCATGCCTTTGTTTCGTGTGATCTCATCTACTCAATCAAACATTCTTTAATTTCGTTTTCTTTATTTGTTTGTTTGTTTTGAAGGGTAATATTTAATGTCAAATACGGGGTTTGAATTCTCACCATTTAAAAAGGCAAAGTATTGTCCAAAACAAAAATATACCACTAGGCTAAAAACCCTTCCATCAAACACTCTTTGATTTCGTTTTGCTTCATTTACATAATATTTTGGTCTCATCGCAGTGATGATGTAATAATAAGTTGAATTTAACCATCATTTCAACAAACAAATAAAAAATATATAATAACTGCATTTTTTAATTTAATTTCTAACTTTACTTGTAAAAGTTTTTAGATAGGGTTGAAAAAACAGTATGTCCTCCAATTTCTTTTTCTTTTGCCACCCCCACTCCAAAAAAGCAAAAAGCTAATTAAGATGGTTGATTTTCTACTATGCAACAAGCTATGCTACACGCCCGATGACTATTTTTAATTGGGCTCATTACTCCATGAAAATCCTACTCAACGGGTTGATCTAGCCTAGAGGTGTTCAAACCGGCTTAGAGGAGAAACACGTTTCGGTGCAACCGGTTTGATGAAGAATGCATGAAACCGGAATCCAGGAGTGGAGATAGAGGTAGAGTGTGTCACGCATGAGAGAAAAAAGGATAGTAGAAATGTAGTAGATGAGGAGAATGGTGTAGAAAAAGTAGTAGATTTTATTTGTGTTATAAACAAGTAAGTTAAAAAATAAATAAAGAACCCAATTTAACTAAAATAAAACAACATTAAATTAAAAAAAATTACAACGTTATTAAAAAAATACAACAGTCAATTAATTTTTTTTCTCCTAAAATGGACATTCTCAACCATATTGCATCGCTATCTTGCGTTTTTGTGCAAGTTTGATTTGTAAATATACCCTTTACAGAATGGTCATGTGGATTTGTAAACGTTTCAACATATCAGTTGAACGTTCTTCTTCGAGTATCGTCTTTTGTGTCTCCATCATCGCAATCACCGACCTTTCTCGTGTGATTTTCACGACCCTCTTCTCCTCCCGATCATTCTTTTTTTCTCATTTTTCACCTTTCTCATCACCTTGAAATCTTTCACAGCCTCAACCAAACTTGCACTATTGCTTGAAGATGACTCAGACCGATCTTTTTCATTTATGAGTCGGTCATGTTGGTGTTGAGTCTTCGTTTAAGTCGGGTAAAGGAGGACCCTTGTTTGAGGTGGAAAAGTGTCCCGACTCCGACATCATTGACCTTTTGGGTGACTCGTCAATCGCCCCACCCGCTCTCGGAACGGGTGACCATTTCAAATGGTCCAGTATAGCATATTTACATGATTTTTTTTTTCTCAAAAATTTTATATGCAAGGGGTAATCGGGTAATAAATACTAACTGTTGATAGTGTCAACCGAAAACCACAAATGTATTTTATCCACATTGCTAACTTTTTTGTTTTACACGTCTTTCTTTCTTTTATCGTTTTTAATTAATATAATATATATATTTTTTTTGGAACGGCATCGATCAGGCGATTTTGGTCTCACGTGTAAACCTACCCTTGCGGGGCTATGTCCAAGGTCGATTACTCGGACCTCCGTGAGAACCACTAGGACTTGTCCTAGTGGTTACCCATTTGGCTCTTAGGGCTTTGGTTACTAGGTGACCCAAGTTCTAATCCAAGGGGAGACAGTTTTACCCCATGTTGTCCCAGGAGGGGGTTTCTGCCAGGAGAAAGCTTTTTAATCAACATTGGAATCTCATAATCAGTAATCAACTTAGTGATGCTCGGGTGGGGGGTTGGGTCCAATTGGCAAGCCATTGGAGTTAAGGTGTTGCTCCCCTTGAGGTCAAGGGTTCGAGCCCCGTCAAAGACGGGTTGGTGTAAAAATTTAGCCGTTCAAAAAAAAAAAAAAAAAAAACTTAGTGATGCTCCACTTAAATACAACTTAAGTCCTTTTATGTTTCAGTTTTAACAAGGCATTAAAAATTTTCAATATCGTGTATGATTTCAATTATCAAGCAAAGTTTGTGTATTGGTTAAACTCCTTCCTTGTGGTTGAAATAGCTCACATTCGCGTCTCATTCACATCACTTTGTGGAGATATTGGTGGGTAATAAAGGATTGAGTCTTGTGCTTGACCTTGAGTCACAAGGAAGGGTTTACGGGTTTACTCGGTTCTCACCCAATGGTGCAAATGAAAGGCGTTACTGGGTTCCCTCGATATAAGGTCCGAACTCAGGACAACGGATAGATCCATGGTAACCAGTCTTGATATACCGCTGAGCTAGCTTGCCGTTAAAAAAATTTGGTTTCAGTTTCAAGTGCATACTGCTAAAGTGGAATTAAGATACAGTGAAAATTGCAGCGCATCAGTTACTGTCTAGAACAACAAATCAAACACACGAGGTATTTCATGAAATCGAATTTGAATTATTCGATATGTTTGAATCGAATTATTCGAAATTCAAACTTTTAAAACCAAATAAGAATTCGAATAAAACCAGTCGAATTTGAATCTGTTCGAGTAAGAAAAAACTTTTTTTTTTCTTCATAAAATTAATATATAACCTTTTCAACAATTCAATGGATCTTCTAAAACAACTTTAAAATAGTTCAAAACTAACTTCAATACATCGTGAAACTTTGGATGAACACGACCTGCAGATGCAAAAGTGAAGTGTGAGAGGGTGATTGGGATCTAGGATTTTCAATGTATTTCGATGGAAAACTGACAAGTCCAAATGTCACATATCGATTAAATGAATTTAATGAGATGTGCAACCATTTGTTTAAGTTGGCCATTTATTTGAGTGTGAGAGCCTGCTATGTTGGATATGCTACATGGAACATAGTGGCTATTTGTTTGTGTTATGCTAAAACTTTAGAGCCAATATTAAAATATCTTATAAATACAAAAAAACTTAAGACCTGAGATCGTCATTGTGATGATATGACCCAGAAAAATACAAAGAATCTCTGGGGCAACAACTCAAGAACTGGATGAAGATTAAAAAAACCCTAGATTGATTATAAAATGAAAAGTGAATGTGTCCTTTTATCAATATGTTCCAGCCCATCAATATATGCGTGAAATCCATCCCATGTCCAGCCCATCAGCAACAAAAGCAGCCCATATAATATGCAAAATGACACTAACATAAAACACAAAAATTACAAAGTTAGAAGAACAATCAGAACATAAAAACTTGAAGTTTGAATTAACCGTATCATAGTTTTAACAGTTATATACTCGACTGGAACACTTGTAGCCCGGATATGGCGCCCCAGGTCCACGCCACCCTTCTGTGTCTAGCGCTCTAGACGTACCCGCACTGCATCTGAATCCGGCCGTAGATAGGTTCAGACTTCAGACACATTTGACCTGTGTTGGTTGCATTTTTAAGTATCTTCTATCACATTTTTAACATCTAGTTTAATTGCATTTAGGCATTTGTTTCATTTGTAGCACGGTATTTCGTATATATGTGTTTTTGTGGAATGAATCTACTATGAGAGTTTTTATAAGACTGGTTGGTTGCAAAAGGATCACGAATATTCAAGTGGGCTGCTAATTAAATTTAGATTCATTTTGATGAACTGCGATGGAAACAAAACAAAACAAAAACAACTTTATAAATAAAAGAAAGAGGAATCTCGATTCTCGATGGTGGCTGATAGAAGAATAGAAGAATTGCATCTTTGAAATTTTAAAAAAAAATGGACATCTTTTGGCCGCGGAGAACCGACGGACGCAAGGGGGAGACAGGAAAAAAGGGGAAAGCAACTTGGACTTGGAAGTTTTTTTGGTTCTTTTGAAGATTCTGATTTTTTTTAACAGCTTGAAAGATTCTGATTTGATTTACAGTTTTGTACGTTTGGATTTTTTTTCTTTCAGTTAAGTTGATTGATTCAGCCATTATGCCTTACTAATCAACTCTTAATTTCGATCTTAGGGTTTGATTTCTTTGGTATGATTCAAAGCTTATGTGAAATGGGTATGGATATGAGTATGAGATCCGACTTTTGAATAGTTTGTTTGTGTGTATCTTGCTTTTTAAATCCGATTTTTTTTCCGGTATATATCAGTTTTGTTAATAGAATTGGCCACCTTGTGAATTTAGTTAGCCTAATATAATTCATCAAGTTTTAAAATAATAGAACGATTTTAATCTTTGTAAAAGGAACAAATAATGGGTTGAGTTTGTCTATGAGTTCAATCTTGTTATAAATACACGTAATCTAGTTGATCACACCGAACAACATGTGTGTTTGGTTATAGTTGATTTTTTTATCATCGCAAACCCTCACGATAAGATCAGAATTGATCGAGCTTAGATTAGCGGGCTGACTCTAATTAACGAACGATGTTTGGTTAGACATTAGATGGGGTGGATGTCAAAACGGCCTGACGTCTTGAATTGATACAAGAAGTTTATAAAACGAATCATTGCTCCACAAACGTTAATGATCGTAAGTCGAGTCAAACGAGGAAATTGCCCTTGTATTGAAATTATTTTTCTAACATCAAAATTTCTTCACCAATTTAGTAATTTTTATAATAATAAAAAAATCCAAAAATATAGTTTTTAATTCAACATCTTTGTTTACTTTATTTCTTTACGTTTAAGTTTCACAACCCCCTCCCCCCTCTCCCGGTTTCATAACAACTGTATTTGCACAAAACAATTTTTGAAATAGTATGTTGGTTCAGGCCCCACTCAACTCACAATCGACACACAAAAAACTAACGTATGAATATATGTAAGTCAATATTAAATTTGTAGAAGATAAAAGAATGAAGATGGCTACATTTTATTCAATAGTATAAGAGGCTATAAATAGCCATACAATAAACAAACGTGGACTAAACTGCTACCTAAAAACCTGGACAAACAATGACCACTTCTTCACCAACGTGCTAATCCATCTAACTCGGTTAACCATTATCAAGTCCAACTATTATCCTAAGCTTTCAAATATTCACGTTAACAATTGTGAACTTAATTTATTCCATGCAAACTAACTAATAACCATAAGTAATTAAATACCAAATAATGACTCTTACTAGTGACCCGCTAACCCGTGATTTGTAAATAAACTATTAACCCAACATAGTAAGTTAACATATACCTGAGAACACGGATCCTACTTCCATTCATACTACACTTAATGTGTCAACTAGGTTCATATTCTATTACTTTATTTGCTGAATTTGACACCCAAGAGGCTGGTCAAGCCTGCTTTTGTCACCTACGTTTATAGATTGTTGCACCCGCACACTGCACACTAGCAACGCTAGCCATGTTTCCGTGTGAGCCATCACTTTATAAGAATATGAAAGACTGGATTGATATTAATGATAATCTAGGTTACATTATATAGAGAATGGAATAAACCCTAGATACCTAAATGGGCCCGTAGGCTCATATTAATAAACTCTAATCTAATAATACTCTAATACTCCCCTGCAGTCAGAGCTGGAGGAAAGCGAAAAAGCGAAAGATCAGACTGGAAAAAAAAAACATAAACAAGAATACTAAAATAAACTGGCTTCGATCTCGGTTCTCGACTCCAAATCCCAATCTTCTACCAACCAATCCATAGTGTGATTGAATATGCCAAATTATATATTTCGATGTCATAGATCCCATAATCCTCTAGCAAAAGTCTTCAATGCAGCGGTGCTTCGATTAATTTAGGACCGTAGTCCGAAAGATGGTGTCATGGCTAGTAATCGGCGGTCTCTTGGATACGTATATCAAGAGATGAGATCCGTAGATCAGAAAAGAAAAGAAAAGAAAAGCCGGTGATCTATGTCAACAACGGTCACTTGATTCGTAAATCGAGTGATGAGATCCGTAGATCAAATAAGAAAAAGAAAGAAAGATCGATGACGGTGGTCAAGCGGTGGTGTCTTGGACCTTTAGATCTAAGGAAAAGGAAAAAGAAAAAAAAGAATGCAAGGCCGATAACCGTTGTTAACGACAGAGTCTTGGATCCGTAGATCCGTAGAACTAAAAAAAAAAGGTAGCAAAAGACATCGATTTAAGAGAACATATGCAATTTTGATTTGGATAAGTCAAACAAATATATGTAGTTTTGAATATCCAATCTAGAAACCACCGTATAAATGATATTCTCTTTGAGGATTGAAGTAACAAAAAGATCTTAAACCACAACGATTGCAGGGATTCGACATTCAAGCCACGATTGATTTGAAACTTGGTTATGGAAGAAGGTTATTGCGATCTAGAACCCAGTCGAAACTTTATTAGAAAGATAGGGTAAAAGGTAAAGAAAACAAGAACATAAACCGAAAAGAAGTTGGGACAGGGCGGCGGCGGCGGCGGCACGCCGCCCTGTCTAGGGTTTGAACACGGTAGAGACAACGGCTAGGGTTTGGATCGTTTAGGCTGTGATACCATATAAGAATATGAAAGACTGGATTGATATTAATGATAATCTAGGTTACATTATATAGAGAATGGAATAAACCCTAGATACCTAAATGGGCCCGTAGGCTCATATTAATAAACTCTAATCTAATAATACTCTAATACACTTATATATGTTTCCGGACAATCGCATCTTGTGCCACCTAACATGTTTGGACCTCACACACCAAGTTAGAAACATAAAAGTGGCTCTTAATGGGCTCGAGGCGATGTGATTGGGCACTATAAAATGCCACATTACACCCATCGCCCACAGACATGGGTGGGAGTTAGGGTTCGGCCCCTTAGGGTGAGAACTGAATCATCTACGTATCTCTAGTCCAAACAATAAATCCATAAACTTTTGACGGAAATACTAACTTCATTAAATATTTTTAACGGGAGACTTTTGATAGAAATAGTTAGATAGTTGGGATTAGTGATAAAAATATTCTTAGTTGTAATTATTAGTGGCCAATAGGTAAAAATCGGGATTATTAAAATACAATTTTTTTATAACTTAATGATAAACTTGGTTAACAATTGAGTGTCCGTGCTCGAATAAACAGTATTTGGTCACTGTCATCCGACAATATACAAGTCTGATATTTTGGTCGTTTATGGTAGTTAGGCAAATATTCTGATCCAAGCAAAGTTGGAGTTTATGGACCACCACTTTATGTGGAATGCATGAAATAATATCAATGGTGGCCGGTCATATATACCACTATAGATGACACCGGAGTCACTGGAGCACTTCTTCAAAGAATGCATCCAAAAGAATTATTAAAGTATAGATATTTAAGAAATAGTTTGTAAACGATATTTAGAATGTTAAAACATTAAAGGTTTTATGGGTAATGATTTCCCGCACGATGCGAGGGCGGGTAGTGACAAAGACGGTGTGGACTATTGCGGGGGATTGAAGGTACAAATAAAAGCGATTTGCGAGGAAAATCTGGGACAGATAATTTTTGACACAGACCTATTAACACAAAACAAAGTTAAACAAACATGTGTGCGTTCAAGTTAAACATGTTAACACGTTTATGACACGATTAATAACGTGTGTAAACAGGTTTCACCTCATTTAACATGTTTGATTAACATGTTTATATTTTTAGTAACTTTTTAAAATAATTTAAATATATAACACAAGTTAAAATCCTAATGTACTTTGAGATTTCCACCTTAACTTTTTAGATTCCGCCTCCCTACCGACTTTAACGCCTTAAATTCTCCAAATCTCTCTATTTTCTATTCTTTAATTTCAATATGGTTTTCATCCTTAGTATTTTAATCGTGTCTAAACAGGTCGTGTTGTGTAACACGTTTACAAACAGTTCCTTGTTCGTGTTTGAAAAAAATGACACATTAGTTAATCATTTTGTGTTTAGTACCCGTGTTAATCGTGTCGTGTCTGCTGTGTACACGTTTAGACATGTTTTGCCAGCTCTAGGAAAATCCACCGCACAAAGAAGGAAGAGGAAAGAGGAGAAAGGTGCAACGTAGGGCTGACTTGGTGCTGCAGTGAAGGGTGCGGTGGACCGGTGGTGGTGAGGCAGATGGAGTGGCTCACCCTTGAAGAATTATTCAGGATATCCCCTGTTATCTATTTGAAGTCAAACATGAAAAGATGGCATAAAGATTGCCAACCTTTAATTATTTTGGCCTACCACCAACAAGCATAACATGACCACTACCTTCCTGGCTTCCTTTATTCGAGTCCAGCACAATCAGAAGACAAGAAAGAACCAAATTAAGATAGGCTACCTTTATAAAGGATGAATGTTACTTTAGTGTGTATGTGGGGTTGAGGGAGGTGGTGGAGGTCAAATTATTATAATAAGTTTTTGGTAGTCAAAGGGTTGTGGACGGTGGTTTGAAGTGGTGGAATTATATATAGAAATCCTCCTGAAATAGACACAAATAACATGAATCAAGACCCAATTATAGATATTTTTATCGGATAAAATCATCACACCTGCAGCGTTGTGGGTTCGCCACAATGGTACCTCGGAGACCACTAGTAATGGAAGGTCATGCCACTGGTTCGAGGCATGTCGTTTGCGCGGTTGCTTGGGGTTTCCTCTAATGGTGTTGGTGTGGGTTCGAGTCCTAATAAGCGGAAATGCAAGATGATACGGGACCGTCTTAGATAGGATCTCGACCCAAATTTAGTCATTAAAAAAAACAAAATAACACACATGCACATTACAGGATTTAAACTTACAACATTTTAATTAAAAAACTACTAATTTACCACAACCATAAGGACATAGATCTTATGCATTTGATTACACAAATAAAAATAAGAACCAAAAACACATGATGTGGAATTATCCAAGTGTGTCAGAAAGATGCTCATTTTTAAATTGCTAAGATGGAATAAAAATAGGACTAGAAACTTAATATATGTGTGAATTAATCGTTAAAAAGGTTAAACATAGGGGTGATTTCACCTTTGAATAAAATAAATAAACTACAAAACCAAAGCTTGAACGTTAACATCTTTTTATGATAGGCATTATGGTAGGGACTTTACAAGTTCATATATTATCGTCATTGGTGATGTTTTAGCACCCATATTGTATGGCTTAGAATATTTTGGGAAAGTTACAATCAATAGAAGAATTCAATAGAAAGGATATTATTCTCCACGAAAATAAAACTAAATTATAAAAAATGTTGAAAAGGTCACATACATTAGCTATCCTCCAAAAGCATATTGAGTCTATATATAGACAAGAAGTAAAACATGTGGTATGCAAGTGGAAATATAAATATAAAATACATTATAAGCCTATACATCCATCTTCATCAAGTCATAGGCAAATAGGCAATAACCTACATCCACTCATCCATGGCTACTCAAGCTCTTTCCTTCTTCTCCATGGCATTGATCTTTATTGCAGCATGTGCAAATATTGGTATGATCTCTATATCTCCATATGCATATATGTATGTGGCCCTCCTACTATAGTTTAGGTGTATTTCACATAAATTTCTCGTAGTCCATGTGGTGATTATATCTCAATATTTGAATTTAAAGTTGCTATAAGCAACGCTAAAACGATATATACGTTGCATATAAGTCTTGCGAGAATATTTTTACGTATTATTTAGCTTCTGATACTTATTTTTATGTGTGTAATCTGTAATCTCTAAAGTGTAATATATGTATCCAACCATCGAGTAAGAGCATTGACAACAAGCTCTTTATTCTAATCTTTATAATTTATGAAAAAAAAATACAATTGTTCATAAATTTTAAAAGATGCTTAAGAAAACTCTACATCACATTCATTATCTTTAAAAAAAACCCATAGGTGTGTAATGGATTGGTATAAGGTTTAAATATAAAGATGTTGATATAGAAGAAAAAATAGACATTTCTTATATTTTCTTTAAAATTTAAAAATAAAGTGTAATATAAAGAAGCTGATATTAATGCTCTACTACTACTGATTTTCCATATAACTTAAAAATGTGTTTTTATATATTTTTTAAATTTTTTTGATATTTGGTTTGTGATTGAATGTTGGCAAACAGTAAATGGGGATGGACCAGAGTTCACTTACACGGGCCCAGAAGGCCCAGGAAAATGGGGAAGCCTAAGCCCAACATATTCGGCCTGCTCTAAAGGGAAATTTCAGTCTCCGGTCAACATAGCGAAGTCAAAATGTGTTCCCGGTAGACACCTGAAGCCGTTAGACATCGAATATAATGTTGCTGTCAATGCTACTCTTGTTGATAATCTCTTCAACGTTGGGGTTTGTATTCTTCCAAATCCTTTTTTAATCAATTTTGAATTTTGATTTTGTTCTTTACTTTTGCATTTTGGCAAGGTCTATTTTGACTTTTGACTTTTGAAACCTTTAATTTAATGTTGACCTTAATCTTCTTCAGCATGTTGGATTTGTTTTTCTATAATCAATTACGTTAGTGACCCGTATACTATATGGGTTGAATTTAAAATTATATTTAGTTAAAATTTGAAAATTTTGACCTTACATTACATTTAGTTAGAAATTTAATTTATTAAATTCAATGTTGAAACTTATATTTGGAAAGTTGTAGTAATATATTAAATTGATTTTAAAATTTATATATTGATTTAATCTGGTATTGACATGTGGACATGATGATGTGCAGGTCCTAGAAAAAAGTTATGTGACAATCCATTTTATTGCTTTATTAGGTATTAGGATTAAAGATTTTGAATTTGAGTTTCATACTTGACCTTAATTTTTGCTCAATGTTTGGGTTTGTATATGTTACATCAATTTTGACTTTTTTTAACCGATAAACACCCCACTAAATTCCATTTATTACCCAATTTGTGGGATTTGAAAATGTCCCACATAGGTGAGGTAAACATTGCATACCATTGAACTAATTGGCCTTTAGTTTCATCAATTTTTGACTTCTTTAGATTTGTAATTGTGACTAGAAGTGCACATCAAACCGGTTTCCTGACCCGAAGTGCCAACCTGAATCTAAACTAGTTTGTTTCAACATAGCCTTGCACCTAAACCGGTCCCAACCCTATTCAAAACGCCTGATCATTTTTATTTAATAAAAACGGTTCGAGACCGGTATCACCAAAATTGGTTCATAGAACCGATCCAAAAAAGCGGTTTGAAACTGATTTGAACAGTTAGGACATTTTTGAACGATTAAAAATGGTAATATAACCGTTTGAAACCCTTTTGTTAATTTAATTTATTTTACCAATTTTCCTTCATATGTCACTGTATATAAGGATTGGATGTAAAAACGCTAAAACGAACTCAGAAACGTAAACGTGGACACCGGGAAAGATAAAAAATAAAATGTATTGTGATTCTAAAAATTGCTTTTTGTGATTTATTTTTTCATGTTTCTGAACTTTTAAAGGTTAGAAAATTTTAATTTTACATTGTTTATTAAAAATGTATCTATCGTTTAAATAATTTTATAAAAATATATGTTTTATCAATTTAACCGGCCAGGACAGTTCCAATCGGTTAGGGTTGTAGCCTACCTTAAAACGGAGTCCGAAACAATTTGAAATCAAACCGGTTTTTTGGCCCAAACCATTTTGCACACCTCTAACTGTGGCCTCAATGTTGGGCCTTGTATATCATTAATCTTTCTACCACTTTTTGTGTTTTCTTTTTATTTTATGAAGGGCACTTTTTGTGTTCTCTGTTTGCCTATGATCCTACTCACAAGGTTTCATAATTCTATCAACTTTGACTTTTGAAACTTTGGATTTAACTTTCATTCATTTTGACTATACGATCATTTTTGGAAAAATTGGTGCAGTTGAAATATGATGGAAATGCAGGAGCGTTAAGATTGAATGGTAAAAACTATAGTCTTGTTCAAATGCATTGGCATTCACCTTCCGAGCATCACCTCAATGGTCTTCAGTATGTCTTCCCCCTCTTTTGACCATACATTTTGACGTTTAAAGTCAACCTTAACCATATTCTTTCTATAGGTACGATGCCGAGCTCCATTTGGTCCACAAAGCTGCCGATGGCGAAATATCAGTTATAGCAATCCTTTACCGCTATGGTCACCCCGACCCTCTTCTACATAAGGTAAGTTGCTAGATAATTGAGAAACAAGTGTTTGTTTTCTCGTTTAACATATAGTATAATCGTAACAAACACAAGCGATCGATATTAAATATGTCACACTGAATAGATACAATCCAAACTCGCGCAATTGAGAAAAGTGGCTCATAGTTCACCTCACAAACAAGCTCAAATCGCTATCGGGACCCTCACCACCAAGCAAATTAGGAAACACACAAGAAAGTATTACCGATACGTGGGATCTTTTTCCACGCCCCCATGTACCGAAGGCGTTATCTGGAACATTCTTGGCAAGGTATGGTCACCAACCCATCATGATTTCGTCGTTACAACTTAGTTTCTTTTGACTTTTATAAGTTTTTGACGTTCGGGCTGTGATGAAAATCGTAGATACGGTCGATTTCACGAGATCAAGTAGAGGCTTTAGAAGCACCGTTGATTTTGGGATGTAAGCGTAACTCGAGACCGGTCCAACCATTGAACGGGAGACATATAGAGTTGTACGATGACAAGATGAACCACTTTTGATCAAATTTATGTAGTACCAAGTCTAGAACAAAACGTCTTGACTGAAATTTATAAATAATCTAAACTCATACTTATCAGTAAGTATCGCTTGTCTGCTTGTACTAGTGACTAGGGTTGTTTAACAAGTCTGGCCACAAGCTGGCTCGAGTATAATATTTTAAGTTAACTGCCACATATTTTATATCTAAGAGGTTTAAAACATGTTTAATAAGATTGTCATATTACATTAGTTTATCGTTTTATTTTTTATACAGCCCCCTCCCTTAATACTTACAATATATACATTTTTTCTTATATATATTTACAGATATAAATTTATAGAGTATATTTGGTCATAGTTTTACAAATAATTTGTAAATTTAGTCGTAATCAGAGCATTCACAACAGGTTATTTATATTACACCTTATTTTTAAATTAAAAAAAACATTGTTATCTTACATCAGCATCTTTATATTTAAACGTTATTCTTAAATTTTAAAGGATAAATATAAGGGATTCATAAATATACCAATCCATTACACATATATTGGTTTTTTACTTTTTTAAAAAAAATAAGGAATGTGATGTAGAGTGTTTTTTAAAAAGTCTTTAAATTTTATAGATAAATGTGTTTTTTAAGTAAATTATAAAGATAAAGATAAAGAATTTGTTGTGAATGCTCTAAGCTACAATTATGTAAAGTTGAAAAAAAACAAATGTTGCACGGTTGTTTACGAATCGAATCAAACCGAGCGAAAGTATGTTTGAGCTTGGTACGCTTTTAAACCGATCGCCTCAGCTTGGATTGAATTTACATAACTAAGCGTGAATTTAATGCTCGAATTTGGATTGGTTTGTAACAAACGCTCAGTTCGGCACATCTTTGTTGGGGAATTTCGGAAAGAAACTTCGAAAATAGAATAGAACTTGAATAAAACCTGAAGTCGTGATGCACTTTTAGATCAGAATTATTTGAGTTATACGCTGAATGTTTCAAATGAATAAAATCAGATTTTTCGTTTTAAGATTTTGAGTATGATTTTTGTTTTTAGAGAAAAACGTTTAAACAAGTCCATTCGAATTTGGGAGGACAAAATTTCATGTTTGGTCCTTCCAAATAAAAATAAGTATACATTCGGACCAAAATAAATCTGATGGGATTTTCATGAAGTAGTTTATTCAAAATTAAATTTCATGTTTCGATGACCTCGCCAAGGGCTACCACCTATGGACTTCGCTTCTCTCAGGAGCGCTGCCACCTTGGATCCCTCGTTAGTCTTAATAAACTACAAACAAGTGTGCACTATTGCTTAAATATCATACGCAATCTCAAATTATACTAAAATACCCAACAAACCTCCCTCATTTTAGTGTAAACATCGATTAACTAAACGAATTTACAACAAACTAATGTATAAATAAAATATTATGACGATTAAATTTCATCTTAGTATGTTACATATCTAAAATATTTGAGTATTGGGGTGTCACTAAGAATTGAACACTTGCTATTCATAATAAATACATGAAGATAATATACACACCCGTTTACATACATAAATCTTACTTGACACCACTTTTTTACTAGCTGGTGTCTATATCCTTCGTAAGCATATCAAAGCCAAATCTTAACTTCTTGGAGCAGCTAAACTTCATGCTCACATAGGTAACTCTTTTATTCTTGTACCCATAAATACAATTTTTCAAAAGAACTATTTAGAAGATATATTTCAACATTTTTAACCCGTAGATTTAAACACATACATTTGAGATGATACTCCTAATATGTTCCAATCTTTAGATGTTAAGTTTTTCATATTGAATATAATTTGAATAATCTTCATGTCCGTATACGTATTCACTTAATTAAACAACCACAAACATTATCATAATGTTCATTCGCTTCTTAAGATGGCTATAAATCCTAAAATGTTGGCAAGTCTTTTTGTTAATATGGTGTGGGCCCCTAGTTCTGTATCAAGTATCGAACAAGTGAACAACACATGCTTCCTCTGTAGATAACTAGATCAGCACTATTTGAGGCATGTTGCTGTGGGTCCAGTTAACCAGCCTAATTACACTGCATTTAACGAAATAAATATTTCCTTTACAAACTATGAATTTTTACGTTGATAGAATTATATAGGATATAACAAGTGGGGTGGTCATGTGATACAGTGCGACGGGAACATAATAGGTTAGTAATAAAATATTTTTAAAATTAATTGATTAAATATCATATAGATTTAAGGTCTAGTGAAAGTTTATATTTATATAAAATAGAATTACTTTCAAAATTTAGTTAAATAGTATTACATAATTACATCTCGAAACTAATTTCCCTATGAATTGTTTATTCAATTATTTTTTTATGTTTAATAACAATACAATCTTGTCGTCTTAAACTTTAAGTTTTTAAACAAACTAAAAAAGTTGGTCCTACTTAAATGTATTTTCATTAAAGCACAACAAATTATAAGAGGTGCGGGTTTTAGCAATTGTTTTAACGGTAAGGTATAAGAATGTGTAGTTTGTTTTTTTTATCAAATTAGGTGTAACTGAAAATTTTAATTACTAAAATGTGTGATTTAATTTTTTTTTTACTAAAATGATATTTAAAAATATATATATTTTTTCACTCCTACTTCATTGATAAAAAAAATTATATTTAAAAAATTTGTCTAAAATTTTTGAGTAAATTGCACGAGAGATCTTTCCGGGTTTGTAAAGTTACATTTTTAGTCCTTGAACTATTGAAATTACATCTGGAGTCCTTAAGAGTGGTGTGGGGGGGGGGGGGGGGGGTCTCTCCGTGAAGCTCACAACGGGCAAAATTTGAAAATGATGGCCCCCAACCTATTAATTTGATAACAGTAATATTTTTTTATTTTTTTAAATGTAAAACATGCACAACAGTCGCTCCTCTATATAAATCAATTACTCTCACAATCCATTCCACTCTTCACAATCAATCTCTTTAAACTTAACCCCATCATCACCTTCTCTAAACTCTCAAGATGGCGCCTCTATCATGGACACCCGAAGAAGAACTCAAGTTGGCTCAAGTTTGGTTGGACACTTCAAACAACATCCACAACCTTTGTACGTACGAGTTTATTTTTACTGACAATAATTTAGTGAATTTTCATATTAAATATTTACTTTGTCTAGGTGACTCTCAAGACAACTTCCAAATATTTTGGATTGACGTTGGGATCAAGTTTCATCTTGCTATGCGTCGCAACACCCCAACCGTCAAGTTGATGCAATGGCATCCAAATGGAGAGATATGATACAAAATCACAAGGTTACAATGTCATCAACGAGAACCAAGATCAAAATGTGTTGGCAGACGTACTCGAGCAATTCCGTCAACAAACTTGAAAGAACTTCACGCTTCTACTGGTGTGAGAGTTGCTTAAGTAAAACAATGTTTTGGTTCAACCCCCCAACCGTGATGATTCTTATTTTTATACAAATGTTTATGTTTTTAATTTTAAGTTTTAAATGTCATGTTTTTAATTTTAAGTTTATTTAATGTAATGTTTTTAATTTTAGTTATGTTTTTTAAATAAACTGTTTTATTTTTAAGTAATTAAAATAGAAAATTAATAATTAAGCAATTATTACATTATCCATTACATAACCTTTTCAAATTCACATAACTATCTGCGACTCTACGTGACATTTTGTCTGGCACACTTTTGAGCTTCAAACTCCACACCACTACGGATAAACATAGAGTGATAGTGACTTACACAAATTAATTATAACATCTAAAATCTTATCTTTTAAAAAAATACATAAATTATGTGGGATCTTATTTAAAAAATAATAATCTATATAATAAATAAGAAAACTATATATTTTTTCAAACGCCGTAGAAATATAGAATAAGTAAGCGCTACATAAAAAAGAAAGTAACCCGATAAAACAAGTGGTTTTACTTTTACCTTTCACAGCTTGCATTTTCTACCGTTCCACATCGGCATATAGCATAGGCAGGCTCATCGAATATTCGATTTACATTGCACTACAGTGGGGCCCAGCCTAACAAACCTACATGCCACGTGGACCTTAATCAGCGGTGGACGGTCTGCTAAGTCAACAAATCAACATCTCGCCGGCCCTCAGGTCTCCAGTCGTCGGCCGGACGAGAACGGAGTCACTCCTGAAGCACGTGGATCACCCTTCGCTTCCTCTTCGTCGTCAATCAGGTTACAAACGACATTGTTTCTTCTCCGGGCTGAATATTCCGACGGTTCGTTAACTTCCGGCGGTGATCTGTTTGTTTTCCGACCGCCGTGACAAACAGATCCGAATAACGATTTCATACAAGATATAAACCCGAGCTTCTGTACCTGATCGGTTTTCTGGTGTTGAGTAACCGTTTTTTCCGGCTCGCTCGCCGGTCTATTGGCCTTCCTACGGCGAGGACATCTCTTCGATCTAACTCTCCCGAGACACGAGACCTTCGGCGACGACGGTTCCGCCATCGAAACTACGGGGACCTCTTTTCCAATCGAATCCAATCGCTTCGGAAACAACAATATGTTCGCAAGTTTGCAGTTCCTTCGCTTCGAATCGACGTAACTCGTCTTCTGCGCTGGTTTCGGTTTCAAAAACACAGAAATCGAGCTCGCGTTTGCGTTGGAGTAGCTCGGATTTACGATCGGACTCAGATTCATCGAACTGGAATTTCCTTTGATCGATTCCTTTCGTTCTAAGAACGCATTACGATCAAACCAGTCGAACTCAGCGTCTTTTGATAGCCAAAACGATTCCGGCGCGTATTCGACTACGGTGCTTTCCGGAATATCATGGTCTTGTGGTAATTCGGATAGTGTCTCGCACGCGATCTTCCGATCGCCGCCGACGGCGTATTCGGAAGCCGGAGCTTCTAAATCTAGTTGCGTCATTTGCGGGTAGACAATAGTAGTCCAGTTGTTTTGCAAAATACTCGTGAGACGGAGCGTTTTATAAGGACGGTTAATAATATTTATTAATAAGAGAGAAGCATAGGTAGAAGTGTAGATTAATAATAAAACAGAAATATCAAGGGTTTATAGTCGGATAATATATTAGTGTTTAGTAAAATGTCATTTTTAAAGGTTAATATGTAAGTGTTATATAAAAATACTTGGATTTAAAAAGTGAAAAGATTTAAA
>JBCNJP010000025.1:92797361-92868264 GCA_039602395.1 Deinandra increscens subsp. villosa
AAGCGTGAATTTAATGCTCGAATTTGGATTGGTTTGTAACAAACGCTCAGTTCGGCACATCTTTGTTGGGGAATTTCGGAAAGAAACTTCGAAAATAGAATAGAACTTGAATAAAACCTGAAGTCGTGATGCACTTTTAGATCAGAATTATTTGAGTTATACGCTGAATGTTTCAAATGAATAAAATCAGATTTTTCGTTTTAAGATTTTGAGTATGATTTTTGTTTTCAGAGAAAAACGTTTAAAGAAGTCCATTCGAATTTGGGAGGACAAAATTTCATGTTTGGTCCTTCCAAATAAAAATAAGTATACATTGGACCAAAATAAACCCGATGGCATTTTCATGAAGTAGTTTATTCAAAATTAAATTTCATGTTTCGATGACCTCGCCAAGGGCTACCACCTATAGACTCCGCTTCTCTCAGGAGCGCTGCCACCTTGAATCCCTCGTTAGTCTTAATAAACTACAAACAAGTGTGCACTATTGCTTAAATATCATACGCAATCTCAAATTATACTAAAATACCCAACAAACCTCCCTCATTTTAGTGTAAACATCGATTAACTAAACGAATTTACAACAAACTAATGTATAAATAAAATATTATGACGATTAAATTTCATCTTAGTATGTTACATATCTAAAATATTTGAGTATTGGGGTGTCACTAAGAATTGAACACTTGCTATTCATAATAAATACATGAAGATAATATACACACTCGTTTACATACATAAATCTTACTTGACACCACTTTTTTACTAGCTGGTGTCTATATCCTTCGTAAACATATCAAAGCCAAATCTCAACTTCTTGGAGTAGCTAAACTTCATGCTTACATAGGTAACTCTTTTATTCTTGTACCCATAAATACAATTTTTCAAAAGAACTATTTAGAAGATATATTTCAACATTTTTAACCCGTAGATTTAAACACATACATTTGAGATGATACTCCTAATATGTTCCAATCTTTAGATGTTAAGTTTTTCATATTGAATATAATTTGAATAATCTTCATGTCCGTATACCGTATACGCATTCACTTAATTAAATAACCACAAACATTATCATAATGTTTATTCGCTTCTTAAGATGGCTATAAATCCTAAAATGTTGGCAAGTCTTTTTGTTAATATGGTGTGGGCCCCTAGTTCTGTATCAAGTATCGAACAAGTGAACAACACATGCTTCCTCTGTAAATAACTAGATCAGCACTATTTGAGGCATGTTGCTGTGGGTCCAGTTAACCAGCCTAATTACACTGCATTTAACGAAATAAATATTTCCTTTACAAACTATGAATTTTTACGTTGATAGAATTATATAGGATATAACAAGTGGGGTGGTCATGTGATACAGTGCGACGGGAACATAATAGGTTAGTAATAAAATATTTTTAAAATTAATTGATTAAATATCATATAGATTTAAGGTCTAGTGAAAATTTATATTTATATAAAATAGAATTACTTTCAAAATTTAGTTAAATAGTATTACATAATTACATCTCGAAACTAATTTCCCTATGAATTGTTTATTCAATTATTTTTTTATGTTTAATAACAATACAATCTTGTCGTCTTAAACTTTAAGTTTTTAAACAAACTAAAAAAGTTGGTCCTACTTAAATGTATTTTCATTAAAGCACAACAAATTACAAAGAGGTGGCGGGTTTTAGCAATTGTTTTACGGTAAGGTATAAGAATGTGTAGTTTGTTTTTTTTATCAAATTAGGTGTAACTGAAAATTTTAATTACTAAAATGTGTGATTTAATTTTTTTTTTACTAAAATGATATTTAAAAATATATATATTTTTTCACTCCTACTTCATTGATAAAAAAAATTATATTTAAAAAATTTGTCTAAAATTTTTGAGTAAATTGCACGAGAGATCTTTCCGGGTTTGTAAAGTTACATTTTTAGTCCTTGAACTATTGAAATTACATCTGGAGTCCTTAAGAGTGGTGTGGGGGGGGGGGGGGGGGGGTTCCTCTCCGTGAAGCTCACAACGGGCAAAATTTGAAAATGATGGCCCCCAACCTATTAATTTGATAACAGTAATATTTTTTTATTTTTTTAAATGTAAAACATGCACAACAGTCGCTCCTCTATATAAATCAATTACTCTCACAATCCATTCCACTCTTCACAATCAATCTCTTTAAACTTAACCCCATCATCACCTTCTCTAAACTCTCAAGATGGTGCCTCTATCATGGACACCCGAAGAAGAACTCAAGTTGGCTCAAGTTTGGTTGGACGCTTCAAACAACATCCACAACCTTTGTACGTACAAGTTTATTTTTACTGATAATAATTTAGTGAATTTTCATATTAAATATTTACTTTGTCTAGGTGAGTCTCAAGACAACTTCCAAATATTTTGGATTGACGTTGGGATCAAGTTTCATCTTGCTATGCGTCGCAACACCCCAACCGTCAAGTTGATGCAATGGCATCCAAATGGAGAGATATGATACAAAATCACAAGGTTACAATGTCATCAACGAGAACCAAGTTTAAAATGTGTTGGCAGACGTACTCGAGCAATTCCGTCAACATACTTGAAAGAACTTCACGCTTCTACTGGTGTGAGAGTTGCTTAAGTAAAACAATGTTTTGGTTCAACCCCCCAACCGTGTGATTTTTATTTTTATGCAATGTTTATGTTTTTAATTTTAAGTTTTAAATGTCATGTTTTTAATTTTAAGTTTATTTAATGTAATGTCTTTAATTTTAGTTATGTTTTTTAAATAAACTGTTTTATTTTTAAGTAATTAAAATAGAAAATTAATAATTAAGCAATTATTACATTATCCATTACATAACCTTTTCAAATTCACATAACTGTCTGCGACTCTACGTGACATTTTGTCTGACACACTTTTGAGCTTCAAACTCCACACCACTACGGATAAACATAGAGTGATAGTGACTTACACAAATTAATTATAACATCTAAAATCTTTTCTTTTAAAAAATACATAAATTATGTGGGATCTTATTTAAAAAATAATAATCTATATAATAGATAAGAAAACTATATATTTTTTCAAACGCCGTAGAAATATAGAATAAGTAAGCGCTACATAAAAAAGAAAGTAACCCGATAAAACAAGTGGTTTTACTTTTACCTTTCACAGCTTGCATTTTCTACCGTTCCACATCGGCACATAGCATAGGCAGGCTCATCGAATATTCGATTTACATTGCACTACAGTGGGACCCAGCCTAACAAACCTACATGCCACGTGGACCTTAATCAGCGGTGGACGGTCTGCTAAGTCAACAAATCAACATCTCGCCGGCCCTCAGGTCTCCAGTCGTCGGCCGGACGAGAACGGGGTCACTCCTGAAGCACGTGGATCACCCTTCGCTTCCTCTTCGTCGTCAATCAGGTTACAAACGACATTGTTTCTTCTCCGGGCTGAATATTCCGACGGTTCGTTAACTTCCGGCGGTGATCTGTTTGTTTTCCGACCGCCGTGACAAACAGACCCGAATAACGATTTCATACAAGATATAAACCCGAGCTTCTGTACCTGATCGGTTTTCTGGTGTTGAGTAACCGTTTTTTCCGGCTCGCTCGCCGGTCTATTGGCCTTCCTACGGCGAGGACATCTCTTCGATCTAACTCTCCCGAGACACGAGACCTTCGGCGACGACGGTTCCGCCATCGAAACTACGGGAACCTCTTTTCCAATCGAATCCAATCGCTTCGGAAACAACAATATGTTCGCTAGTTTGCAGTTCCTTCGCTTCGAATCGACGTAACTCGTCTTCTGCGCTGGTTTCGGTTTCAAAAACACAGAAATCGAGCTCGCGTTTGCGTTGGAGTAGCTCGGATTTACGATCGGACTCAGATTCATCGAACTGGAATTTCCTTTGATCGATTCCTTTCGTTCTAAGAACGCATTGCGATCGAACCAGTCGAACTCAGCGTCTTTTGATAGCCAAAACGATTCCGGCGCGTATTCGACTACGGTGCTTTCCGGAATATCATGGTCTTGTGGTAATTCGGATAGTGTCTCGCACGCGATCTTCCGATCGCCGCCGACGGCGTATTCGGAAGCCGGAGCTTCTAAATCTACTTGCGTCATTTGCGGGTGGACAATAGTAGTCCAGTTTTTTGCAAAATACTCGTGAGACGGAGCGTTTTATAAGGACCGTTAATAGTATAATATAATATTAAAATATATATATATATATATATTAATAAGAGAGAACATTGATAGAAGTGTAGATTAATAATAAAACAAAAATATCAAGGGTTTATAGTCGGATAATAATATATTAGTGTTTAGTAAAATGTCATTTTTAAAGGTTAATATATAAGTGTTATATAAAAATAATTGGATTTAAAAAGTGAAAAGATTTAAACCAGGGATGCTTCTACATAAGCAGAAAACTATTTGAGGTAGAAAAATATATCTTTAAACAATTAAACTTATTTGTGATTCCGGAAATATAAATTTGGATTAATTATTAAAAATGCTGGACATATCGAATAATCATCATAATGGCTTTGCTAGATAATAGTTAAATACAGATAAGATGAAAGTCACATGTCTCTCGACTGCCGAAATACATGCGTTTAAGATGGCTTGTTTTTCCCGATCCCATTCTATATATTGGAATACATTAATTAAAATTAGAGGAATATATTAGTTACAAGAAAATATTTATTAGATAAAATAATATGAACTACGAATTTTCCAAGCACTGGGAAACCTGTATCAGATCGATGTTTCAAGCAAAAAGAAACACTTGTTTTAAGCTTATATTTTAGGGAAAAAGACGAAAATAGCATATTTGACCAAGTTTGGGACAAAAATATAGCCCCATGAAATTTTTTCCCCAACTTTTAGCCCTACCTTAACGGTCGCTAACGACCTTCATTTAAACCCAAAACGACCGTTCCTGATGACCAACCACGGTGCGACATGTGTCCACCACGGTCGTTAATACGTTGGAAAGGTCGTCGACGACCGTCGTTTTCCGTCAAACGACCGCCGACATTTTTCGTCTCCAGGATTCCTGGAACAGTCGTCTGACAGCGTTGTCGGGTGCGTCGACGTTCCGAGGTCGTAACGACCGTGGTCGACGACGACCACAGTTACAGTCGTCCCGACCCTTAACGGATTTAATTATTTTTTTTTTAATTTTAAAATAATTTTTCCATGGTCGTTTCGACCATGGTCGTTGGCGACTACACATATGGTCTTCAACGACCGTATATGCGGTCGTTTCAATTTCCAAGATAAAACACTGTTTTCAATGTGCTTTAATGTTAGCGGTCGTTTAGACCGTATATGCGGTCGTTTCGACCATGTTTGTGTTTCGATTTCCAAGATAAACACTGCTTTCAATGTGCTTTAATGTTAACGGTCTAAACGACCGACATAGCGGTCTAAACGACCATAAACAATAAATTAATTTTTTTTTAATTTTTTAGTAACCATAATATAAGGCATGCAATAAACAAGACAATAAGATAAGTTTTTTTTAAAAGGTAAATTACATTTTCGCAACTTAAGTTTTAATCTTTTGTTTTCCTCGACAAGCATCATCTTCTCCACCTCTATGTTAGAAATATTCAATATCTAAAGCTCGGTTTTTCAATTTGAGAATGTTTGAATTTCTACTAGCGTATAACGTATCATCGACTACTTCTTTCCACATGAAAAACCCACAATCATTCTGAAATTCAAAAATAAAATAAATAAAACAATTAGATTTAAGATATCATATATATGTTAAGAGTACTTACGGGCCAAAGAGGACACCCGTAGAATTCATGTCCTTCCCTTTCACTACGATTGCTACCAACTCGTTTAACTGCTAGGATGTCATGATAACAATAAACGTTTAGGTTTAAATCAACCTTTAGAATCTTAACTCGAGTATTACGAGTAGAACTAGAAGAAGAGGAGGAAGACATTAATAGAAGGGTAAAAAATAAGTGAAGAAGGGTGTAGTATTTATAAAGAAAAAAGTTGTTGTTTTATATGTAAAAAAAAAAATCATAAAATGGGACCACTAGAAGGACTGTGTAAACGGTCGTTGAAGACCATATGTGTAGTCGCCAAAGACCATGGAAAAATTATTTTAAAATTAAAAAAATAATTAAATTCGTTAACGGCGGGACGACTGTAACTGTGGTCGTCGTCGACCACGGTCGTTACGACCTCGGAACGTCGACGCACCCGGCAACGCTGTCAGACGACTGTTCCAGGAATCCTGGAGACAAAAAATGTCGGCGGTCGTTTGACGGAAAACGACGGTCGTCGACGACCTTTCCAACGTATTAACGACCGTGGTGGACACATGTCGCACCGTGGTTGGTCATCAGGAACGGTCGTTTAGGGTTTAAATGGAGGTCGTTAGCGACCGTTAAGGTAGGGCTAAAAGTTGGAAAAAAATTTCATGGGACTATTTTCGTCCCAAACTTGGTCAAATGGGCTATTTTCGTCTTTTTCCCTATATTTTATTTATTTGTTGGGTCAAGCCTGACTCTTACTTTAAGAATGACTTCCGTGCATTTAGTGATATAATTCAAAGTTCGCTTAAAATAATAATAATTATTATTATAATTATAATAATAATAATAATAATAATAATCTTAATAATAATACTAATAATAATAATAATAATAAGGAAAATTGGATTTTAATAATACAATTTTTGCATTGTTGGCGGATAATAATACGAGTTTAGATTTTTCATCACAATAATACCAATTTTCAAGGTATTGGATTCTAATGATACACCGTTAGTTTTTTACTAACGGTGTTAGTTTTTGCTGACTAGACTGGTGATGTGGATCCTACGTGGCTTTTTAAAATTAAGTTATTAAAATAGAGGGACTATAGTTGTATTTTTTAATTTACAAGGGACCATAATTGCTTTAAATAAAAACCTAAAACACATAAAAACCCAACATCGTCTCCTTCCTACAACCACCACCCATGGACACCGCCACCGTCGGCCGTCAACCTCCATAAAGAGAGGGGAAGAGCAGGTTATGATACGACCTACCAAATCGGAGCAACAATCGGATACCTAGTCGATAATCCTCCGCCCCTATTTTGAATCGCCGGAACCCTAATCGGGTCTTGCGTCGCCGCAGGAGATAAGAGAAAGGAATCGCGACAGATTAGTGGTCGTCGGAACCCTTAAATTGCCCCTGCTTCACAACATCATCTTGTTCATCTCCAAACTCGGTACCATCTCTGCTTTGTTACAGATTAATGGTCGAAGACACCGGAATCTGATTTGTTATGGAGGGGTTGGTTCGGACGGGGAGCAGGAAGAAAGGATTGCCAAGGTTAAAAACTTAAATCGGAGAGGAGGGGGAGAGTGCGCAGCTGCAGCAAGCAATGGTCGCCGGAGCAGGAGGGTGTGTGTCGGAGGCGGTGACGGGTGTTGCGGAGGATGCCGGAAAGTGCGTAGCTGCAGCAAGCGATTAGTTATATCTTTTCCTCCTTTTCGTTTCTTTATTTGAAACCCAATTTATAGAAATTACAAAAACAACCCTTGCATTTTAATAACTTGATTAGAGAAACACATAGTTGTCCACGTCAGCTGCCAAGTAAGTAACAACTAACACTGTTAGTAAAAAAACTAACGATGTATCATTAGAATCCAATACCTTGAAAACTAGTATTATTGTGGGAAAATTCAAAACTCGTATTATTATCCGCCAACAAGGCAAAACTTGTATTATTAAAATCCAATTTTCATAATAATAATAATAGTAATAATAATAATAATAATAATAATAATAATAATAATAATAATAATAATAATAATAATAATAATAACCTTCGTATTTACTTAGGGATGCAGACGAGCCGAGTCACTCGCAAGTTGCTCATGATCTGATTGATAAAAAAACTCAAGAGGAGCCGAGCATAAGTTTTGAAATATGAGACGTTTAAAAAACGAGCTCGAGCCGGCTCGCGAGCCTTAATGAGTATTTTATTTATATAACTTTTATTTAATTAATTAAATTATTTTAAAAATTTATTATTATATGTAAAATTATGATTAAATAAGTAAATAATATGTATTATTTTCTATATAAAAACTATAATTATATATCTATATAAATTTAATTATAAAAATAAATAAAATTATTAATAAACAAGTCAAGCTCGAGCAAACTCGAGCTTAATAATTTCTCACGAGCCGAACTCGAGATTCAAAAATAAAGCTTGAATCAAGCCGAAGTCAAGCTCTGGGTCTCGTACATCTTAACAAGCAGAGCTCGAGCCTAGACGTGTTCGGGCTCCGATTCTAACTTTTTTTGCACCAATACATGTATGGTTTGATCTTTTGCCGGTTGGCTTGCTTGTGTAAAGACAAGCAGTGAGCCAACACCGTATTATATTACTTCTATAACTCCCTCTAATCAGTGATATATAATTAGTCCAAAAAAGTAATATTTTTAAAAATAATTAAATATAATTATATTTAATTAAAAACCTTTAATAATAAATACATTTTATTGAAACAATAAGCACAGAAAACTACAAACCGGAACTCTTGCCATCGTTGTTCAAATGGTTGATCTCGGACATGTGAACTCTCGTAATGTGTTTGACTAGATCCACTCATTGCACAAGTCTCTTTTTGCCATATCATATTATGTAAAATGAGGCAAGCGTACATATTCCTTTTTAACGTATCGGTTGTTCAACGTCTCTAATTATGACCCATTTATCTTTTCAGACACCAAACGCTCGTTCAATGTCCTTACGAGCCGTTTCCTGCACCCTCTTAAATATTCTTTGTTTCTCACTGGTATGAGGGTGACAAAATGATTTTACAAAACAAGCATGGTTATATCCATGTTTATAGTGAGATCCGTTTACCTCAAACAAACAATCCGGTGCGAGTCATTTATAAAGTCGTTGTGTAGATGGATTGATTAAGAATGTTAGGTCGTCATTCGACCCTGTCAGGGGCGAAGCTTGATTAGAAGTTCCGTTAGGGCCGAAAGTCAAGGTCGAAATTTCGTTAGGGCCGAATTAAGTATATAATTTTTTTTGGACTAAATATGTATAAATTTCAACTTCTGAGCGAAAAAAAAAACGGGTAAGGCCCTGACCCAATTGGGGCCACACTAACTTGTACCCCTAGACCCCGCAACACCAAATTACGCAAGCCAAAACTATAAATTATTTGAAACAATTACCTCCAGCATAATCGTAGGGTGTGAATGATGAGCTCTCATGTATATACCCCTTAACCTTGTCGACAATTTATTGAATGTCAATGCGTACAATCACGTATGTTTTGCATATAAGATTTATACATCATTCGTAGTCGGTTTTTGTAAGTATTCATGCATGTACAAATCAATAATAATTTGACAAAAACGGTTAACAATTTCATGTGAAACTCATGTTAACAACTTTAAATATTCATCATTAGCGTTGGGAACTGTTCCATATATGAATTGATGTACACTTTGGAAAAGGGGTGAAAGATCTTTTACCATTACCATTGTAGGAAATATGAAGTTAGGAATGTGCATTTCGATGTCATCAAAAATCCGCTAAAACAATCATCTACGCATCTGAAACCATGCTTTTCGAGAGACTTTGTTGGAGGCCTCCTCTTCTATCAGGAGAGGTACTTTTTGGGATCACTTGACTACGGTGGTGCATATCATCATATGGAAGGGTCGGAATGATAGTTTTTTTCAATCTCATCTAAAGAGGTGTCGGTGGTGGTTGTCTCGGGGATATTAAAGCTCTCTTTTCTTTGATTAAAATCTAGGGGAAAGTTTCTTTTTTGGTTTGTTTGGGATTCTCGGTGTAATTATTCCATTAACTTTGTCTTGTATTTCTAGTTCCTTGCTAGTCGTTTTTTTTTCCAATAAAATTTCAACCTTTAAAAGAAAAAAACTACCACAATAGTGATATACTGATTTATTAAATTGTTAGTCGCATATATGCCACTATGCCAGCTTGTTAAATGGGTAATGTAGGCTTTATCAAAAACAAACGACGATTATTACTCTATATTTATTATTTAAAGACTTGTTCAATTATCGTCATAATCAATTCTTTGGTGAATTGGTCTTATACGTTAAAACTTCGAGCTCTATATAAACAGTCATTCAATTCAAACTGTACGTGGAGTGGACCATTGCATGGAAAATGGAGATCCCGGTCACAAGACCAAATCACACGGTCAACAGTCAGTCAATACCAGTAGATATGATTAACGTTTTGTCGCCAGCTGGGGGCCCTGTGCGTCTTATCTAACACGTTGCTCAATAATTAATTCTCACCACCCATGCTCCATCTGTGTTCTTTACCCGACCCGATCCAAGAAACCTAACACCATTAAACTAAATAATTTTACCATATATGACAGTAAGTGAGATGTTTCCAAATAAAAGATTCTGAGTAACGAAAACAAATCTCATGCTGAAGCAAAACGTTAATGTGAAAACTGGAAACGATGAACAATCAAACAAATCGTTTATTCAAAAACAAAATTGAGTACAAGCGAGAGAGAATTGATTCATTCAATCGTTCTAACAAAAAATGAGGAGCTCTCCTATATGTAATGACCTAAACACACGCTTAACGGTAATAAACTAACTCTACCGTTTGATTAACAAAATATTAATCAAGATGCACATAACAAGCCCTCCTACTTTCTGGAATTACACAACAAGTCCCTCAACTTATGTTGACCAGTGTTGACTTTCACATATTGGCCGCTAATAATCTTAACTAGAAATACTTTCCTAATGGTCCCAACTTTCTAACTATTTCAAATCAACAATCATCCGTTATAATTCTTTAACTCCATTAGTTTTTTGATGAGCTAAACATCTGACGTTGCATCTTAGATCTGACATGGACATCCCAGAATCTTCTCAGATCTAACGTGGACATATCAAGTCAAATGTCCAGCTCATCAAATAACTAACGGAGTTAAAGAAATTTAACGAAATACCATTGGTACAAAATAGTTAAAAAGTTAGGATCGTTAGAAAGAATATTCTCAGTTAGATTATTAATGCCCAATTGATAAAAGTTTAGATTATTAAAATCCAATTTTACAATTAGAAAAAAAAATGTGAATTTAAACTTGTTTTATATTTTTAATGTTGTTAAATGCATCCGTCGGTGAATTTGAACTTCTTAAATGATGAGTGACAGATATTCAGAAAACTATGACTTTTGTTTTCAGTTAGATCTCCGTCGGCCCCATGGTGATCCTATATCAGGCAATAAGCTGTAGATTTTCAAACAGTATTTTCTTTTTTGAACTTTATGGAGGTATCTTTTCCCCTGGGCATCGCGCCCGAGAAGGAATTCGATCTTGGGGATTGCTCGGGTTTTTTTCTTTTTAAAGTAAATCTATTATTATATTTTACTTCTAAATTACCTCCCAAACTAAATTACATTTGAGTTTGAATCTAAGACCTCTAACTAAGAAGACCGCCTCTACCAAGTGACTAGTCTCACACTAGCTACTTCGTCTCTTTCGATTTCTATTTGCGAACAAAAATTTTATACTGCTGGCGTAAAGTCTATTTGCAAACATAATTTATATATCGGCTTATATTCTATATGCGAATGATTGAGTTTGAATCTAAGACCTCCAACTAAGAAGACTTTCTCTATCAATGTGGGCTACTCCCACACTAGTTGCTCCCTTACTTTCAAAGTGTATTTGCGAACATAATTTTATATACTGGCTTAAAGTCTATTTGCGAACGTAATTTTATATACTGCTGGCTTATAGGCATGACCAAGTAGAAGAGGAAAAATAAATATAGATTTACCCTCAATCACCTAAGTCTCTGAATTCCAAAGCAGAAAAAGAGACAAAATATATGTGAAGAGAAACCATAAGAGGATTAGAAAAGTTCATATAACATGTAGGAGAAAGATACCCATGTCACAAAGGAAACATGTGAGTAAGGAAACAGAGGAAGTGGAAACGAAGAAAGAAGAGGAGAGGCAGACACAAAAGGATATAATAGGGTCAAGTAAGAAACCATGGGAGCAAGTAAACCTAAAGTCTAAGAAAGGCATGTCGACTAGCCCATTTGGTAATCTTAATATGCGACTAACCCACTTGATAGAGACTTTGTTATTTTAGTTAGAAATCCTGAGTTTAAAACCAAACATGATAACATGATCTAATTTAGTTGCAGAGTAGTTTAGGAATAACAGTATAATATATCTGTCATTATAAAATTACGGACATCAAATATTTAAATGCCTGGGAAAGGGACACGTCAGTAGCCAAGTAGTCAGGAGAACACAAACAAAGAAATCAGTTTCAACAATTTAAATATTTTGCTTTTCATTATTTGAATTATTTAATTTATTATTTTTAATTATAAGAATTATGCTATTTTTAATAAATAAAATTAGTTAATTAATTTTATATTATCTATAATAATAATAAAAAAAGGAAAAGCAAATTAAGAGAAAAGAAAAATCATGTAAGAATATTTGTAAGAATGTAGGTAAAATTGGAAGTATATAAGGATTTATAAAGATCTGATACGGTAGGTGATTAAAAAGCTAAGTTTAAGGGGGCCTTAAGGATGTGGATGGCCTTAGCTTCTTTTTTTGTTTTAATCAACACCTAGATTTTTTATGATAAAATTATCACTACATGCAGATTACATAACTAAAACCCATAACCTTTTGATTGAAAGTAGGCCATTCATCACAAGGTTGTCCCTTGAGCACAAAACTTAAAAAAATAAACAATCTCCCACTGTGGGGCTCGACCCATGAGTGCATTTAACTTCTTGAACTAGTGATGGTCTATGTACTAAAAAGTCAGTCTAGTGAAAAGCCAACCAACAGGTCAAATTTTACAAAAGCCAGCACTTCACTACAGGCAATAATTTCCAAGTATAAGTTACAAACTTCATTCATTAACCCTTTAAACTTGTCATGCTTTGGATATGAAATTAGATTACCTTGTCATTCCTTCGGATATGAAACTAGATTAAAGAAGCAATCCTTCATATCTCACCTGACTCATTTATAGCACCCAGGCTCGTCAGATAAACAATTGCCTGAAATCTCCATTAGCAAGTTGGCAAAGCTGGTTAAAATTATTGGCATCTGCAATATCAACATAGAAACAACTAAATACAAAATGATTGCAATTTGCAAATGATAATTCATCATGTCAAAAAAAAAAAATCAACCATAATGATATATACTTGTGCTTATTTCAGTTAAATGAACATATTGTTGGAGTTAATCCTAATTGATTCACATGTGAAATGGGTCAGAAGGGTTAATGTTTGCTAGAGATAATTATTAGTATATTTAGTTTATTTTGAGTCAGGTAAATTTCTGATTGGTATGTTTATCTTGGTACTTGGTAGGAGAATGAGTCAAATGGGACACAAAAGAAAATGAGAGTTCCAGGTTGGGAAATGTTGTTTTCTCACCTATGGTTAGTATCCTCCTTTATAGAATGGAGTTGATTGGGTGGTGTACTGGTGTCAGTGGCCCGTCAGTAATCCAAATTTGTCATTAAAAAATAATTAAATAAAACAAAAACAAACAGAGATTGAGTCGATTAAAGAATGGTTAAGTTGTTTTGTGAGTTGGCATTTGAGTTAATTAATTGATATACTTTCCAAACTTCCTCTAACAGATTTAGTTGTTTCTCAATTTAGTGTTACTTAAATATGGTTTTCTATTTGAGGTGGGTTTTCATTTGATATTATTGAAAAGAGTCATGGCCCAATTTTTTCTCACAAAAACCCAGTTCTTGAGTTTCTTGGTTCAATTATTCCAACACATATTCACTTACAACTCATGCTTAATGTGAAACCAACATGTCAATAAGAATAAAACTTCAATCTTTGTACGAAAATCATACCAAATGTATCACCAAAGTTGGTCACTGTTTCTGCACGGATGGAAATTGCACTCTCAGTCTCAGCAACACCAATTACTTCAACAAAAGTAGTAAGAGGAGATGGCATTTGGCCCTTCACAACAATTTCCTTATCATCTGCTGATCTACCTGTTAGACCACCAGCATCAGGACGTACTACCTGAATCACCATCCGCACTCTTCGGCTCACGTAACTGCAAAGAAGACCACCATTCACAAAAACAGCTGGGTTTGATGTATCCATCTCCTACAAACACATTAATTTTTTTACTCAAACTACAAACCAATGATTTTAATAACATCCATTACGCGGTGAGGTATATAGATCTCAAAAGGGAGGCAAAAACCCACACAGAACTTTTATCAAACAGGTGGTGGGCATATATCTAAGGTGAGCGATGGTGCAATTTTCTTGAAAAAAAATCAATAAATCCCACGATCATATTCAATATGTTTTCGTTAGCAGCACCGATTCACTCCCAAAAATTACAATCAAGTGGGTAAAGGTTATAAACAGATCAAGGCATAGGCAAAGTCACAGACTCACAGTCAATAACATTAAGACCATATCACCACATATATATGTATAAGGATTCGGTACTAACTTGTAGCGGTGTGTTGCGAGCCTAGAAGAGCGATTTTGCAGAGACGATCCGATAGACCAAGGGCAAATTGAAGTTTCTTAAAAGGAATTTTGCTTTATATATTTGGAGCCCTAGAGTCACAGGGGCGACAAAAGTTCCCGCCAAGTCCCAACCCCAAACTCGCGTGGCTCGGGCTCCGGATTTCCTGATCAAACCCGACCCAATTTGTGCGAACTATAGTCCGAAGGTCAAATGGTGACGTCAAGGATATTTCATTTGTCATATTCAGGTGAGGTTAAAGATACTCCCATCTTTTTATTTTTTTTAAGGAAAATTGGAATTAAATAAACCTAACTTTTGGGTATTGGCCAAAATAATCTTACTTTTTAATATAATCCACAACGGTCCCAATTTTTCACTTAATTATTTAGAATGGTCCCGCCGTTTAAAAAACTAACACCGTTAGATTTTGATTCTACGTGGCGATGACTTGTATTTTCTTTTTATTTAATTTTTTATTTAATCACCTAAAAAGCCACATCACTTAAGCCACATCACTAATTCAGGAATTATTATTGTGATTTAATAAACTTGAGGGGCCACCGGTTTTCCTTCTAAAAACCCTCCTACGTTATGGCAGCTCCGGTGACCGGAGAAACCGATTTACCACCACAAAATTCTGATCATCACCTCATCCATTACCGACATAGAACCACTCATCCTCACTCGTCCTAAGAAATCCCAACCTAATCCTCCTCCCCCTCCTCCTTACCCTTTAACTTCTTCACTGGTCTTTCTCTCTTCTCCTTTTGGTAACATAAATTACAGATAACTACACAAAATTTACTTCTTTTTGATTAAACAAGAAAACATACTTTTAAACAAAAACATTTCTTGTAATTATTTGTGTAAAAATGTTCATTTACTAAACAAACACCGGAATCAGAAGCAAACCCCAATCGATGGCAATTTCAACTTTTTTCTTCTTCATTCATCGTTTTTCCATCGGTGAAAACACAATCGAGCTCCGGCGCCGGCGGCACTCAGAGATTCAATACAACCCCCGCAAATGACGTCATCCAGCAGCGGCTTAACCTTCAAGCTTCATCCACTTGTCTCCTTTTTACACGAATAATACACTGATTAATCCTATCATGTATCTGATTGTTGTTTTGTTAGGGCAAACGGAGAAAATTGAAGCCGGTGAGATATGGCGATTCTGTAACCACCTTCGAGGGACGAATGTTGAAGAAGATGATTGGCTCATTGCTTGATTGGATTAAATGATTAAGAAGAAGAGAAGAGTGATTTGGATGAATCGCTACTGATTAGGAGGATTTTGGATTTTAGGGTTTGTGAAGAGAAGAGGGGAACGTGATCTGGTTTTTTGGGGGTATTTGAGGTACAAACGAGGGATTAAGTGAGGTGGATAACCCACGAGATTAAAAAAAAAGAAAAAAAAAAGAAAATACAAGTCAGCGCCACGTCAGCGCCAACTAGGATTAAAAACTAACGGTGTTAGTTTTTTAACGGAAGGACCATTCAAAATAATTAACTTAAAAGTTGGGACCGCTGTTGGTTATATTGAAAAGTGGGATTATTGTAAGCCAATACACAAAAGTTGGGATTATTTTATTCAAATTTTCCTTTTTTAAAAACTGCGATATATGTTAGGGTCGAGCTCTCCTGGGGCGGGCCGGTCTAAGGCCTGGGTTCGATCCGGAGCCAAGGGTTTTTTCACCAGTGGGGTGGTTTTCTTTGGTGTATGTGTCAGGGGTCCAAAGGACAGCCCGTTTTGCGGAGCTTTGGTTCTTCCTCCGAGTTCCTCCCCGCCTTTCGCATAAAAATATATATATGTTACTCCAGTGGCGGATATACTCATTTAGCAGGGGTAGCGTCTGCTACCCCTGAACTCGTACCGTGTAGTGGGAAAAAAATTACGTTTTTTGTATTTCGTTACCTCTGAAAAGATTTTTTCGCTACCCCTAAAATTATATTACGCTGCCGCCCTTTGGACCCCGCTTCTCTCGGGGGCGCTGCCCCCGAACCCACGTCAACACTCTCATTTGTGCTGTCGAAAAATAAATCTTTTTTAAAGTAAAATAAGAGGATGTAACGGTTTGGTTTTAAGCTTTTAAAAAACCGAAGAGGAAACATCTATTAGGTATGTGTTTAATTTTACATTGTATGAACTATGGTTAAAAATAACTTTATTAGGTATGGTAAAAAAAAAAAAATTGTTACCCCTAAACATTTTTCCTGAATGCGTCCCTGTGTTACTCCTCCTACACTTAAATTACATCCCATATTCTATATATTAGGATAATGAAGTCATAGCGTGACAACCGTTTTTCAGTGATTGACGACTCTGATCACACGTCCTTTCGATCTCGGCCGTGCTAAATCGGTGATTAACTGCGGTTTTACTCCCACATCAACCACCGCTTTTTGCTGCATAATCCTAAGGTACTCAATTTTGTCAGTTTCCTATCGTGTTATTGCCTTTAGCTCTCTGTAATTCTATTCATCACTTCTATAACTTTTTTCTCTTAAGAAACCTCTGAAAAACTGATAGGTTTACGGAGAAAACCTACAAACTCCCAAGATAGACCCGTTGAGTGGGTTAGGCTCCAAGAAAAATTAGAGAGAAACAAGACTAAATATTCATTAATTTTCTTCACTTCTTTTTCATTCAACCAAAACTGATTTAAATACTAAAACAAAGATAGTAAACTGCTGTTCCTAAACCAACGAAAACATGGGAAAATGTAAGCAAAAACTAAGGAATAAACAATTAATGGGATCATGACATGCATGAAACAAGTGAACGTGGGTATTGCTTGGGGCTGAATTAGTCTTCTAGCCTTCTGGGTCGGGTCATATCCACGGGTACGTATCATTCCCCACGGCTTGAAAACGTTCTTGTCCTCAAGAACGGGATGGGTTGGCCATGGTGGACGCCATTCTTGTCGGACCATAGCATTTGGAGCGGTGTTAATATGACGCCATGGACATCGCCAAGGTGGTCGCCACTCACGTCGACCGGTAGTATTTGGTTCAATCACAAACTGCAACAGAACATAATCATCTCGTAGTTCCTTGAAAGTACAGAAGGTCTTGAAAATATAGCCCGAAAAACTAAAGGTCGTAGGATGGAACTCCTGCCGTGAGATGCTTGAACCATGGCTTCCTAAAGAGGGAATGTCTAAGGAAGCAAACTTTAAATGCATCATTAAAAAATCTTCATCAACGTGGCTGGTAGGTGACCCATCGCCAAAAGTTTGCATCATTATAGGTTGGGTTGGGACGAAAGGTGTTAGCTTTGTTGGGTGCGGGGCCAGAGATGACATAGGTTTCGGTAGCGTGTGTGGTACCAGTGGTTGTGGCGGAGGAGATGATGGTGGTGGCGGTTCCAATGGTGACGATGGTGGTGCGGGGGTTGGTGTTGGTGGCGGCGGCAGTGGAGTCGGTGTTGTTGGTGGTGATACGTGGCATGGCGGTGGGGCAGGTGACGAAGGCAGCGGTATTAGTGGCGGACGGGCAGCGAGTGGAGGTGGCGGAGGCAGACCTAGGCGAGCGTTGAGCTCGATGAGGCGTTGTTGGTTTTTCTCAAGAATATCCCACAATTCATCGAGCAACATCATGAATTTTGAAGTCATGACGGAGGTGAATTCGTCAATGAAAGCACCAATTGATAGGTTTACGGAGAAAACCTACAAACTCCCAAGATAGACCCGTTGAGTGGGTTAGGCTCCAAGAAAAATTAGAGAGAAACAAGACTAAATATTCATTAATTTTCTTCACTTCTTTTTCATTCAACCAAAACTGATTTAAATACTAAAACAAAGATAGTAAACTGCTGTTCCTAAACCAACGAAAACATGGGAAAATGTAAGCAAAAACTAAGGAATAAACAATTAATGGGATCATGACATGCATGAAACAAGTGAACGTGGGTATTGCTTGGGGCTGAATTAGTCTTCTAGCCTTCTGGGTCGGGTCATATCCACGGGTACGTATCAAAAACCTACAGAAGTTCATGTTTATGAAATGGACCTTATAGGGAGATTTTTTTACCTCCTCAACCCTGTGTTCATTTTACTATTTTAGCCAAATTTTTTATATCTAACCTGTTTGACCAATTAGAGGTAGAACACTAGAGCACAATCCGAACTGATTCATTCGTAAACAAATATGTTAAAATTGACACCTCTACATTTATTTTTTTACCTTTCCTTTTGCCATCTCTATTTACCTTTAGTTAAACCAATGCAAAATTTTGCTCAGAAAATCGTTATGGAAATGAAAGAACAATAGTTAGCCATTTCATTTCAATTTACTTGAGGTTTGTTACATTAATCCCAAATTTCCGATTGATTCATGGCCGGAGATAACTTTTTTTAAACATGCGAGCAAGTTCCATTTTTCAATCAAGTTTCTTGCAAACATTTATGATGTTGCAATGTGTACTTTGACTGTATGGTGTGAAATTAATTTAATGTGTTCTAAAGGGCCGGGTAGAGTTGCCCCACCAAGTTAACTATATTCATTGTTGTGTGTTAAATGATTCTTTAATGTTGTCACATGATTTATAAAAAACCATAATATGATTGATTCACACCGTGAAGTCGAAAACGTTTGAATAACACTTTCAGTTAACTTTTAAACATATACGACCCACTTCACCCGTTTTGTTTCTAAGAAAGTTTGTACACTCGCCCCTTTGAAGATAAATTCTAACTCAGTATTAACCCGTAAATTCTAACTCGTATTAACCCGTTTAAAAATAAATGGGTCAAAGTTGTCACCTTTAAAAAATAAAAAATTAGAAATCCATACATTACAGTTTCGTAATTGACAGTCAATGAAGTATGATTTACAGGTTTGAGATGCTTGTGTTTTCTAGTTGTTACTATAAAAAAATATATAAGAAACAAAGGTATATCTTCTCAAATAAATTCCACTCATTAGGTTTGGAGTTTAGTTAAGGTTTAGATATAAAATTTTAGGTTCGACGACCGGTTTCAATGTCGTTGAAATAAGTTGGTCTTTGGTTTACGATACGATTTATCACACATATATTTATTCTTGTAAGTACGTGTAAGATCAAGGTGACTATAAGTATACTCTGTTTTTTTTTCTTTCTTAGATATGTAAATCTAGTAGTGTTCATAAAACAATTTTCTTTTTCTTCCATTAATATACGTTATGTAACTAAATGTTTTTTCACTAATTAGCATTTACTACCTACCCATAATCAATACCTACGTTATTAATGTTTGAATAACCTGAAAGTGTCTCTATATATACTGTAGAAAGTAGAAGCCCCCCAAAGTATCCAATTCACATCCATCCATCCATCATATCCATCAGTAGCTATCAAGTTATATAGGAGAGATGAAGTCGGTATCTAACGCTCTTGTGGCCGCAACCTTGGTGGCATTAATGTTGGTGTTTCACATGGCGGAAGCGCAAAATTGTGACGTGAATGTGTTGCTGGGTTCATGCGATGAGAGTTTACGATTGGGAAGAATGCCATCGGAAGATTGTTGTAAAGTGCTAGAGGAACAACAGCAATGTATATGCGGGTACCTCCGAAGTAACGTTTGGCCGGGTGCCTACAAGGTTTCTGGTTTCTGTCATCTTCCCATGCCACAATGTTAGAGTAGTACTGATGATTATGTAATTGCAGATACATGCGATAACTAAATTATATATGTGTGTCTTTTCTTGATTTAGTTTTCAAATTTTGATGGAAATAAGGTTCAAGAATTACCATTTTAGCTATTTATAAAGCATTGAATAGTACTTATAATATATCTTATAGTTCAATTGTTCAAAAAATTAAGCAGAAAATAAGTTGATCATAGTAAAAATGGTTCATTTTGAAGAAAACAAGTATCCTTTCCTCCTTCAATTATGAATAAGAATAGAAAGATTGTTATAATGGAAGCCCTTTATGCCTTGAATGCTCGAATTTTATGGACATGTTGGGTTAAAAGGTCTTGATTTTAATGAAGACGATAAGACGTTTATTGGGCTTCAGGAGATCTTAACGTGCTGATCACATGGATTGCACATGATGTATTTGTTTAATTTCCTACCCCCTTTTATGTATTAATTAGGTCACATGGAAAAAATGTTCCTTTGTGCAAAGACTACATTTGTAAGAGAAAAAGTTAATAAATGATGTTTTTTGTGTAATTTCGAAACTTTAAATATGATATTCAATGTTTAGTATATACATAAAAGATGTTTTGTGTGAATTTGACATGATTAAACTAACTTTCGGTCCATTAGAAAAATCATTAGGTTTGGACCAGGATTTTATCTTGTTAAATGGGCTTTAATGAAGAATCAACATGGGCTGAATTAATATGTGGGCCAGTACATGCAACAACCCTTTGAAGCCTAACTGCATGCTAAAAGAAGAGCGACTAGTCTTGGTATTCATCCGAAACCACTTTGAAGCCTAACTGCATGCTAAAATTCACTATATCGCGTGAAAAAATATATACATTGTCTGTTTCTTTATCCTGCTTTAAACCAGATCTACTCCAAAGAGGTTTTGTCTTTTACCGATGGGCTACAACCCAAGTGGTACATACATTTACCTAACATTGGACCAAAATACCCATCTACCCTAAAAAGTTACTCTTAGTAAGAAACGCCACTTAGTTTGTAGCGTAATGATAAGAGGCAAAACTTCTTTGAAGAAGAATCATGTCCAAACTTGGTAAAGATGTGATTTAGGGAGACGTGTTTTAGGAGTGTTGTAGAATGAGTGTGCGTTTATGTTAGCATTGTAAATGCACCCTATTTGTTTAAGAAGACACTTTATCGTTTGCCCACCTTGGTCAATGAATATGGTAAGAACTAAGAAGACAAGGTTTTTATGATCATTATGTTAAAAATAAACAAGATAAAGATCATTTATGTGATTTTCCCTATATACTATTTAACATAGGGAGAGGATCATTTGAGAACCAATTGGGTTTGAGAACTAAAAAGAACTAATCTCAGTCACTAGTTTATATATATAGAACCCCCCCCCCCCCCCCCCATGAATTATAGTGATCCCCACCTGAAATTAGTGGTTGAGATTTAGTTCTCAAAAGTTCTCAAAATAAAAAGTTCTCATTTGAACCTAACCCATTTAACATATGTATATATTTGAACCTAACCCATTTAACATATGTATATATTGTAACCCTAAAGTACATGTTCATATATCTCACAGTCATGAACAAACCCACTTAATACAAGGAGACTTATGTAGTATGCACTGGAAAATGATTGTAGAAACTAGAAAGCATACATCATTTTCCTTTTCTTTTCTTTTCTTTTTTTTTTCTTTTTTTTTTTAACTGCTCATTTTCTTAATTAACGGAAGTCATTTTTTCATGGCTGAACAAGAAGTTTTAACCGAGGGATTGTTATATGGTTTTTTCATCCATCAAGTATAAGTGTAAAACTAAATATGGGTATAACTTATGTTTTTCTTTAAAAAAAATCCCAACTTTATATATATAAAATAGAGAAATTTTTTATGATCAATGGTCTTTTAACCCTGTTTTGAGTTTCGTTACGATCAATATTCTTCTTCCAAGATTACTTTTTATTTTACGATCAATATTCTTCAAAAATATATACATCGTCTATTTCTTTATCATGTTTTAAACCAGATCTACTTAAAAGAGGTTTTGCCTTTTACCGATAAGCTACAACCCAAGTGGTACATACATTTACCTAATATTGGACCAAAATACCCATCTACCCTAAAAAGTTACTCTTAGCAAGAAACACCATTTGGTTTGTAGCATAATGGTAAGAGGCAAAACTTCTTTGGAGGAAAATCATGTCCAAACTTGGTAAAGATGAGATTTAGAGAGACGTGTTTTAGGAGTGTTGTAGAATGAGTGTGCGTTTATGTTAGCATTGTAAATGCGCCCTATTTGTTTAAGAATATCGTTTATCGTTTGCCCAACTTGGTCAATGACTATGGTAAGAACTAAGAAGACGAGATTTTTATGATCATTGTGTTGAAAATTAAACAAGATAAAGATCATTTACGTGATTTTCCCTATATACTATTTAACATATGTATATATTGTAACCCTAAAGTACATGTTCATATGCCTCACAGTCATGAACAAACCCACTTAATACAAGGTAACTTATGTAGTATGCACTGTAAAATGATTGTAGAAACTAGAAAGCATACATCATTTTCCTTTTTTTTCTTTTTAAGGCTCGTTTTCTTTATTAACGGAAGTCATTTTTTTCATGGCTGAACAAGAAGTTTTAACCGAAGGATTGTTATAAGGTTTTTTCATCCATCAATTATAAGTGTAAAACTAAAATATGGGTATAACTTATGTTTTTCTTTAAAAAATATCCCAACTTTATATATATAAAATAGAGAAATTTTTAATGATCAATGGTCTTTTAACCCTGTTTTTAGTTTCGTTACGATCAATATTCTTCTTCCAAGATTATTTTTTATTTTATGTTTTTAATTTCTAGAATACATTACATCATAGTGGCGGTGGTTAGCTAAAACTTAGTCAAAGTATTTTGTGGAGCAACTGCTGAGCACTAAAAAAAGAAATGCCCACGACTACCAGGTCAACTTATCATGTCGATATACAATTGGCAGGACCCGATAGTTACAAAGACATTATGTTTTATTTATAAACTTCTCGTGTTCAATTTAAACGAGTTTATCAGCTAGTTTTTACCAAACGTTATTTTTTATCAGCTAGTTTATAGTTTATTAGCTAGCTACTAGCTGGCTAATCAGCTAACAGTTAGCTTTTCAGCTAAGTTTTACTAGTTTAGCCTTATAATAGTTCTATACATAATGCTAGAGCTTTAGCCGGTCCATATTTTGGGGTAATCTGTTATAATACTAGTTATATCGACTCGTGTATTACACTGAATATCTAAACATTGATACAATTATTATTATATTATTAGATTATATTTTTTAAGCATAAATTTAAACGTAAACAAATAAAAATAATGGAACATTTTAAGCATACATCCGTGAAATAAGAAATAACGAATAATTAAAATTATAAATAAAAAATAATAAAGATGTAATAATGATTACAAAAACATACTTTCAGGTAAGATTTAATTGAAATTCTATTATAATTTTTTTTTTAATTATTAAATCAAGAAGAATTACATTTTGATATTTAATTATATAATAAAATTATTTAAATTTATTACTATTTAATAAGAGAGAGAGGCGGAAAAATTGTATTGATTGTGAAGATGGGGATAACATGTGGCAGTGGATATTTTTGTTTACTATATAAGTTGAAGTTGACGTCGTGTATTACACGGGATGTCTAAAAATTAATAGAATTAATAATTTCATATATAATTATGATTATAGTTTTTAAGCATAATTTTAAATATAAACTGGTGAATGGATAACAAATATTCAATAATATCAGGAGAATGAAAGATGTTTTGTAGAAAATAGCTTTTGACCAGAAGCTTATGGAAACCATTATCGGATCCTTCAATTGGCAAACGTTGGTCATCCTGAACAAATATAGTGGTTTTAGGTAATGACATGGTTCATTATAATTTAATTCACATATTCTTAAGCGTCGACTCAGTGTCAGTTGTGCTTAGTGCACTAAGGAGTTCTGAATTTTGTTCGGCATGCAAAGTATATGGACCACTAGCATAGTTAATAAGGCATTGTTAGGCATGTTGTGAGTGTTGTTGGGCCAAGGCCGCCATTTACACCATTGGTAGCAAGTAGTAACTCTATGATTGTTTTGTTAGCCATTGTGAAAATATGGGTGTGACTTGAGGTGTAGTGACGATTGGTTCCATTGGTTTGGGTTTGATTGAGCTTTTGGATGTAAATCGAAGCTGCATGAAATGGTTGTTTGGAGAAATATCTAGGGGTGTTAAGGTTGAAATGAAATCATTAGAGACGGAAAAACATCCAATAAAAACCTACCACCATTGATTTTGGAGAAGGGACATGTTAGATTGGTGGTCCTTGTTTGTTTGTAATTTTGTTTTTTTAAAGCAAGGGTAGTTTGGTCATTTAACACATCATTTTGTTAGAGCATTATCGAGTTCCTCGTGTGAAGTATTAGAAACAAGTCAAAGCTGTTTGGAAGGCTGCTCGCGAACTGACACGAAGTGACAGTTCGTGACCACACGAAGTCACATTTCGTTCCAGTTCGTGACTTTGATGGCTAGTATAAATAGATGTTTCATGTTTAGGTTTAGAACTTCTGGTTAGATCTAATGTGTGTTTTTGTGTGTGTTATATCTCCATGATTATTAATACAATCTTCATTGTATTTACCTTTTGTGTTCAACATTTCATACTCGAAAAACATTGATTTCATATTGATCGAGTAGACGATCCATCAATCACGCACTTTCACATTTAACAGAAAATCTAATGGTGAAAGTACGTAAAGTGTTGCAAACACTTTAAATAAATGATGATTTTTGTTACCTCTTTAGTTTAAGGACGAAACTGGGAGTTTGCTGTAAACATAAGGGACAAAAAGTGTAATTTAAACTTTTGTTATTTTTTAAAGCAGACATAGTTTGGTCATCTAACACATCATTCAATAAAAACCTAACGTTTTTTTAGCGAAAATGACGTAAAGTGTTACAAACACATTAAATAAATTACGACTATTGTCATTTCTTTAGTATAATTAATTACGGAACCTGAAATTTGGTGCAAAATAAAGGATTAAAAAATAAAAAAATTCTTAATAACTTTAAATGGCATTTTTTTTCTTCTTTTCATGGTATACTTTTAAGTGCCATTAAAATGTTATTTAGTGGGAAAAAAGGTATATGCTTTTAAAAATATGTGCAACTTAATGTCATTTGTAGTGTAAGAAACTTAGAAAACTTGTTTTTAATCCTTAAGAAAATTGAACTTCTTTGTTAAAGTACCCCTTTTTTTTTATCATTGTCTCTCTTTTTTTTTATCTAACATATTATATGTAAAAAAAATCTAAATTTTTGTCGTTGCGCGTACGAGTTTACGAGTAATCTAACATGTTATATGTATATGTAATCTCGAACATTACCAAGTTAATTTCAACACGTTTGATTTTTCTACAGAACTAGTCAATAACAATGCATCATCCGCCATCATTCTAACGAATAACAACCAAACCTATAAAACCCAGTAAACTCACGATCATGGTAATGTCAGAACAGAACGGATATCAACCATATTTTAAAAGAGAAAATTCAAGATTCGAAAAAAAACAAACAACAATGAAAATCAACAACATTGTTATATATTGTTCCAAACCTTAAACACACGTATGATTCCTTCATCAACATGAAGAAATACACACAAAATTTCATAAGTTCTTCTTAATTAACCTATCCAAACCATCATCGGGATGTATATATATATATATCTCTAATGTAAGATAAACTTTTAAGAAATTGTTGAGTGTATTTGTATGAGATGAGGTTTATATTCTCGATGTACATAAAGGACGTACGAAATTTCCATAATTTGCGGTGAAGATTGCCTCTTTTCTTTGAGTCCCGCACGTTACGGAGCCATTTTAAATCGACATTAATTTATATAATTGTATTAATTACACAGTTTCTATAATTCTGTAAAGAATGTTTTTCCATAAAGGAGAAACAATTTATGTCATAATATATCGTTGATTTTTATCGTAAAATCGTTTAATCAAACGTGATTGTCTTCGCTACAAATTTTTATTAATAGAAAAAAAAAAACTAATCGCTATCTCTTCTTAATAAAAAAACCTAACCGTTCAACGTCTCATACTTGAATTAATTAATAGCATCCACACCGGTCTACGAAATAATATGCTAATTTTTATTTCAAGACTCTCATTTTTCGCTTTAGATTTTTTTTTTAATGTAAATGGTAATAATGATAATAATATAATAATATACATTCACATAAAAAATTATTATTATATAAAATTTAATAACCAAATTAATTCTTCGATATACTCGATTGCTTCAATAGGTCAAAATAAGATTCTAAATTCATCAAATCAACAATATATGAGAGGCCCACGTTCAAATTTTCAAAGATTAAAGTGCAAGGTTGACATTCTTAATTAGTTTCTTAAGAACATTCCCTCATACTATATATGATACAAAATCCCAACCCAATGCCATTACAACCCACATCTTTTTTTCCGGTCAAGAACAAAATGTTGGGGAAGAAGATAAGTTCTGTTAAGAGCCTAGGCAAGAGGGTTAAGATTCGGGGTGACATTAAGCGGTCACAATCCGAGCGGTTGCTCAAGGATGGTGAAGAAGTAGCAAGCATATCGTCTTCCTGTTCTTCACCATCCCGCAAAACCCCAACTGGGTTTTTCGCCCTTTATGTGGGTGAGGAAAGACAAAAGTTTGTTGTCCCGACGGGCTACCTGTCTCACCCTCTTTTCAAGATGGTGTTAGAGAAGTCGTCGGAGGAGTTTGGGTTCGACCAGAAGAACGGATTAGTCGTTCCATGTAGTGTCAATGCTTTTCAAGAGGTGGTAGGTGTTGTGGAGTCTTGTAATGGAAAATGTGATTTGAGTCATTTGGTTGAAGAGTTTATTTAGGGGAGATAATGCACCTAGAGAGAGTAAATAGTTGATGTAGCTAGCCTTGTATATTAGTACGTTACACCTGGTTTTAATCCGGACTATCTATGTAAGGAGTGATGTTGAAGAAAGGATGTTTTTAAAGGGGGCTTTTAAGAACTGGTTTGGTTTGTATGAAAATATGAAATATGAAAGGCATTGTTTTTGGGTTTAGATCCGAACCCGATTTTAAGTCAAATATGTTGAGACGGCTTAAACCAAGTTTGACTAAATGTAAGTAACCTCTCAAAAGTCCACCTAATGTAAGTTGGCCTTCCATTCTAAGTGGCTTAGTTTGGACTTAGGAATTAAATATTGTGCCCATGAAAGGCACATGTATCAAGCTAGTCAGATCAGACTTCACCTAAATGAACGGGCAGATCAAAATCGGAGAACCCACCTTCAAATTTTCAAAAAGTCTCATTCATCCTGTTGCTGCCTCACATTCCATTTTCACCAACCTCGAAATTCATCACAGGTTTAGAGAGAGAGAGAGAAACATTCGATCGAAGAAAACGTTAAGCTCTATGCTCATTTCTTTTAAAAGTACTAGAAGTGAAAGATCTACTAGTGATTGATGCATTTTGTAATTTTGATAAGAATGTTGTTTTCTGCAATCTATGTGTGAAATCCACTGTTTTTTTGTCTTACTTTGGAAGGCCATTTAGTGAAGCTAGGAAATTGCTTTGGGCATTATTAGATTGCTAAAGATGAACAATATAAACAAAGCTATCACGGAGATTGTTGCTACAAGAATCGCCGGCAAGAGTTAAGACTTGTATAATAATGTAAAGAGTGACTTATTCGAATCGGATCGGTTTATATGGTGTTTCCTCATTGTCTGTCTTCTTCTTGGGTCAAGATGCAAACCGCAATCAAAAGAAATATGTTACAAAGCCCTAGAGTTTACGCTCTAAGGGCACTTTAACACTCAAGTGAGTATTAGAAGATATATCATGAGGGAGGTATCTAAAATATAAATATCCAATTTAAAAGAAATGTGATGAGTGTAGAGATAAAAAAAGATTAACTAATGTAATGAAAAGGTGAACACCTTATTATGTGGGGAGAAAATCATGAGTCAAACTCGAATGGACCCTTTTGCCTTGGGCTTATTAGAATTGACGAAGCCTGGGCTGGTCCAGTATATTTTCTTATGTACGATAGAGAAGTATCATCTACAACCAACTGAAGGTTGACTTGACTGAAGATATCAACGAGCGGTTTTCTTAGTTTATTTTATGTTTGACGTTATTTATTTTTAAAATTTTCCTATTTACGTAATATGTATATTTTATTTTTGTTGAATTTAATTATCTAGATTGCAATTTACATTTTCTAAAAGTAAAAAAAAAAAATTTAATAAAATATTCAATAACACCACATAACATAACATAAATGTATCACCCATATAAAGTCTAAGTTTTTCAATTTTGTCAAACACATTATTTGCGGACCATCCTCTATTGTTGAAGGTAACATCATTGGAATCACCTTCCCGTTACCATCATCTGTCGTTAGCTTTTAATAAGTTAATCTTGACTCATTTATGAATGAATGAGCTCATTTATAACCGTACATATGATATACTATAAAGTTTAAAAAAAAATTATAATGAACAAATTAATATTTTTAATTGTATGAAAACAAAACTCTGTTCGGAATCTTCTTGGAACCCTTAGATTTATATTTGCCTGTTCGGTGATATTTCATTGAATTATTACGAAACCGACAGAATAAAATCAAAAGGCATGTGTGGACTTGGAAAAACGAGAATTAATTGTGTTGATTTTTATTTATTTATTTTTAAATTGTGTTGAATTTTTGGAGTACAATTGTACGAACGAGCACACACAGATTAGTCGACATTTTCGGTTCCACGACTCATTTTTCCCTTAGGTGGTGGTTCACGTGACCACTACACGATGATTGTGATACAAAAAATGCACCGTCTTGAAAACTTCAATTTCAAAGAAATTCAAACTCAATTTGTTAATTTTGTGTCATGTTTACTTTTTTTTTTAACAGCTATTTTTTTTTTTATTTCACCAATTTTACACCATTAAAAATGTTTGAACCTTGGTATACAACAAAGAGACTTCATGTTTACTTCTACTTGGTATTTTGTTTTACACCAAAGAGGCTTCATGTTTACTTCTACTTGGTATTTTGTTTTGTATATGTGGGCTGGTAAATGAGGATATCTACACTTGGGCTCAAGTGAGTTGGGCTTGGATTGGTAGTTGGATCACACGCGGGTTGTTAAAAACCGGGCAAGCATCTGGATATTACTTAAAAAACGATGTTGCTACTAGGGTCATAGGGTGGAAATCAAGTTTCCGTCTCCCAAAGTACCTCACTCATTCTCTCAAAGTTCTAGGGTTTTCTCTTTGTTCACTAATCTGAGTTCATATTTATTACTTTGTTGAATCTGTTGTTTCCTGTAGATCTTAGTGTTCATTTATGAGAGTTATAGCTTGTTGATCGAATAATCAAATTGGTGATTCTCTGTCTGTAATAGGTTAGGCTAATTTTGAGTTTTAAGTGCTTGTTTTTGGGGTAATAAACATGTGGTTTGGGTATCTTCTTCTTGATTGCCAAGTGTATGCAAAGACGTGTTAGAATTTTGAATGCTTGGAAACTCCAGAAAGCGTGATTCACTTTCGGACTGAAAATCTCGAGGGTTCGCTCAAGATTTCAATCGGATACGATCTGTAGATCTTTTCGAATTCAAGAAATTTTTGATCGTGAAGAAGAACCGAACCAGAAAATTTGATATAATCGTACGTATTCACCAGGGGAGCGTATATGCAGTTATTTAGGATAACTGCTATACGATTTTACACAATTAGTCCCTCGAATTTCATTAATGCCAGCTCGACCCCAGCCAGAGGCTCGGCCCCTTGGACCCCGCCAGGGGCTGCCGCCCCTTGGACCCCGCTCTCTCGGGGGCGCTGCCCCCGAACCCCCACCAAGGGGGCGTTGCCCCCTTGGAACCCCCTAACCTTATCGTGACGAGCGTGCACTACCCCGCACCACCGAACCCGACCGATATAAGTTAGAAGACGTATCGATTCATAATTAATCCAATTATACTAAAATAGCAACAAGACGAAGATGACAAACACTTGAGAATGTTTTATTTCTCAGTAAAATTCGATCCCCAAAAATCAGAATTAGAATCAAAATCAACGTTGTTTGATCTCTAAAATTTGACACACTTTCACTTGAATATCATTTTATCATCTTCGCTCACTCATTATCCATTTGCGGAGCATATATAATGGATGCAACTTTTTTCTTTTAATTTATTTTTTACTAGTTAGTAACCCGTAAACTATACGGGTTGAATTTTGGTTCATAAAATAAGATAAATAAAGAAAAAAAGATGATAAGAGATTTCAAAATTTAAGTTTATAAATTTTAAAAAATTTAAGTTTCATTACATTAATTAGAACTAAAAATTTTATTAATGTAAGGTTCAATTTTATATTTGGAAAATTGAAATAATATACTGAATTTATTTAAAATTTATATATTGATTTAATCTAATGTAGACATGTAGACATGATGATGTGAAGGTCTTAGAAAAAAGTAATATGACAACCATTTTATTGCTTTATTAGGATATTATGATTAGGATTAATTAATAAAGATACATCAATATAACAAAATAAACAACTAAAGAAAAGATTATGAAATATCCATTTGGCTAAACTTTTCTCTTAAAATATCCATTTGAAAAATCAATCCCCTAAAATGTTCATTTTTCTATGGTCGTCTGAACCTAAATTACAAATCGCCCGAGCCTAAAACATGGTCGGACGAACCTAAAGTATGATCGACCGAGACTAAAGTATGGTCGTCCTAACCTAAAAGTCACTCAAACCTAAATAAATTCAGGATTTTATCGACTCCTTCCTATGGTCGATCAACCATAGCATAAAGTTCATGATTTCATTTTTTTTTATTATGACTTTCTAGTTAGTTTGGATTACTATTTGTTTTTCATTTATAACTTTAAAAATACTATGTTTTATGAAAATTTGATAATATTGTTGTGACTTGCTCATTTTATCTACATGTCATAATTTTTTAGAAAATGGAGCCGGGTGAAATTTATATTGACCGTTTCGATACAAATTTGAACGAGCTCGCTTTTTAAAAAATATATCGACAAGTAAATAAAATGAGCACGTCATAACCGTATAATCAAAATTTTATAAAACGTTGTATGTTTAAAGTAATAGTAGAAAAACAAATTTTTATCAAAATTAATTAAAAAGTATAATTTGGAAATTCAAATTTAGAGTTTTGGGGAATCGACCATACGTAGTAGTCGATCGACTACATAAGGGGAGGGGGTATGGTTGCCTTGTGGCTTCAAGGAGCCATGCTCCCCAACCAATCATCATGTGCCAACTCATTTTTCATGTTTTTGAAGCCTTGTCAAGCCACACCACAAGGTATGGTTGCCTTGTGGCTTGGAGAAGCCACCGAAAAATTAACTTTTTTTTTTTTTTTGATTTTTAACAACTTTTAATAAACAAACAACTTTTATATAAAAAAACAAACACTAGCATTACGAATACAATTGAAGTAAACAATATTCATTAAAACAAAATATTCATTAAAACAAAAATAAAATTACAACTTACAAAACATTCACTAAAAAAAAAAATTACAACTTTTATTAAAAAAAAAAAACAAATCTAGGGTTGAGGATTTGCGTTCACCTCCTCCTCGGTTAAAAACACATCCATTGTGTTTTGGATGTGCTCGGTGATATCGAATCTGAGTTTAAAATGAGTCTCACTATCTCGCAATTCGAAAATAACATTCGGGTCAAGAACCCGGTTAACTGGCGGATCTCGAATGTGGACCGGTGATATAGCAAGGCCATTGTCTTTGAGAGTCATGTTGTGTAGAATGATGACCGTGTACATAATGTTCTCCATTAGCTTTTTTTTTATTGGACGACCCTTTCGATCCACTATTGCCCACTTTTCCTTTATCCGACCAAACGCTCTCTCGACGTCTTTTCTAGCCCCCTCTTGTATCTTCTTCATTTTCTTCTCTTTAATCTCATAAGGATGTGGAAATGCCTTCACAAAGACCGACCAAGGGGGATATATGCCATCCGCAAGGTAATATCCACGTTTGTACTCTCGACCGTTACAAACAAATGGCATTCTAGGTGCAACTCCATGCATCCCAATGAGTACAATCGATACTACCTATCATACCCGGAATACCATGCTTTTCTAAATGGGCATTATATAAAAGAGTGATATCGTGGCTAGTAGGTGCACGCAAAAATTCATCTTTGTAAAGCTTAATTACGGCGTCACAAAAATAGTGTAGGCATTCACGTGCAGTTCTTTCAGAAAAATCTAAAGATTCATCATATTCGTCAGGAACGTTACCGTATGCGAGTTGACGAATAGCCACCGTGCACTTTTGTAAAGGCGTGAAACTTTCTCTCTTCGCCGCGTCCAAACGGGGTGTGAACCACGGAAAGTTGTTTGTGATGTCGTCAACAATCTTCAAAAATAACCGTTTAGACATACGGAATCGGTCTTTAAAAATCCCCTCGTGGTAACGGGGATTTTCGGCAAAATAAAGCTCCACCAATCGTTGGTGACCGTTTTCACGATCACGATAAATACTTCTCCTCCGTTTAGGAGCGGAAACCTCTTCTTGTTCTTCTTGTTCTTCTTGTTGGATGACGTTAACACATAGGTTAAGGTAATTCATCGCGTCCTCGTACGAACCATCGGAGCTGCTTGACGAAGTCCCAATCTCGGGTGGTGGAATAAAGTCGGCCTCATCGTAATAACTCATTTTATAAAAAAATTGGTAGAGAGAATTGGAAATGAAATAGGAGTAGAGTGTGGTTTTTAAAATATTTGGGTTTGTATATATAGTAAATTAGAAAAAAAAAAAAAAAAAAGGGTAAAGAGCCGTTAGGCTCAACGGTCAAATAACGGCTAGAAAATAGCCGGCTCTCGACGGCATGGAGGAACCGGACAAGAAACAAAATGGGGAGCCATGGGGGGGAGCCGCCCTTGGCGGTATGGTTGCCGGGTGGAGCCGGCCGGCTCTCTTTGGAACCGGGGGCGGTAACCCTCACCATACCGCCTCCCCTAAGTAGCAACCAAATTGTTATATTTTCCATGTGTATCTTTTAAATTGACGTTTAGTAAAAATATGATTGAATTTAGGTATAATTGAAAAATCATAATCTATGGTCGATTTCGATCATACTTGAATGAACATTTTAAGAATAAAAAAGTCAAGTGCACATATTAAGGAATTATTTAGCCACATGAACATTTTGGGAGTTTATCATAACTAAAACATTCGTTACCTTGAAAATTGTAAAATATGTTTTCAAGATTGTGATTATCTATATCTATACTTCTATACTTCTATATCTATCTATCTATCTATACTATATAATAAACACAAGTTTTTTATGTCTAGGTGGCACAATTTAAGGTATGCCACATATGATTAGCTTATGTGTCATTTTTATAGATTTTTGAATTAAAAAATTAAATTGTATTTATAAAAAGGAAAGACATTATAATTAAAAATAAAAAATTAAATTCTTTCCATACAAAAATTATCCATATTTGTTTTACAATACCATAACTTTGATTCATTATATCTCCTTTCATTTCTCAGTAAAAATTTGATCCGTAAATTGCTTTGGGTTCATGCAAAAAAAACCTAACAAAACTAGATCCATATTGCTTAGGTTTTGATCAACGAATGATTGTGAACGAATCAAAAAACAAAGTCGCGACTTTCTAAACCCACCATTGATGAATTTGAATTCCAATTCGATCAATCATTTAATAGTTAGAAAAAAAACTTTAATGTTTTACTTCGTTTAATTGTTTTTATATCACATCCCCGGGTATTTACCCGGGGCACTAACTAGTTTATAATTATATAAACTTATCATATTTTCATATAAGTGCATTATAACACCGTATAGATTGAATGTTGTTGAAATTGTTTAATTTAAGTGGTCGAGTGTCTTTGTAAGAGATAAGGTTTTTTCTTGATGTATGGTGACTCAACCATTAGACTTAAAGGTACATAAGAATGTACGAAATTTCCTTTATTTATGGTGAAGATTGCATTTTTTCTTTCAGTCTCGCACGTTACGGAGACCATTTTAAATTGACAGATTTGTTGTAATAGTTTGACTACTTCTTTTTGGTATTTTAATAAATTATATCAATCACACACATAAACAATTGAATTGATTATTTCGTTCCCATTACTTATCATTTCATCATGCCACCCACCATCCAATCCATTTGGCAGTTATAGCCATTTCGATGCCCATCTTCAACTCTAAATGTTAAAGTTGTTAAATTTTAAATGATCGATGACTAGATTAATTAATTGCAATCCTACAATAATACGAATAACATATCGTTGAATTTTATCGTCTAATGGTTTAAACAAACGTGATTGCCGTGCTACAAATGTTTGTTAACAGAGGAAAACCTAATCACTTATTTTAATAGTTAAAAAACAAAATCATTTTCTCTTCATAATTAAAAACCTAATGCTTAATTAAACGCAGTCATATTTTAGATTAATTAGTAGCATCAAATTATTGTACTAAATCAAATTATTGTTTTATTTAAATTTAAGCGAAAAGTTTTCCAAAAAAAAATTATAATAATATATTATATTAATTTATAACCAAATTAATTCTTTGATATACTCGATTGCTTTGATAAGTCAAAATAAGATTCTAAATCATGAAAGCAAAATATGAGAGGCCCACGTTAAAACTTACAAAAATAAAAGTCCGAAGGTTGACTTTCTTAGTTTGTTCAAAACATTCCCTCATACTATATATGATACAAATGCTCCCCACCCAATGAATGCCATTACCCACCACATCTTTCTTTCCGCCAAGAACAAAATGTTGGGGAAGAAGATAGGTTCGGTTAAGAGCCTAGGCAAGAGGGCTAAGATTCGGGGTGACATTAAGCGGTCACAATCTCAGCCGTTGCTCAAGGATGGTGAAGAAGCAACAAGCATTTCGTCTTTCTGTTCTTCACCATCCTGCAAAACCCCAACTGGGTTTTTCGCTGTCTATGTCGGTGAGGAAAGACAAAGGTTTGTTGTCCCGACGGGCTATTTGTCTCACCCTCTATTTAAGATGGTGCTAGAGAAGTCGTCGGAGGAGTTTGGGTTCGACCAGAAGAATGGGTTGGTGGTTCCATGTAGTGTCAATGCTTTTCAAGAGGTGGTAGGTGTTGTGGAGTCTTGTAATGGAAAATGTGATTTGAGTCATTTGGTTGAAGAGTTTATTTAGAGGATATATGCACCTAGAGAGGGTAAATAGTTGATGTAGCCTTGTGTATTAGTCACACTTGGTTTTGATACACTAGATATATTTTTGTCATTATTTAGTTGTTAGTGTGAAGAATTTATCAGTTATATGTCAAATGATTATGCCCCATTGAGTTTGGTTCCCGATTTAACATGTCTAACAAGCTAATCCGATTTAAAAATCATGTGTGGGGTGTTTTAGTCTTGAAAAACTGGATATATAACCCGTAAACTTTTGGTTTATGATTGATGCTATTGTCTCATACAAAGTGTTTGGTTTGTTAAAATGCAATGAAAGTGAAACATAAAAGTTACTTATCATTAATTCATAAAATTTCTTATGACTAAAACTGAATTGAAAGAATAAAATTTTAGAAAGTGTCTGGTTTGTTGAAATGCAATGGAATTGATACATGAAATTTACTTATGTTTAATTCATAAAATTTCTTAATGACTAAAACTGAATTCAAAGAACAAAATATTTGGTGGAGGATGAAAAGATTAGAATTGAAATGAATTCCATCAAATTTATGCAATCCAATGTCCATTCGATCCTCTTTATATAGTTCATATATCCTTATTTGTGTTTGTGCTTGATGATGTAGAGCAAATGTCTTTAAGAACCAGTATGGTTTGTATGAAAACAATGATGAATCTTAAATATTTAAAAAGGGGGTCGGTATATAATTTTTTTTAGGGAACGAGGTAAAATTTAATAGTACTAAACAAAAATATAAGCGACGGGGACCATCTCGGATTTTGAGAATATCATTGCCATATATGAAAATATGAAATCCAGTAGGCATTATTTTTGTGTCTGTAATCGGAATTATTAGAAAACTAAATATGTTGAGACGGTTGGAACTAAGTTTGGAGTTTTTTTTTTTTCCCGAAAGGTTGGTGAAAATTTTATTTACTAAAATGGATGATTTAAGAAATATTTACCAAAATTAGTGTGTTTTCATGAAGAGCTCACTTTCTTACTCTTATTTTTATTGGATAAATTAAAAAAAAGTACATTTAGGCTGTGTTTGGCGCACTAGCTAAAAAACTAGCTGATAAATTATAAGCTAGCTGTTAGCTGATAAATTATAAGTTAGCTGATAAAAAATAACGTTTGGTAAAAACTAGCTGATAAACTAGCTGAAAAATATAAAATGACATAAAAATACATGTCATAAATGTAAATAAATATATTTATTTATAAGTTATGGAAAGGGTAAAACTGGAAATATTATAAAAGCTAGTTGAAACGCTACTCCAACTAGCTTTTCAAAAGCTAACTTATAAGCTAGCTTATAAGCTAGGTTTTTGACGTTACCAAACGGGGCTTTTAAAAAAAGCTAGTTTATTAAAAAAAGCTCTGTTTGGTAACGTCAAAAGCTACCTTATAAGCTACCTGACAAGTTAGCTCAGCTTATGGCGCGCCAAACACAACCTAAAAAAGTTCTTGCTTTTCAATAAATTCAAATATATATATATATATTTTGTTAGATTACAATACTAGGTTAGTAACCCGTGTACTACACGGGCTGAATACAAATTTATAATATTAGATAAATACAAAAAAGAAAATAATGATCAAGAAATTTAAAAATTATGATTGATATAAAATTCTTATAATATATTAAATAATAATTTAATACAATTAAAAAAAATTTATGTTTGACAAGTTGTTGATTATTAAAAAAAAAGACTAAAATTATTGATTAATTAATCAAATCTATATCAGTTTTATCAAAATTTTAAAATAAAAATTTAGTCTTGATAAAATTGGTAATTATCTTAATTGATGATTTACTAAATTGGTAATTTAATGTGAGCTTGACATGTGGCGTGGTGATGCGGAGAATCTTTATAAATGAGACATGTGACATAATTTTTATTGCTTTATTAGAATTAATATTTTCTAAATGTATTCATATGTTTTCTTTCTTTATGAATTTCTAAAAATAGCACTTTTTTTTAAAGATACTCGATACAGAAAAAAATGGTTCTAATTAAATGAAAGTTAAAAAATACATTGATAGAAGAATTAATAATATACTTTTTTAGAATATCTTGATCTAACAAAAATGGTTTTATTTTGTTATTTGTATCGAGTCTCGATCTTTTTCATTCGGTTTGTTAATAAACGTACTCTCTTTCCTATTTTCAGTACTTTTTACAAAAGTTTAAGAAAAGGTTATTGTATGATAAAAACATTTTGTTGGATCAATATATCTTATAAAAAGTTTTTGAATTGTTTTATGAATGTATTTTTAATTTTCGTTTCATTAGAATCAATTATTTTTCTTTTTAAATATCTTTTTATCCAATAAAAATAAGAGTGAAAAAGTGATCTTTTCAAAAAAAAAAAAAAAAACCATTCATTTTGCTTTATATTTCTCAAATAATTCATTTGATAAATAAGTTTCCCCTCACACCCTTCTATGTTGTATGACTTGTATCCTCTTTTAGGGAAAAACTCCCAAAGTTGAACATCTACTGTCCACCTGACGTAAGTTGGGCTTCTGTTCTGAATGGGCTAATTTGGACCTTTTTAAAGTGACTATTGGGCCGTGAAATTCTCATGTGACAGTCAGATCAGACTTCATCTAAATGAACGGTCAGATCAGAATCGGAGAACCACCTTCGAATTTTCAAAAACTCTCATTCATCCCGCTGCTACTGCCTCATATTCCATTTTCATCAATCTCCACATTCATCACAGATTTGAAGAGAAAGAGACAAACATTCGATCGAAGAAATTATCCGGCCGCCACCATCTGCACACACCTGCACACACTATCTGTGTGTAAATATGTCCGGCCGCCATGAAAAGGGCGTCAATGTCCAGGTGCTTTTGCGTTGCAGGTATCGGGAGCCTATATTGTTGTTATTCTCTATGCTCGTTTGTTTTGCGTTTCTTTTGAAAATACTAGAAGCGAAAGATCTGCTAGGGATTGATGCGTTTTGTAATTTTGATAAGAATGTTGTTTTACTGCGATCTGTGCTTGAAATTCGTTGTTTTATTTGTTTGTTTGACTCTGGCAGGCCGTTTAGTAGCGATGAGTTGAAGAACAATGCACCTCAGGTGGTGACGTGTAACGATTATCTGAGGGAAGTTGCGGTTTCTCAGAGCATTGCTGGGAAGCAAATAGATAGGGTTTTTACTTTTGACAAGGTATCTCATTTATGATGATATGTATATTCAATTGCATTCTAATTAGGGCTTTATTGAATCTAGCATTCTGATTAGGGCTTTATTGAATCTGGCATTCTGATTAGGGCTTTATAGAATCTTGCAACCTGTTCCACTTTTTATGTTTTTACAGTTTATCCATGATTTCGGTTTAGGCCGTGTTTGGCGTGCCATAAGCTAGCTTATAAGCTAGCTTTTTGACGTTACCAAACGGAGCTTTTTTTAATAAGTTAGCTTTTTCTAAAAGCCCAGTTTGGTAACGTAAAAAAACTAGCTTTTGAAAAGCTAGTTGGAGTAGCGTTTCAACTAGCTTTTATAATATTTTCAGTTTTACCCTTCCCTAACTTATAAATAAATATATTTATTTACATTTATGACATGTACTTTTATGTCATTTTATATTTTTCAGCTAGTTTTTACCAAATGTTATTTTTTATCGGCTAGCTTATCAGCTAGCTTATAATTTACCAGCTAGCAGCTAGCTTATCAGTAACTTATCGCAACTAGCTTATCAGCTAGCAGCTAGCTAGCTGCTAGCTGATAAGCTAGTGCGCCAAACACACCCTTAGTCTATAGGAAAGTGTCTCAAAATTATTATTTTTTTCATCTTCTTAGTAAAGCTCTGCAATGAATGGAGGTGTCAATTGAAGAAATTGTTTTCTAAATGGCTGAGTGGATTTTAAGATAACTTCTTTGACGGTATTATTTTTTCAGATAAGGAAGGTCAAGTAGAGAAAACATTCACACCCCGTGTTAGTAGTGATACAGTATTGAAGACATTGTAATTAATAGCTAAGCGACTGTTTATTGAGTACTTTAAGGATTCAATTTTATAGCTCGCCTTCAGAGCTCGTTGTCTAGATGAGTCATTCGTTTTAGGTTTGACACCACATCATTTTCCAATATATGAAATACCCTAGCATATCTTTTCCATTATTATCTGTTATTATTATTAACTACATCATGGTTATTAGTGTTGTTTTGAACCTCAATGGAAAAGGAAAAAAAAATGACTTCATTTTGTAATTAGGGTGTTTCTATTAAGATAATCTTCTATCTGTTTCTGGATGTGGAATAAATTGAAGAGGAACAATAAACTTAAGTAACTCCATAGTCTAATACCAGTGTATTTGGCTCACCTTCTTCTGGTTGATAATGCATTATTAGCAGACAAGTAATAAATGATTCCGACTTTTCCAAAAATATGGCAGGTTTTTGGCCCTTCAGCTCAGCAAAAAGATTTATATGAACAAGCTGTTATTCCAATTGTAAATGAAGTCTTAGAAGGCTTCAATTGCACCATTTTTGCCTATGGACAGACAGGCACAGGAAAAACATACACCATGGAAGGAGAATGCAAGAGGGCCAAGGTATTATATATTTTAGAAGTACATTAGCCTTTAATTATGCATTAATCATTTGTTCAATGTTAACACTACGTAATTTATTTGTTATCAGAGTGGGCCAAACGGAGAACTGCCATTAGAAGCTGGTGTAATACCAAGATCAGTGAAACAAATCTTTGACACATTGGAGGGTCAAAATGCAGAGTATAGTGTTAAAGTAACATTTTTAGAGCTGTATAATGAAGAAATCACCGATTTACTTGCTCCTGAAGAAATATCAAAAATTGGTATTGAAGATAAACAGAAAAAAATCTTGCCTTTAATGGAAGATGGTAAAGGTGGAGTTCTTGTTAGAGGTTTAGAAGAGGAGATTGTAACAAGTGCAAGTGAAATATTTACATTACTTGAGAGGGGGTCTGCCAAACGTCGAACTGCAGAGACTTTATTAAATAAACAATCCAGGTTATCATTTTTTCTGCAAGCTAATCACAATTTTGTATTTTTTGGTAATTCAAAGTCCATTAATTCTTACATGTAAGGTTTATTTTTTTTTGTTCAGTCGGTCACATTCACTATTTTCCATTACGATACACATTAAAGAGTCAACCCCAGAAGGTGAAGAACTTATCAAATGTGGGAAACTAAATCTGGTAGATTTAGCTGGTTCAGAAAACATTTCCCGTTCAGGTGCAAGGGAGGTACTAATTTAACTAGTCTTTGTTAACTCATATTTGAGTTATTATTTTCTAGTGACAGAAAGTAGATTTTTCATTTTTACTTCATGATGTCCGTGGTAAACATATGTAAATTTTTATTTTCTTTAGGGCCGTGCAAGAGAAGCTGGAGAAATAAATAAAAGTCTACTTACTTTGGGACGAGTAATAAATGCTTTAGTGGAGCATCTTGGTCACATCCCTTATCGGTTTGTATTATTTCTTGAGTCGTCAATCTTTCTAAACTTCACTTTACTGTTGGATTATTGTTGTATATCGTGTTTTTTTCTCTATAAGTTATGACCTTTTTTATATGCTAAACTTATGTACTTTTTATCAATTTAAATTTCAGGGATAGTAAACTGACTCGTCTACTTCGTGATTCATTGGGTGGAAGGACCAAGACATGTATCATTGCCACTGTGTCACCTGCTGTTCATTGTCTTGAAGAGACTTTGAGCACATTAGACTATGCCCACAGGGCAAAGAATATTAAGAACAAGCCAGAGGTATACCACAATCTGAAAAATCTATTTTATTTCTCCATTTATATATTTAACCTTTCCTTGTCTATGTGTAGGTAAATCAGAAAATGATGAAAACAACTCTCATCAAGGACCTTTATGGTGAAATTGAAAGACTCAAAGCTGGTAAATAATTTCATTGTATGATAAGATCTTGGAGAATCTAAAATGGGAATTAATTTGGAATAACTAATATGGTATCGTCTCTTTTGAGAACTTTTTGTTCACAGAGGTTTATGCTTCTCGTGAGAAAAGTGGCGTTTATCTACCAAAAGAGCGATATTACCAAGAGGAAATGGAACGAAAGGTATCAAAACTTGTCGACCTTCACATCATTTTGATATATAATGTTATGTATTTACTATCAAATATATTATTCCTCATAGCATTTTTCTTCCAACCCTAAAGCTGTTGCCTTTCTGTGTTTATATTTTTTTCTTCCAATTTTCAATCTTGACAAGGAACATGCGATGCATTTTTATTTTGAGGTTAACAGCACATGATGACATGCTATTATGTTTTTACCTACTCTTGTAATATTACTTTTTGTTTAGTCAATGGCAGATCAAATTGAACAAATGGGAATCAAGATGGAAAACCAACAAAAGGTTTGTTATATTGGTTATTGTAGTTCACTTGGTATGGCAATTTTGTTTACATATTCTTTGGTGATATTCACAGCAATTTGAGGAATTGAAAACTCAATTTAACACCCGGGTGGAAGAGTGTTCTGCTTTGAGCTGCAAACTTGAGTCTACGCAGGTAACTAAAACTTATGATTGACGGCATTTTTGTGGCTTTTAAAAAAAAAATTTAATTTCCTTGATAATAACAGCTTGTTCACTTTTTTATTTAGAACACCTTGAACCAAACCACTAAGGTGTTAGCTAACACTGAGGAAACTTTAAAGAAATGTCAGTATGCTCTCACGGAGCGAGATTTTATCATACAAGAACAGAAAAAAGCAGGTATATTTTTCTCTGTTAGTGTGAATATAATTATTACTTTTGTTTTTTACAAACAGTTAGAAATTGTGTACAGAAAATGCATTGGCACACCAAGCATGTGTTCTCCGATCTGACTTAGAGAAATCTCTCCAGGACAATGCGTCATTGTTTTTGAAAATTGGTATGTATTATCTATAATATTCATACATACGTCAATTCATATGTATATTATCTTTCTCATCTTTGTTGCAGCAAGAGAGGATAAACTGAATGCTGGAAACAGATCTGTTGTAAATAAGTTTGAATCTGAGCTGGCACAAGATGTTAGTTCTCTTTGCAACATGGTGGCTGCGTCAGTGTCCCAACAAAGTGAACAACTACATTGCATTGAGAAGTTTTGTGACACCTTTATCAACATAAATGATAAGGTACTTCTTGATTTATAACTTCATGTATATGATGTGTCTACAAATTAATGATATTTGATTGCTTATATAATTTAATGGTACAGGCCATCACTGATTTAAAGAAAAAAGTATCTGCATCAAGTAATTTATTTATTTCTCATATTGAAGACATGGAAAATGTTGTACGTTTGCACAAAGCAAGTGCTAATGACAGTTTAGAGGATATATCTGCCAATGCTTCTTCTAATGCTCGTAGTGTTGAAAAAGTAAGTTCAAATAGTTAATTAGCACTCATTAAACTTGTTTCTAGTATTAATCATTATAAAATATGAATTATACTGTTTTTATAGCTATTGGTCGAAGAAGCTGCAAAAGGACATTCTATATTTGACGAACTTCATGGCACTTTATCAACTCAGCAAGGAGAGATTGTGGTTTTTGCTAGAGAGCTTCGAAAGGTTTGTGTTTTTGTTTACATGAGAACTTAATTGGCGCTTGTGATTTTAGTTTTTAGTTATGTTAAATGGAATTTTGGATGTTTAATTTTTTTCAGAGATTTAATGATAGCATTCATCACACAACAAATATATCCGAGTTCATTAATGGTGTATGTGATAAGCTGATGAACGAATCCAAACTGATAGGAAATCATGTTAATCAAGTTGGTGAGATGCAGGCAAAAAATATAGATGAATTCCAGAAGACATATGAGGTACTTCAAAACTTTAAAAGATAAGTATATAACAACCAATTTTCCCTAATATTATAATAATAAATTCCCTCAGGAGCAATCAAGATCTGATGCACAGAAACTTCTTGCTGAAGTAACAAGTTTAGTCTCGAGTCATTTAAGTCGGCAAAAGGAGATGGTGGATGCAAGTTTGGCTGGTATAAGAGAAACCTGTTCAGGAAGCAAGATGGTTTTAGATGGGCATGTTTCTTCAATTGAGAATATTACAACAGATGCCAAACGAAAATGGCAAGACTTTTCTTTACAAACAGAAAATAATGCAAAAGAGGGTGCTGAGCTTTCTGCTGCTAAGCATTGCCGATTCGAATTATTGCTACAAAAATGGTAATTAAGTAATTCCATGCAATCTTCTTAATTTTGATGTTAATTAAAAGAGATTAGCTTATTAATGGTCTATTGAACTTTAACATACAGTGTTGATACTACTGAAATGGCATTAAATCATTCCAAAAAGACACATGAATCCATGACTGACATGGGTAACAAACATGTTTCTGCAATTGAGGAACTTGTTAGGTGAGTTATGTGCAATTCTCTAGTGTTAAAAATCTATAGGAAATATAATCAAAGTTTTGGAACAAAGTGTAGTTTTTATTATTAGTTATAATGCAATTCAACATGTAATTGTTTTTTTATAGAACTGCTTCTGAGAGCAACGAGCATCATGGTACTGAGATTAGTTCTGCAAGGAAAATTGCTGAAGAAGACGTGTTAAAGAATGTCGAGGAAATCATCAAACACATTGAAGGTATGTGTTGGGGGACTATTACTTTACTTTTGCAGAGATATTACAAAGAGTTTAGTATTATTACAAACTTTAAAGGTGGGTCAATTTGACCCATTGACAATGGGTCAATTTGTGCCGTTTGTCATAATTGTTTTACGCGTGCTTTTTCTACACAGGTACATCTCAAGAAGAGCTGGAGGCTGTTTCTGGAATTTTAGAAACCACAAAAGCACAAGCTGTGATTCTTGAAACTTTGCAAAATGATCACTCTACACAATCTCGTGCAATAGAGCAGAAAACACATGACACTTTCCAACAAAAATATATGGTAACATGTTGCAAGATCATTTCTTGATGAGTCATGCTCATACATATTGATATTTGATGGCAATAAAATGTAACTTTTTTGCAGGATTATGAACCAACGGGGAATACTCCTATAAGATGTGACACTGATATTCCTACTAAGATGACCATAGAATCCCTTCGGGCAACGCCAATGGAAACTCTAATGGAAGAATTTAGGGAAAATAATTCACCTGAATCTCTTGAAGTAAAGAAAGCAATGATTTCTCCTACTCCGCGATCACCGCTTGCAGAAATCAACTAAACAGAATCATGATATAATCAGTGTTTTTTGACCCATTTGTACTTGTTACTATGTATATTTCCAAAACAGAGAGATTGTGTTATAGGTGGATCAATCATTTTACATAGTCCCTGCTTGGGACTTGATGTGTTATTTTCACCAATTGAGTAGTCAGTAGAGATGTGTTCATTTTGTATTCTTTGGCACTAGATCTTGTTATGTAATGTAAGATTTTTGTTCACTTGAAAAATTGCCCATCATTTTGGTTCCTCAGGTATGGGATGGTATGAAGATTTTATGAAAGCATATTGCATGAGAGACAAGTAACTGAAAAATTTGAAAATATTAGGGTGTAGGCACTAAGCAATTACTCTAACCGGTTAGTCCCTCTAAAAAGCCTAACCAACTGATCGTCTGTTAGAATTGTTACTAACGGGTTATCCGTTACCAAGCGGTTATTTTTTACACCTCTACTTGTACTTAGAAAAATAAAATTAGTGTTCATGTGGATATACGCATGCTATATTATCACTTTAAAACCTTTTCATCATACTTCGCAAATTTTAATAAACTTTTAGTTGAAGATACACATAAACATAAAAGTTATTTGTACTTTGAAAAAATATAATTAGTGTTCATGTGGATATAAGCATGCTATATAATTACTTTAAAACTCTTTCATCTTACTTCACAAATTTTAATAAACTTTTAGTTGAAGATACACATAAACATAAAAGTTTTGTATTGAAAATTAACGTTTCCAAATAGTAGGTTTAGTTTAAGGCTATATGTAATGGGACGTTATAGGTTCCATAACGTCCCATTGCGTCCAAAACCCACTACACACGCCTTGGATAGCGCCCTTGCCCCTTTAGGCGTCATATATACAACGCCATGCCCCTTTTTGCATGATTGGTCCAATTTTATAGCCTTGATTCTGATTGGTTATATTTTTACTTTTTTAATAATGGGGTTTTATGGTGGCTATATTCACTACACTTATTTTTCTCATGGAGCCCACTGAACCTTACCTTCTAATGTGGAGATGAAGGGTTAAAATCTCATCTAACACAAAAAATTATAGAGGTGAGTCAAATGTTTTATTACAATGGGTTTTTGGGTGTTAGGTTTTCTCTACGATGAAAGAGGCGTCTAATCATCACACTTTTAGATTACTAGGTGGAAGAAAGAACTATTGAGACCATGGGGATTTGCTGTTAAAAAAAAGGTAAGTATTAAATATATTGAATGTGTTTGAAAATTAAGGTGTCTAAAAGTTTTGTCCACATCATAAGGTCCAAGAAAACATTAGCAGCTGTGAGGCTCCATGTTCAAACTCAAAAATCAAAGATTGCTTACTGCAAATTCATCCCTTGAAATCCTTGAAGCACAATATTTCTGCGCTGTTGCTTCCGTCTTATCAATTCCAGATGATGATCACACAACCCGTCAATTCTATAACCAGAAAACCCCAATGCTTGGTTCCCAGATTCAAGAAACATCACATCTGGACCCACAATTCTACCTTTCCGCCCTAATTAACTGTAAAAATCTGCACCAGATCAAATCCATTCACTCCCAGTTATCTGTTAATGGCTTGCTCAATGACCCTTTTTTAGCAAACAAGCTTTTGTATGTGTATTTACGTTACAATGCCCTGGATGATGCCCACAACCTGTTTGGTAAAATGCCTGAAAGAAACCCGGTTTCTTGGAGTGTTATGATTGGTGGGTTTGCTAAGGCTGGTAAATATTTGAACTGTTTTGACACATTTAGGGACTATTTTAGGTCTGGACAACAGCCTGATGTTTACACATTGCCCTCTGTGATAAGAGTTTGCAGGGATACACAAGATCTCAAAATGGGTAGAATAATTCATCACATTGTCCATAAATTCGGATTGCATACGAATACTTTCATATCCGCAGCACTTGTTGACATGTACGCGAAATGTGGTGTCATAGATGATGCAAGAAAGTTATTCGATACGATGAAAATGAAAGACCTTACGACATGGACTGTCATGATCGGTGCATATGCCGCTTGTGGAAACGCTAAAGAGTCGTTGGTTTTGTTTGATCAGATGCTAGAAATCGGTATTGTGCCTGATAAGATCTCCATGGTGACAGTTGTAAACGCCTGTGCGAAGTTAGGTGCCATGAATAAAGCTAAAATGATACATGATCTTATAAAGAAGCAATATCATTCGTTAGATGTGATTCTTGGTACTGCGATGATCGACATGTATGCAAAATGTGGCAGTATTGATACCGCTCGTGAGATATTTGAAAAAATGAGAGAAAAGAACGTTATATCATGGAGCACGATGATTGCAGCTTACGGGTATCACGGGCAAGGACAAAAAGCACTCGACTTGTTTCCTGTAATGTCAAGAAACCGAATCAAACCAAACAAAGTCACATTCGTTTCACTTCTATATGCTTGTAGTCACTCGGGTTTGGTTCAAGAAGGCCTCGAGATTTTCTCACTGATGCAAGAAAAGTACTTCATAAAACCCGATGTGAAGCATTACACGTGCATGGTTGATCTATTAGGCCGTGCTGGAAAGTTGGATCAAGCATTCGATATGATTGAAAACATGAAGGTTGAGAAAGATGTCGGTTTATGGTCTGCATTGCTTGGTGCGTGTCGGATCCATAACCATGTTGAAATGGCACAAAAAGCAGCCGAATCTCTTATCGAAATCCAGCCTCACAATCCCAGTCATTATGTTATGCTTTCCAACATTTACGCGAAAGCAGGGAAGTGGGAAAACATGGCCAAGATTCGCGCCCAAATGACCAACAAAAACCTTAAAAAGACTCCGGGTTTTACATGGGTGGAAGCACAAAACCAGGTTCACAAATTTAGCAGTGGTGATCACTCACATTGTGAATCCAAGAAGATTTATGAGAAACTAAAGAGTCTGATACAGAAACTGGAGGATTCTGGGTATGTTCCGGATACAGAATTTGTGTTGCATGATGTTAATGAGGAGCTTAAATTGGGAAACTTGTATGCACATAGTGAGAAACTTGCAATTGCATATGGTCTTATTAGTACACCCGAGGGGACCGTGATCCGTATGACTAAGAATCTTCGAGTGTGTGGCGATTGTCACACGTTTATGAAGTTCGTGTCGGTTGTTGAAGGGAGGGAGATAGTCGTCCGTGATGCGAAGCGGTTTCACCATGTCCGAGAAGGTGTTTGTTCGTGTGGTGACTATTGGTAAACGATCGATTGTTGATGATAGTTAAGATGCTTTTTAGTTTTCTTGTCTTGATCTTTTACATGAGTGTAAACATATGAATATTCTTAGATATTGGCAAACACTTACATTTTTTTCAAGGTCGGGATTGGCCGATACGTTTGACAGGTCCGGACCTGAAGTTAAATTACTGTCTTTGAAACTATAGAATTATATAACGCGTTCAATTTCATTTTCGTATTTGTTTCTTAGGGTGTGGAGTGGGAACTGGGAACTAGATGGGCATCGAGGAACCGTGAGGGCGCTTGAAACGCCACCCTTTCTATCGGATAAAAAAAGATTGAACCCCAACGGGGGACTTATATCACTGATCGCAAACGTATGCCTAACAAACCTAACTATTTTAATCAGAGATTTGTGGAGCCATTGGGATCTAGACCAAAAAATTTTAACAACAGATTCAAGAAGCTATGGGGCCGTTTAGTTGTGGAAAATGTTTTCTAGTTTTTCATTTCTGGTTTTCTAGAAAATGAAATGAGTTTTCCATCTCTAGAAAATACATGAAATTTTTTGAAAACGCGTTCAAATTTGAAAGATGGAATTTTCATTTTCAAAATTAGAAAACTAGAAAACATGTTCAAATCAATTGTTTTCTATTTGTTTTCTATCTCTACATTGTAACATCCCAAAATTTTAATAACTGAAATTCCCGTTAGCGTCTAGTCAAATTTAAATAACGTAGCCAAAATAACCCCTTTGGTTAGTAGAAATTATTCTTAGTTGAACTATGGGGTTTAATGTGTAAATTAGAGTTTTGGTTAATTTAAAACCAAAAACTGAAAATAGAGGGACTAGAATTGCTATTATGCAATAGTGAAATAAACAAAAGAAGGGAAGGAAGGAGGAGGTCGCATATGCGACCTGGAGAACGACCACAGCTCCCCTCCTCCCCCAAAATTCGAAATTCTGAAATTGAATGGCTAAAGGTTGCGAATTTCAGCAACTAACTTGGAATTGGAAGTGTTTTCACTCTCCTAACCTCAATTTTGCATCAAGTAAGTGTAACCCCAAACCCTTGCATGTGTAGATGTCGAAATTGGGGTTTAGAAATCTGCAAATTGATGTATGATGATGATGTTTTATGATGTTTAAATCAAGTGTCTACTTGTTGGAACTTAGATTTATGTGAATTTGTGGGTTAAAACCCCTAGCCATTAGATGGAACTCTCATGTTAGTCAACTACCTAGTAAAGTTGTGAAATTAGTAGTAAACCTTGAAATTCTTTATATTCATGATGATTTTGAGGTATGTATATAGTGAATTTGATAAATTGATAATGGGTTTGAAGGGATTCTACCCAAGGCTTAATATTGTAGGTTGAAGACCTAGAAAACTCATGGACATGAAGGCCAATTGATAATGCACACTAGGTGTTTGATATAATGCCTAAGAGAAACCAAAATGTTGGTAAAGCAACTAAAATGTTAGACTTGGAGCTTGAATGTTCTTAGGAAACAATATGATCAAAGGATGACCCATTATTGATGAAATAATGATCCATGGCTATCATGGTTAATGAATGCCTCTATTGACATTGTGTAGGAGATGAAACCGTGTAGGTAGAAACAAACATGGTAATATGCTTGAATCCCAATTATGTGGAAATATGCCATGTGTAGCAATGAATATATGTCATGTGTGGCAATGAAGTCATGTTAATGAAAATGTGATAATAATGCTATAATGATAAAGGTCCTAACCGTGTTAGTGACCCTTTAGGTGATCGAGTTGACCAAGGTAACAACCTAAGGTTGGTGGAAGTGGAAGCTCAAGATTCGCGAGGTAACATCGTTTATGTTACAAGTAGTAGATATGAAAATGTATAATTTCATATAAGTAAAATGAACTGTAGGATATACTAAATGGGTGATGAATGGTTTTAAGAACCATGAAGCCCAATTGCCAAAGGGCTCTCTAATGACTAAATTTGACCAATGGGAAGATTCGGAGGAATCAATATGTAAGTAACCAGTTACAATGAGCGGAAATGGGCTTATAAGCCTATGCCATGTAACAAGGAAAAGACGATCATAAATGGTTTATAGAACCATAGATCCTAAATGCCTAGTTATGGTCAAATGGAGCATTATGAGACACCAAGGGCAAGGACCCGTCTTAACGGGTCAAACGGGTACAATAACCCAAATTGGTTGAATGAATAGATAGTGACTCCCTAAAAGCTAATTGATGCTTAAATAGGTTGTCACACGAATTTAGGGTCGTAACCTTTTATAGAATGGTGATATTTCCAAAGGTAATATGCACACGAAGTGCATAGAACTCATGCAAGTTCAAACGATATAAATAGTTTATGGAACTGACTTATTATGCTTGAATGCCATTGGGATATGGTAAATTAGTTTGCAATAGGGACATGTCATTGGAGTTCAAGCAATGGGTGTCCTAAGGGGTTAAACGGGTTAGTTGAACCCGCATATGCAAGGTTTGAATTCGCCTTGAATAAGGTATGTTAATGTGTATGAAAACGTGTTCTAGAAGTGTTTTGTGAGTGTTAAAACACTTGAAAAATAATGTAAAACCATTTGGTGAAATCTGGTAGAAAACAGGGGAAAGGAAGCCAAATTTTGGCTAAGTATGGAATTGGCCGAAAATAGCCAACTTTCTGTCAAAAATGGTCCAGGGCGTACCGCCCAGAAATATTTATTTCTGGGCGTACCGCCCCAGAATGGAAAACAAAATTTTATTAGTTTTCTTGATTATTTGATGTTGTTTATACATGTTATGCAATAAAAACTCACTATTGAAAGTGAGTAAATTGCAGGTAAAAGGGAAAGCCTAGTGGGATGCTCATCAAGACTATGAAGAACCGATCACATCGAGAACGAACGACCCATCTTGTATTATGGTGAGAAGAACTTATATATAAGTCAAAGATCACATTTGGATGTCAAACTAATTATAAGTAAATTTTGTAAATGTAAACCACCATGATGGTATTATATAGATAACAAAACATCATGCTTTGTATAAAAAAATTTCTGGGACCGAATTTTTATAAAGTAATGACTTTGTTTGGCATCAAATTGTGTACGGGTGTTACAATTTGGTATCAGAGCCATGGTTTGAGGGAATTAAGTACTCGGGGAGTACTTAAACTCAAACCTTGAGCTCAAGGGAACGGGAAAGGTGATCGGTTCAAGTTTGATGAAGCGTCCGAGCAAGGTACATAACTTTCAACTGATTATTGAAACTGCGTTTAATATGAATGAATGACCTTATATGCCTGTAAAGGCGGAGTTATTAGCTATCACTCGGGAGACGCACGGGGAGGTGTATTCTCACCTGAACCGGGAAGTGCGTGAGTGAAGTGTCCCAGGTAGAATCGGGGTAATGCTAAGGCTAGAAACCTCGTATAAACCTGGGGGGAATATTGGCTATGACCAATATGATAAATAAAACCTTGCTACGATAAGGTAAATCAAAGCTGTTGAGCTAATGAAAAGGGGGAATATTGGCTATGACCAATATGATAAATAAAACCTTGCTACGGTAAGGTAAATAAAAGCTGTTGAGCTAATGAAAAGGGGGAATATTGGCTATGACCAATATGATAAATAAAACCTTGATACGGTAAGGTAAATAAAAGCTGTTGAGCTAATGAAAAGGGGGAATATTGGCTATGACCAATATGATAAATAAAACCTTGCTGCGGTAGGGTAAGTAAAAGCTGTTGAGCTAATGAAAAGGGGGAATATTGGCTATGACCAATATGATAAATAAAACCTTGCTATGGTAAGGTAAATAAAAGCTGTTGAGCTAATGAAAAGGGGGAATATTGGCTATGACCAATATGATAAATAAAACCTTGCTGTGGTAAGGTAAATAAAAGCTGTTGAGCTAATGAAAATTTCAATTCTGTAGGTCAATGACGGGCCATGATGGCGGTGATCTTACAGGGAAACAAAGAAAGGAGGCTTTGAGAGCCCAAATATCGGTAAGGCGGGTAGAAATGGGGTAAAGCCAAGGCTAGAAACCTCGTATAAACCTATAGAAAATTTTTGGCCATGACCAATAGAACTTGAAAACCTTGCCAAGGGCAAAGGGATTTGAAATTGATAAGTACTTTCGAATCCTACTATATTAGGATCATGTTTTTGGTTTTGTAAGAATCAAATAATTGTCAAGCATGATACAATGGGTGAAACGGGGTTCTAGTGAGCCACCACCATGTATCATGTGGTATTTGATAAAAAAAATGGTTCGTAGGAACCATAAATCATAAATGATATGAAAATTTATAAAGGTAACAAGATAGCATTGTGACAAGTAATTGCGCAATGTTGTAACTTGAATAGAAATTGTTAATGTAATAAGATAGCATTGTGACACATAAGTTGACAATGTTGACTCTTGAAACGCGTGGATATTTACGTTCATGCATGGTAACCTTGCTATAGGCAAGGAAAACCCTAAAAGTGGTCAGAAGCGACACATTGATTTTGCAGGACAGTTTCCCCCAAGCAAGTGGATGGATGATGACACATACGGCTCCAAAATGCATTGGGCTAGGACTCGAATGCATAAGGGACATGTGTTAAGGTACAACCAGGTGGGACTACCTAACCTGGGTTACACTTTGATAAATGGTAACGCATACAAATGTGTCTAAATTAAGTCAAATTAAGAGGGTGGACCCATGAGGTCATAAATCAGAATTTGAAATGAATGGAAAATTGGCGAAGAACGACTCTGTAGGAGTCGTGAAGCCAATATAATGAATGGGAATTGGTGAAAAACGACTCTGTAGGAGCCGTAAAACCAACATAACGAATGTGGTAATTGGTGAAAAACAACCCAAGAGGGGGGTCGTGAAGCCAATAAATTGAAACAAGATTATGTTTGGGACATCTTTGGATGTACAAAGGTTAATCTCTATATGGAATGGTCATAAACGAAAGATTAACGAATAACCATGGAACCAATGAGTCGAAATGGTCATATGTTTTAATTGACAAAACCGTTAAGACGGTTGAATCATGTTTATTATGAGAGGACATAAATGGTTAAAAGATATCGAATTTATATAATACGATTGACTTAAAAGTGACTCGGGATAAACCCAAGTCTAGGATTGATTAAAAATATGAAATGTAAAATGCAATAGGGAGAAACGGGTTATTGCATATGCTGGAAAACCCGTAACCCTATGAAATGACTGGACGTTTAACAAAAGGTAAGAAGTAACCTTGTTAAACACAATAAAACTCATGTTGTTGAGTCATGTTTATTCCCGTGTAAGTTTTCTATAACTAATAGGGAATTGAAGCTATTAGGTGGGTGATCGACCCAACTTCTTGGGTGAGACCCACAAGCATAGATGATTGTGAAGTAGGGTGGACGCTGGAAGCGACCGTTCCCGAAGGTGCACAGAGGATTGCTATGCAAGTAAGTATCCTCAAAATTTTCCAAATAAATGTTGGAATGTAATACGAACAAGTGATTGTTCGTAAGAACCATAACTACATGCTAAAATGTTATGTGGTCGATTAATGGTTAGTAATAACCATGTCGATATGTTAAATTGTTTAGAAATGATCCTAACGGATCATAATGCTGACTATTTGTTGATTGCTAGCTAAATGGTTCAAAAGAACCATAGCAACACAAAAATATGTTAATATGCCAACATGTCAAATGAACACTAAATGGTTCATAGGAACCGTAACCACAGATTAATGGGTAACTGGATGATAAACAATTCATAGGAATTGTGATAATAGCGATAAGGTAAGACGGATAAGGTCTTGCTAAAACGTCATATTGATATGAAATAGCTAAATGACTCTTAGGAGTCATGGCTTGATTAAAATGTGTATACTGACGTGCAAATGATTAAAGGAATCATAATTGAGGAGATAAGTGTTAAAGGCTAGTATACAAGCCAAGAATGGGTCAAGGGACGACACGTCGAAATGTAATCCTAAAAAGGGTTAAAGGATGGTATAAATGGCTTTTAGAGTCATAAGAACCATCCAATAAAAATGTACTACATCATTGAATGTGAAATGGAAATGACAAGTGATATGCTAAAACACTTGCAAATATTGTTATACTGCTAAGTATGTGTAGGTACAGCTAAACTGTGCAAGGACACAATTAGTAGGAAGGCTGCGGGACGAGATTCCGACTAGGATTATCGTCGGGGTAAACCCGAGCAAGAAGGCTATATATACACAGATTGTGATGACACAAAGGTTGTGACATGGTCACTAGAACCTTAATTATAAGCGGAAACCGGACAGTAATGGTTAAAGCTCATGAGGTAACATCTATGCTATGTTACATACTTTATTTATGACTCATAGTTGCTATGGCATCATGAAATGCAAACAGGATAGAAAAGCAATAAACTTGCCCGTTGTGTCAAGTTGTAGATATGAATAAATATATGAAGTCTAATAATTAGAGTTAAGCTCTAAATAACCGATGATGAATTGAAACAAGATTACATTGCGACATCGTTGATGTGAAATGTTGAATCTTGTAGGTAAACATTAATCGATTTCAAATGGTTCAAAGGGACCATAAACATGAGTAATTACATCATTGGATTGATGAATGGGTTCATAAGAACCATAGTTATCTATAAATGTAATTTGTTGAATAAATGGTTCATAGGAACCATAATCATCCTAAATAAATGATAACGTTGGCTAAAATGGTTCATAGGAATCATGGCAACGTGAAAAGTGGTCGAGTGTTGGATGTTAGCTTGATGGTTCATAGAAACCATAACATAGTTAAATTGTAGTATAAATGAGTTCAATGGTTCGGAAGGAATCATGCTAAATTAAATAAGGAAGATTGACTATAAATGGTTCAATGGAGCCATAAAATAGTCAAAGTATGGCAACATGGAGGAAAATGGTTCAAGAAAACCATTACAATGTGCCATGAGTCAATCGATCATAAATGGTTCGTAGGAACCATAGATCATTAAGGGAAAACTGGTTAGTAAATGAGGATTGTAAATGATGCCCGAAAAATCTAGCCCAAGTTAATGGGTCGAACGGGTTGAAATAAATAAATGGTCCGTATGAACCACACTAGAAAGCAAAGGTGTTGCCTAATGATATTTAGGACTAGTTGAAACTCATGCTAATGGGTCAAATAAGTTAAATGGCTCTAAGAAGCCACAAATGCGAATTTCCTATATTGTAGGACTACATGGCGAATTAAAATAAGCAAATGGTTTGAAAAATCATGAATTATGAAATCATGAGGTGTGACTATAAATGAATCATAGGATCCATAAATAGTCAATAAATGGGTAGCAATGGATGTAAATGGGTCATAGGACCCATCATCATGTACCAAAATAAAATGATTATAAATGGTTCGTGGGAACCATGGATCAATATCAGTCAAATTGTTATACCAAACACATAATGTGAAACTCGTGATAGTGAGTTGGATGACTCTAAAGAGTCAGAATGCTATGTTTAATTGTTGTAGCATTATATGATGACTTCAAATGTTGAATACATAAGCCATAAATGATATGGTCATGATAAGGGCACGCTTAAAGGTAGCCCAAAATAGACGAAAGTCCTATGTGGACGAAAGGCGGAGACCCATTGGGTTCAAAATGGGAGCATAGAAAAGGCTCCAACTTGACGTGGGGAGTTGGGGATGAGATGCAACGTTACTACCGTCTTTCTTTCGGTACGTAAAATCGTTTCGGGGACGAAACCCCTTTAAGGGGGGTGGAGTTGTAACATCCCAAAATTTTAATAACTGAAATTCCCGTTAGCGTCTAGTCAAATTTAAATAACGTAGCCAAAATAACCCCTTTTGTTAGTAGAAATTATTCTTAGTTGAACTATGGGGTTTAATGTGTAAATTAGAGTTTTGGTTAATTTAAAACCAAAAACTGAAAATAGAGGGACTAGAATTGCTATTATGCAATAGTGAAATAAACAAAAGAAGGGAAGGAAGGAGGAGGTCGCATATGCGACCTGGAGAACGACCACAGCTCCCCTCCTCCCCCAAAATTCGAAATTCTGAAATTGAATGGCTAAAGGTTGCGAATTTCAGCAACTAACTTGGAATTGGAAGTGTTTTCACTCTCCTAACCTCAATTTTGCATCAAGTAAGTGTAACCCCAAACCCTTGCATGTGTAGATGTCGAAATTGGGGTTTAGAAATCTGCAAATTGATGTATGATGATGATGTTTTATGATGTTTAAATCAAGTGTCTACTTGTTGGAACTTAGATTTATGTGAATTTGTGGGTTAAAACCCCTAGCCATTAGATGGAACTCTCATGTTAGTCAACTACCTAGTAAAGTTGTGAAATTAGTAGTAAACCTTGAAATTCTTTATATTCATGATGATTTTGAGGTATGTATATAGTGAATTTGATAAATTGATAATGGGTTTGAAGGGATTCTACCCAAGGCTTAATATTGTAGGTTGAAGACCTAGAAAACTCATGGACATGAAGGCCAATTGATAATGCACACTAGGTGTTTGATATAATGCCTAAGAGAAACCAAAATGTTGGTAAAGCAACTAAAATGTTAGACTTGGAGCTTGAATGTTCTTAGGAAACAATATGATCAAAGGATGACCCATTATTGATGAAATAATGATCCATGGCTATCATGGTTAATGAATGCCTCTATTGACATTGTGTAGGAGATGAAACCGTGTAGGTAGAAACAAACATGGTAATATGCTTGAATCCCAATTATGTGGAAATATGCCATGTGTAGCAATGAATATATGTCATGTGTGGCAATGAAGTCATGTTAATGAAAATGTGATAATAATGCTATAATGATAAAGGTCCTAACCGTGTTAGTGACCCTTTAGGTGATCGAGTTGACCAAGGTAACAACCTAAGGTTGGTGGAAGTGGAAGCTCAAGATTCGCGAGGTAACATCGTTTATGTTACAAGTAGTAGATATGAAAATGTATAATTTCATATAAGTAAAATGAACTGTAGGATATACTAAATGGGTGATGAATGGTTTTAAGAACCATGAAGCCCAATTGCCAAAGGGCTCTCTAATGACTAAATTTGACCAATGGGAAGATTCGGAGGAATCAATATGTAAGTAACCAGTTACAATGAGCGGAAATGGGCTTATAAGCCTATGCCATGTAACAAGGAAAAGACGATCATAAATGGTTTATAGAACCATAGATCCTAAATGCCTAGTTATGGTCAAATGGAGCATTATGAGACACCAAGGGCAAGGACCCGTCTTAACGGGTCAAACGGGTACAATAACCCAAATTGGTTGAATGAATAGATAGTGACTCCCTAAAAGCTAATTGATGCTTAAATAGGTTGTCACACGAATTTAGGGTCGTAACCTTTTATAAAATGGTGATATTTCCAAAGGTAATATGCACACGAAGTGCATAGAACTCATGCAAGTTCAAACGATATAAATAGTTTATGGAACTGACTTATTATGCTTGAATGCCATTGGGATATGGTAAATTAGTTTGCAATAGGGACATGTCATTGGAGTTCAAGCAATGGGTGTCCTAAGGGGTTAAACGGGTTAGTTGAACCCGCATATGCAAGGTTTGAATTCGCCTTGAATAAGGTATGTTAATGTGTATGAAAACGTGTTCTAGAAGTGTTTTGTGAGTGTTAAAACACTTGAAAAATAATGTAAAACCATTTGGTGAAATCTGGTAGAAAACAGGGGAAAGGAAGCCAAATTTTGGCTAAGTATGGAATTGGCCGAAAATAGCCAACTTTCTGTCAAAAATGGTCCAGGGCGTACCGCCCAGAAATATTTATTTCTGGGCGTACCGCCCCAGAATGGAAAACAAAATTTTATTAGTTTTCTTGATTATTTGATGTTGTTTATACATGTTATGCAATAAAAACTCACTATTGAAAGTGAGTAAATTGCAGGTAAAAGGGAAAGCCTAGTGGGATGCTCATCAAGACTATGAAGAACCGATCACATCGAGAACGAACGACCCATCTTGTATTATGGTGAGAAGAACTTATATATAAGTCAAAGATCACATTTGGATGTCAAACTAATTATAAGTAAATTTTGTAAATGTAAACCACCATGATGGTATTATATAGATAACAAAACATCATGCTTTGTATAAAAAAATTTCTGGGACCGAATTTTTATAAAGTAATGACTTTGTTTGGCATCAACATTTTGTACGGGTGTTACATACATTTCATTAGATTTCCGTCGACGGAGGTAACGGAGGAGAGGTCGAGCGGATGTGCGTATATACCTTAGAAAATGAACGCCCCTTTTCTTTTGTATATATTTGGAAAACGGAAATAGAAAACAGAAAACAGAAAACAGAAAACAGTAAAGAAGGTGTTTTCCATTTTTAGTTAAAATTTAGAAAACACTATTTTCTGTTTTCTAGAAAACGTTTTCTAAAAAATACAATTTGAACGCGTTTTCTGTTTTCCTTGTTTTCTTGGAAAATAGAAATAGAAAACACCCCCTGTTTTCCATAACTAAACGCGCCCTATTTATTTCGGATTTGAACCTTCTAACCGACTCCTTTCACGTTGGAAGAAATTTGTCTCGCGTTTGAGATTGTGGTAACGACAAATTACTCGATCCTGCCAGTTTAACCTTCAAAATGGGATCAATGATGGCATTAACACACCCTATTATCACCTTAAAGGGCATATTTGTTGTTCAAAGTTGACTTTGAAAGGGCGTTTGACATGCTCATTTAGGAATTTTTTATCAAAGTTATGAAAGTGATAAATGTTACCTTAAAGTCCGCTTGTGATATGTGCTTTGTTCATGGTATTAAATGCATCAACACAACCCAACTCTTTCAAACTTTTTCTACGCCGAATGGTTATTTACAAATGGGTTGAACCTAACTAGAATTCTTAGATGTTTCTACGAGCATGGTGACTCTGGGTGAACTTTTTACCAGATTTTAAAAATGTTAAAAGACATGACATTTTTTTTATGACACATACTTTCGCGTGTCATAAAATCATCGTGTGTCATTAGGATCATTGATTTTTATTAGAAATTTTCCCAGTAGCAAACTTGACTGACTTTGCTACTGCATTAGCAAAGTTGTGAGAATTTATTAGTAGTAGTAGCAAACTTGACTGACTTTGCTATTACCGGTAGCAAACTTCCAGATTTTGTTACTACCAACAACAAACTTGACAAACTTTGCTATTGCCACTAGTAAACTTCCGGACTTTGCTACTATGAGTAGCAAGATTTTTATTAATATATAATTTCCTTCCTATGCTAAAAAAAAAAGATAAAAATATCCAAGTAAATTAAGGCGCTTATATTGTTAGTAAACATGGGCTTTGACCATGAATCCGTTGAAGAATGAGCTGGCGACTCATAATCAGTGGTAATGGCTTGGTACGATAACGTAAACCATTGAGGCCGTAGCGAAAATAAGTCTTTATAGGGCAACTTATGGACCCGAACCTAGGTGAAGTATCCATAACCGAAATGAAGCATGGTTAAACAAAATAAATAAAGGTTCAAACCGTTTAATTAATGTCGGAGCAAATACCGGGTGTTAAGATCATTTTAAAAGAATGAGTCAAAGTGAAAGAATCCCAAAAGAGGGTAAAAATCTTAACTTGACAAAAAAGAAAAGTTTTCCTCGGAAAGATTTGACCTTATCCACATGCTGAATGCAACTAATTGCCAACCTCTCCCTATAAATACCACATAAAACGCTCTGAAACTAACTACCCTTAAATCCTCATCATTTCTGTCGTTTCAAATTACAAGTTTTGGTGTGTGTCGCAAGAACCTTGTAAATAACGATGAGGGTTTCCAGTAATCTGTTATGGGTATATGCACTCTTGATGTGTTTGTTTACAATGTTGGATGATATCAATGTCGGAGTTATGGCTTTTCACAAGGAGAATCATGTCAGCCATAAATCTATAAGTGCAAAGAGTACTGTCAACCAAGTTTACAGAACTGGATACCACTTCCAACCTAAACAAAACTGGATCAATGGTACGTTTTTAATGCTCCTAAAATTGGTATTGATCGATTGATCCGCCGTCACTGAAAAAACCCATCAATTTTCCATTTGAATTAATACTGTTATTTACAAAACTGGCCGGATCAATGGTACTATGCAAACACCAATGATCCCGCCCAAAATGGTTGAGGGGAGGTATTCAAATACATTAAAAATAGAAGGTCCTAGGTTTAAGTACCACGAGAAAAATAAAAATAGGAGTTCCAGGTTGGGTTAGTGGTTCTCTCACATATAATGAGTTTCTTCCTGATGAGTATGGAGTATGGGGCTGATCGGGTCCGTCAGCCCGTCACCGATCGAAATTTTTCGTTTAAAAACATTACTGCAATTTACATTTTTACAAATATAATGAAGGTAAAATCTTATCTAGATTATGGCCAACACTATGCATGTAAAAACCATCAGTGTTTTTTCTTGACAGCAATATCTAAACTTTTTAAGATAAAATTATTAGAGCTAGACGTGTGACTGATCAAATGTATTAGGTTTCTGAAGAATATCTTTGAGTACTTCGGAACCATATCTCCTTTTCTGTTTGTAGTTTTGTACTATGGTAGTTATTATTATTATTTTTTTTTTAACAGCAAACGCATCAATAAAATCCATCAATTATTCACCTTGTAAGCTTGCGGAACCCCCTTTTGCAATTAAATTCTCTTGTAGGGGCTCCCTTGACAAGGATTAAATATCTACTAGATGATAAGCAACTACTCATCAATCTATTAGAATTTATTAGATTAAGGTTTCTAGTATAGTATGAATCCACAAGCCCATTAGGTAAGTTAGGATTTACATTACAATTTCTAAATATATTATAATGAAACTCTAACTAACCTAATTGGCCTAATATAATGCATTCTAATAGAATCCTCTTCGTATATTTGGAAATTGCATATGACTCATACTGAATCAAGATAGCTCTAGCTAATAAATAATTAAATGGTTTTCAAAATCGATCTTAAAAAACATGCATTTGATTTGGGTTTTTTATAAACACACAAGGTTTATTAAGGATCATAGACCCATCCATGATGTCCATGTGAGGAATGAAGACATAGTGAACCGAGCTAATAACCCATCCGATTACAAATTTTAGTGGGGAGAACCTTAGCAACCATCTAATATCTGAAACCCAAGAGATTGATCGTCGTCCGGTAAAGGTTTAAAGGTTGAATAAGTTTGGGAATAAGAGTGATAAAAGACTAATGGCCTCTTAAGCTACCTTTTTTTTAACTGCTCATTTTTTCATCAAATATCAAATACCATTGACCTTGCATTTGTAAGGATTTGAAGGCCCAAAACCACTTACATGAAGGGACAATCACCATATCACTAAACTACAAGGCTATGAGTCCTCTAAAGCTAACTAACTCTAAACACTGAAAGTGGTAATCATGTTGGTATTGTCTTTACTATTTTAGGGTTTTTAAAGTATATTACAAAAGTTAAATACATATCTTCCTACTCTAATAAACAATTACAATTTTTGACACATGTTAACACTACATTAATTCTCATAAAAGTTTTCCCTCTCAAATCTACTCCTTAATAAATTATATTTGATTAGAAATTATATCCTATTATATAATCATGTTATATTTTTATTTATTTATATTTATGGAATTATGACAATCACATATTAATTTGAATCTTATTTTTATTTAAAATTATTCTTTAAACTATTACTGTTTTTATTTTAATAAATAATTAAAAAACTTATAAATACAATAAACACTTATTTACCAATAAACGTTTATGTTGCATTTTTCAAATATACAAGTAGATACACGATCTAAATATTGTTTTTTATAAAGAGGGTAAAGTTAACAATACTATATTATGAATTATAATTTTAACTTTTTATTGTAATATGTTATTCCGGTAATAAGAATATGCATGAATTACCAGCTATATATATTTTTTGATGATTTAACCCGTATAATATACGGGTTCTATCCTAGTAGCTTATGAAATAAGATAGAAGTGAAAATAAAAATACAAAGTTAACAATTATATAAAAATAAAAAATTTAAGAGTCAGGGATTCCTTCTTCTTTTATTCGTATCTTATAGGTTAATATTAAAATTCCAAAATACAAAATAAATTACAAATAGAAGGTATATACATCATATCCTATTAATAGCAAGTATGGAATTTGTATCTATCCAATAAAGATCAAAATGGATATAGCTAGTTTGAAACGTCAACAATACGGTCTCATTGACCATTCAAGGTATCATTTTCTTCCCATACGTATCCTTTTGTAGAAAATTGTACCAAAAGCGACCAGGAGCTCTTGTAATTACCAACTTAATTGCCGTTAAAAAAAATTACCAACTTAATCAAGAAAATAAATCATGTGTTTTATATTTGTTTGTGTTATAATTGTTTAACCTCTTCTTCTTTATAAGTTATTTACTATTTTTAATTCTATTATTTTACTAATGGTTTTTCCTTTCTTCTTTATGCATGATGTGGCTAATACAAATTGAATCAATGTAGATCCCAATGGTGAGCTTATTTCTGTTATTTTCGTTACTTCATGCAAAATTAGTTGAATAGATATACATATGTGGTAATTAAAATGGCTTTTTACTAAATATTTTTTATGATTTTCTCTTGCAGCACCAATGTATTACAAGGGATATTATCATTTGTTCTACCAATATAACCCAAAAGGCGCGGTATGGGGTAACATTGTTTGGGCGCACTCTGTATCAAAAGACATGATTAACTGGATTCAGTTAGAACCGGCAATCGTACCATCAAAACCTTTTGATAAGTACGGCTGTTGGTCTGGCTCAGCCACAATCCTCCCTGGAAACAAACCTGTTATTTTATACACCGGAATAACCGCCAAAAGGCCAAAACCAGGTTATCAAGTCCAAAATTATGCAATACCAGCAAACTATTCGGACCCGTTTCTCAAAGAGTGGGTCAAACCCGATGACAACCCAATAGTGAAACCGACTTATGAGAACGTGTCATCTTTTCGCGACCCCACAACGGCTTGGTTCAATAACGGTCATTGGAAAATGATTGTAGGAAGTAAACATAATCACCGAGGTATTGCGTATTTGTATAGGAGCCGTGATTTTGTTAAGTGGACTAAGGCCAAACATACTCTTCATGACAAATCTGACACGGGTATGTGGGAATGTCCAGACTTTTACCCCGTATCGACATGTGGAACAAACGGGATGGAAACCTCGACACTAGAAGGGGGAATTAAGCATGTTTTAAAAGTCAGCCTTGACGCGACTAGGTTTGAGTATTACACGATTGGGACATATAACACGGTCAAGGATAAATACGTCCCTGATAACACTTCTGTTGACTGTTGGGCCGGGTTAAGATACGATTATGGAAACTTTTATGCGTCAAAAACGTTCTTTGACCCGTCTCAAAACCGAAGGATCTTATGGGGTTGGGCTAACGAGTCCAGCACCGCTTTAGAAGATATCACAAAGGGATGGGCCGGAATTCAGGTGATTATTTCAGACAATTTTGTATGTTTATGATTATGCTTTGTAACAACTTATTTTATGCAGTTGATTCCACGTATGATATGGTTACATCCTAGTGGGAAGCAATTGGTGCAATGGCCAATTCATGAATTGGAAAGCTTAAGAGGTGACAGGCTGTATCAAAACGATGTGACCCTCAGCAAAGGTGAGATGCTCGAGGTCAATGGAATTACAGTTGCCCAGGTTTGTACTTTGTGCATTAGTGGTAGTACATTCTAGATTTTATAAATTAGGATAGAATATCTTGTTGTACAATATGATGTTTTTATTAACAATTAGTCTAACACAGGCGGATGTTGAAGTGACATTTACGTTCTCTAGCTTGGATGAAGCTGAGATTTTTGATCCCCAATGGTCTAAACTACCACCGGAAAATCTCGCAATGGAGATATGTGGGATCAAGGGTACTAAACAAGGCGGGCTAGGGCCTTTCGGAGTTCTAACGTTGGCCTCAAAGAAACTCGAAGAATACACTCCTGTTTTCTTCAGAGTTTTCAGGACTTGGGACAACAAACATAAGATTCTTATGTGTTCAGATGCTACGCCGTAATTTCTCTCTCTTACTCTCTGTGTATATGTGTATGTATGCATGTGTCTTGGTGATTCGTAGCTAAAATGGTTTTGTTTTGTCACAGTTCCTCGTTGAACCAGGATGTCTATAAGCCATCGTTTGGAGGATTTGTGGACGTCGATCTAGCTAAAAAGAAGCTTTCACTTAGGATCTTGATTGATCATTCAGTTGTAGAAAGCTTTGGTGAAGGTGGAATGACTGTTATAACATCAAGAGTTTATCCGACGCTAGCAGTGGGTAGAAATGTACATTTGCATCTGTTTAACAATGGTACCGAGACCATTACCGTTGAGAAAATGAATGTTTGGTCGATGAGCAGTCCCCATGTCATGAACTAAACCAGGTTTACTTAATTAGTTAGCAAATGATTGACTAATTGATTCAAGTAACTTTATTGGGGATTATTTTTATGTTTTGTTAGTACATTCTTTTTACAGTTATTTTAGTCTATTTTTTCTCTCCTTTTAGTTGTTTTTTTCTTAGATTAGTTTCTTAGCTTTATATTAATAGCTCTTGATAAAACAAATCCACGTTCAAAGAGAGAGAGAGAAACATCCAACAAGAGATACATCACGATTGAAGGAGAGAAGATAACAAACATACTAAAAAAAATCCAAATTTCACCGGCAACTTAAGATCAACAATGGGAGAAGGTTGTTAGTCGCTAATGTAAGTAAATATCCACGATTGATGCAAAAAAGGGTACTATGAGAAACGATGAATGAGACAAGGCTAGAAAGCTTTAGACGACCATAGATTTCAGACATATTAGATGAAGCTAGTGAATTATATATATAGCTTGATGTGTTAATAGCCAACATTGAGACAATTAGGCAATTCAAGGATGTCATAATAAAAAATTAACATGAATAAACTCTATCAACAAAATGCAACTCATTAGGAATAATTCTTTTGCATGATCAGGTGATGTGACTCTAATAGCTGGATTTGGCAACATCCTATTAATCATTTATTTATTTTTTTGTTTTTGAACGTGGTTGTGTAGTTATTTTTTATTTATGTTTTCTATACGATAATTTCTTTTGTTTAAAGTAGTTATGTAGTCATTTTGTATTTTCATTTTCTGTACATTGTGATTTAGCAATGTAATTGTTTTGTATGTTTGTGTTATCTATGAGGACAATCTATGGGCAGTGAAACCTAGTTTCTTATATTTTCAATATTTATGTTAATTATAATGCTTACGTCTTTTGAATCCGGTCCAACTTGTAAAACAGTAAAGGGACTTGTTTGGTTGCCAGTCCGGTTTTTGAAATGCTATTAACAATATATATCGAGGTGCTAGTTTGCTATTGAGGCCGTAATCTAGTGGTAAGGAAAAAACCTCTTTAGTGGAGACCAAAGTTGGTACAAATTTGTTGTTCACAAAAAAAATCGAGGGTGCTAATTTGAATTTGTTTCATTTTCTGAGGACTTATTTTTAAATTCTAAACTAAACCAAAAACCCTTCGACAACCCAAAAAACTTTCACCATCGTCGCTGTTTTGATACACTTCTTCCACCTCCCTTCCGCCGCAAGCACCGTACCTTTTGCCGTCTCCGTCGCCGTCTCCGTCGTCTCCATTTCTTGCTTGAGGCGATCTGTCGACAACTCAGTAGGTAGTGTTGAGCTCTTTCATTTTGCAAGCCTAATTTAGACTCTATATTCAAGTTCGCTGAAAAGTTAAATTGGCAATACATGTATATTATAAACACATTCAATGAAAGGATCGAAAGCAGAAATGCGTCTAAGTCTTACTCTTGCTAGTTCATAAATTGATATTGCATTGAACTTGAAAATTTGATACAGATTTTAACTAACTATTTCTAGATAAAAAGTTTATTGTTAGAAAATTGACGTGCCTTTATGAAGAATAGGATTGAAGGATGTTAGCTATCAGGATAGGTGTGGAATGCTCAATACCTTATGTTATAGAACCCTAAAAATTTACTATAAGTGTTGATGAAATGAAACTTAGATATATCCTATTTTGTAAATGGAAATGCAGGAAGAGAAACGGAATGTCTTTCGTTCTTGAAGTCCCAGTGAATCTATTTGGATGTCAACAAAGTCAACATAATCTTGTCTCATATAGTAGAAAACAAAGGTGCCTATTTTCAATGTCGGCAAAATTAAACACGCCGTCGATCCAGAGCCTAGATGAGAAGCATTTGGCTCATTCTAATGCCGTTGTTCTTCCGATCATGGTACTTCACACGCTTCCGAATTCAAATTGCTAATTTTTTTTTTGTTGTGTTATGTTATTCTTCCAAGGTAATGCTTCTTTAATTATAAATCTTGTTTAGGTCAATAGTTGTATGGGGAAAATGGGGCAAGCAGTTGTTGAAGCAGGAGTATCCGCAGGGCTTCATATTGTTCCAGCATCATTTGGCATTCAAAAAGATGCTGGGAAAACAATTCAAGTGGGAGGGAAAGATATTCAAGTGCACGGTCCTTCTGATAGAGAAGCCACTCTAGCATCTATTCTTGAAGAATATCCAAATCTGATCGTTGTAGACTTCACAGTGCCTAATGCAGTTAATGGTAAACACCCAACTTTGTGATACAAATCAATATATAGTCATACAAATATGCTGTATCATCTGTAATTCTGTATTGGCATATCAGTTTGTTCTTGTTTGTTGCCATGACCATATTATATTACTATCTCTGCAGATAATGCCAAATTATATTGCAATGCTGGGGTGCCTTTTGTGATGGGAACCACTGGTGGAGATAGGGATCTTTTGTATAAAACTGTTGATGACACAAAGCTTTATGCTGTGATCTCTCCTCAAATGGGGAAACAGGTTAAAAAATGTTTCTGGTATTTGTTGTTGAATATATTCGTTGGTTTATATTAAGTTGAAGGTTATGTCTTTTGGTATTTTGTTTGTTAAGGTTGTGGCGTTTCTGGCAGCCATGGAAATTATGGCCAAGCAGTTTCCTGGTGCGTTCTCCGGGTATACACTAGAGGTACTTGTCCCCATCTCATGCCATTAGTTCTGCTTGTTAGTAAGTTTGGTTAGTGACATAAGTAGGCCCAAATCTGTTGTTTGATCTCTCAAATCATGGCTCATTACTTTGTTAATGGCAAAATTTCAATATACAATATCCTAATGCCAAAGTGTCCCAACAAATCGAGTAATAAGCATTTTTTTGCTTTGTGCTATGCGCCTATGCCCTTATCTGCCCAAACTAATAGATTTGCGGACACTTATATTATGGAAGGCAATGCAGTGATGCACCAAGGGTGGCTTTTGGTGCAAATTGCTAAACATTTTGGGGATACTAGTTTGGACTATGCTCTATATTGGATGCTTAAATACGGTTATGCTTGTGGAAATAATAACAAGTGTATCAGTGACAACAACTTGTTCACATTTTGTTAAGGTTTTTCTATTTTTAATTGCTTCTGATCTTTAGGTCTTGTAATTACCACACAGTTATATTAAAACAAGGAACTATGATAATTATCTAGAGAGCAGGTGTAAGTAAGGTTTTAAAAAGAGAAAGATCCTATCATAGGAAAGTGAAGTTGTGATGCCATCGATCAGTTCTTTTACAGTTTATATCTTCTGGTAGTTTTTGTTAGGATTATCATGCCTAGGAAGTGTGAGACTAGTACTTGTTTATTTGAGTGGTTCATAACGACCCATGCTAAGGAAATGCAAAAACTGCAACTGAATATAAATGTTAGTTTCTGTATGATGGCGATCAGTTTTTTAATGCTATCAAGTTATCAATGTCTTTGTTATTCCAAAAATCTTCTTACCCTAAAATTATCTTCGCATTTTTGGTTTAATATTTTCATACTTGATTAGTTGTCATAGAGATGACTCCATATACATATGTATGGGATTATCGGGGTTATGTTTTAACATTAACAATTGGATAACATAAAAAACTTCAACTAGAAGGAGAGGCCAAAGCCTCCTATAGGGTAATCTCTGTGCAAAATGTACAACTTTCTTAATTGTTTATTATTGTAATGATGTAGTCTTTTTATAATCATATTGAACATACTGGTCATTTATAATTCAAAAAACTATAAATTATTTAGGACAAAGGGGCAACCCAATCTGATCCGTCTTGACCTGAACCAAGATCAACAATCAGACCCTTGTCTTTACCCATTACCCATACAACCCACCTGACACCTATCCATTTGATCACCTCTTATTTCTCATGGTGATGTGTTTTGAAAACCTAACAGGTGACTGAATCTCATCAAGCTACCAAGTTGGACACATCTGGAACAGCAAAAGCTGTTATTTCATGCTTTCAGGAACTTGGAGTCGCCTTCGACTTAGATCAGGTATGCCAAGATATTTTTTGTCTACAGACAAGGAAAATAGCTTACTCTTCGAATTTTGTTGTTTTGTTGACATTTTATATTTCAACACTGCGTTGCATAAGGCATGCATGTTTTTTTAATCAGATTTGTAGTTCCCATTTGTACATTGCAATATTTTCAATTTATGCAAATAATTTGTGTAACCATTGTACTTGACACTTTGTATCAAAACAAATATCATTGTTTTTGAAAATCCCAAATAATTCTCACTTACAGATTGGTCAAGTTTCTTTACAGCTAAATTCAATAAAGATGGTTACAAATATTTGTTTTACAAATAAATTTGTTACAATAATAGTAGTTCACTCTTATATTCGTTATTCCATGAAGTTTTAATATCCTAATCCTGACTTACACATAATGAATGATATGATCTAGGACTTCATTTAGTCCAGAAATATATGTACATGACATTTCATGATATCAACACCACGAAATAGCTTGCTGCTATATTAAAACACCTTGAGTCGTAGCAGCGTCATGTCATCTCACATTTAGTCCAGAAATTTCTCATTTTTTAAAATGTATGCAACTTTATATCAGATACAATTGATACGGGATCCTAAACAACAAATTGAAACGCTTGGTGTTCCTGAAGAACATCTCAATGGACATGCGTTCCATACGTATCGTCTAAAATCTCCTGATGGAACGTAAGATTTGTTTTACTTATAATTGGGTTTTGAAAATTTTCACAAGTAATCGAAATCTGTTTTGACTATCTGTAGAGTTTCTTTTGAGTTTCAACACAATGTTTGTGGAAGATCAATATATGCAGAAGGTGCTATTGATGCCGCCCTTTTTCTCTCTAAGAAGGTGCTACTTTTTTTATCTTCTATATAAAAGAAAACAAAAGGTTTGTAGCAAAAACACCCTTAAACAATACCCAATATAATTCCCGCTGCAAGAAAACTAATAATCAAGGGTAGAAGAGGTATATATTTATCCACTCTTTTTGTCTAATTTACCTTCTATTTTTTACAAAAATCTCTTTTTTGGTTAGTTTAGGTGTTCATTTTTAAATAGTACACACCATTATCCAGTATTGCATAATCAATTTCAAGACATCTATCCGAACTCCCAATATCATCAAGTTAAATGATTAATGGCTGAATTTGTGAACCTATTTTCCAAATGCAGATCCAGTCAAAAGCAGATAAGAAGATATATGACATGATTGATGTGTTGCGTGAGGGTAGCATGCGTTAAAAGGTAGGCATGCGTAGGCTTAGATGAGGTTTAGTAATAATGCAGTTTTCGCCTATTAGAGTGCATTTGAAAGTCTATAAATGGAAGTCAACCATCTTGTTAGTTTGCTTATAAAGCTTGCTGCCTGTGGTTGGTTATTTTTCTCTTTTTCATCTTGTAATTTCTACGAATTTTTGCCATATTATTTATTGGCATGCTGGAAGATGAAACATCCAAGGATTTGGTTCTCTTTTAGTTATGATCTTCTCTACCCTTTTTGAGATTTTTGTACATGATATATATATGTTTCAAATTAGGCTGTAGGTATTTGTTTAGATTTTTGGAAATTATAAAATTAATAAATACAGTCCAGAACTTCACTCTTATCTTTTTATGAACTTAAAACAAGATATTATTAACATCTATTTTGTTTAATTTTCATCATGGTAAATTTATTGTCAAACTAAAGAATAGGGCCTGACATGGCAAACGGGTCAAACATCTTTTGATAAAGTTCGGTGACAAACAACAATCTTCAAACACTGAAATCTCTCTCAATTTTGAACAAAAATTGATTCCGTAACTTGCATTGAATTCGTGACGAAGAAAGGATTCATACTAGCACCATTGTTATGTAGTTTTATTGCAAATTGAACGTCCGAATGTGAGAACCACGATGAACATGAACTGTGAATCGGATTTTAACTCAATTCTGATTTAAACTGAAATTTAACCACGTCAATAGCTTTGTATGATCAAAATGAACTTGTAGGTACCAGATTTATGCCGAATAAACAAGAAATCTAAAATCCGCCATTAGAGACCAAAGCTTCGAAGAACATCAGCTGTGATTTTCCGGATTCAAGTAAATCTTCACCAAAATCAATTATGTAAGTTGTAATGAATTCAAGATAAAGAACTATAACTACTGGAATCAATCACTAACACCAACAATCACGAATTCACCTCCAATTTTAAGGTCAAAGTTCACGAAGTTTGACTCTGAAAAGTCAAACAGTATGAATTTGAGCAATTTGATCACTGAATTCAATCCGTTTGATCACTGAATTCGAGTCGTCGGAGTGGCTGGATATTTGACGACAGGAGGTCACCGGAGAAGACGACCGGTAGTGGGGTGGTGGAGTGGTGATTGGGATGGTGACCGGATAAATTAAGAAAAAAATTTTAAAAAATGCCACATCACTCGCCACGTCAGCAAAAACTTAACACCGTTAAGTTTTTTAACGGAGGGACCGCTAAAAACAAATACACTACAACGTGG
>JBCNJP010000025.1:92868764-92985490 GCA_039602395.1 Deinandra increscens subsp. villosa
TTTTTTTATATTTGGTAAATGGGTTGTTTGTTTTTTCTAGTAGCAAACTTGACTGACTTTGCTACTCGCATTAGCAAAGTTGTTAGAATTTGTTAGTAGCACTAGCAAACTTGCTGACTTTGCTATTTCCGGTAGCAAACTTACTAGTTACTACCAACAACAAACTTGACAAACTTTGCTATTGCCATAGTAAACTTCCAAACTTTGCTAGTATGAGTAGCAAGATTTTTATTAACATATAATTTCCTTCATATACTAAAAGTGGCTTGGTACGATAACGTAAACCACTGAAGCCGTAGCAAAAATAAGTCTTTATAGGGCAATTATCATTGCTTATGGACCCAAACCTAGGTGAACATTCTCGAAATGCTTCGTGCAAGGTTCTTTTGGGGTTTCAAGGACTCAGAAAAGAAAATACCATGGGTCAAATGGGATTTAGTGTTGGCCAAGAAGGATCATGGTGGGTTGGGGCTTGGAAGTTTACTCGGGATGAATTTGGCGCTCATCTATAAATGGAGGTGGCGTTTCTTAAACAATCAGCAGGCTCTCTGGTCTAGAATTATCACCGCCATTCATGGAGACCCGCTCTCTGGTAAAGGTTCGTCTACTTGGTCTCGCATTGTCAATTCTTGGGATTTATGTCACAGGTCGAACCTCATACCGTGTGATGTTATAAGAAAAAAGGTGGGCGCTGGGAATGATACTCTTTTTTGGCATGATATTTGGAAGGGTGGCGTAGCTCTGTCTATTGCGTTTCCTCGTCCTTTTGCTCTCTGTGTGAACAAATTTTGCTTGGTTAGCGACGTCCGTGACCACAACTCGTGGAATATAACATGGCGTCGTGAGCCTCGTGGGGGGGGGGGGGTGGAACAAGAACAGGTGACGAGTCTTTTGCATATCCTTGAGGATGTTGCGCTTAGTAATGATCCGGATACCTGGACATGGAATCTGAAGAATGATGTGGTCTTCACGGTGAAAGGCTTACGCAATTATATTGACGATATCCATCTTCCTACGGCCTGCACTCCAACGAGGTGGTTGAAAACTGTCCCGAAAAAGGTAAACATTTTGTTATGGCGTTTGTTTTTAGACAGGTTACCTACTCGATTTAATCTATCTAAAAGGGGAATGGCAATCGATCACATTCTTTGTCCTTTGTGTGATGATCGTCCTGAAACTACCAATCATTTGTTTGGAGGCTGCCCTTTTTCGACTAGGATCATGGTCTGGTTGCAAAAGTGGTTAGGGGTTGACGTTTTCAGTTGTGAAGGCCCTGAAGACACGTTTGCCAAGATTGAAGCTTTCAACATGTCAAGAAGGAAAAAAGATATCCTTCACTTAGTGGCTTATTGTTCGTGGTGGCAAATCTGGAACTATCGTAATGACAAGATTTTTCATACCAACGTTAATGGGAATGGTAGCATAATGGACGCGATCACGTTATTTTCATTCTCTTGGTTTTCTTCTCGTCAAAATAATGTTGTTATTATTTGGACCGACTGGATGAAAAATCCTCTACTCTACTTGTAATTATGTTTCGTTTGCTCCTTTGAGCTTTAATATATCTTTACTGCCGTTCAAAAAAAAAAGCATGGTTAAACAAAATAAATAAAAGTTCAAACCGTTTAATTAACGTCGGAGCAAATACCGGGTGATAAGATCATTTTAAAAGAATGAGTCAAAGTGAAAATATTTCAAAATTTGAATCCCAAAAGAGGGTAAAAATCTTAACTTGACAAAAAAGAAAAGTTTTCCTCGGAAATATTAGACCTTATCCACAAGCTGAATACAACCAATTACCAACCTCTCCCTATAAATACCACATAAAACGCTCTGAAACTAACTACCCTTAATTCCTCATCATTTCAGTCGTTTCAAATTACACGTTTTGGTGTGTGAGTGTCGTCTTCTTCACAAAACCTGGTAAACAAATAATGATGAGGGTTTCCAGTAATCTATTATGGGTATGTGCACTCGTGATGTGTTTGTGTCCATTAATGTTGGATGATATCAATGTCGGAGTTATGGCTTTTCACAAGGAGAATCATGTCAGCCATAAATTTATAAGTGCAAAGACAGTCAACCAAGTTTACAGAACTGGATACCACTTTCAACCCAAGCAAAACTGGATCAATGGTACGTTTTTAATGCTCCTAAAAATTGGTATCGATTGATTGAATTAATACTGCAATTTACAAAACTGGATCAATGGTACTATGCAAACACCAAAGATCCCTAGTCCAAAGTGGTTGAGGTGATGTATTCAAAAATATTAAAAATAGGTCCAAGTCCCATATGTGACAAACAAAAAGAAAAAAAAAATAAAAAAAATAGGGGTCCAAGTATGCTAGTGAGTTTTCTCACCTCTAATGACTTACTCTTGAATCCTGATGAAGAAGGGAGTAAGGAGATGATTATGTGGTGACAGTGACCTGCCAATAATTTAAATTTGTCGTTCAAAATACATTACTGCAATAATTAGGGTTTTACGAATATAATGAAGGTAAAAATCTTATCTAGATATATTATGGCCAACACTATGCATGTAAAAACCATCAGTGTTTTTTCTTGACAGTAATATCTAATTTTTTTAAGAGAAAATTATTAGAGACATGTGTGAGTGATCAAATTTATTAGGTTTCTGAAGAATATCTTTTAGTACTTCGGAACCATATATTCTTTTCTGTTTGTACTATGGTAGTTGGTCCATAAAATTAAAGACATATTTTTTGACCCATGCTGTATCTTACCTTCTCAGCAAATAGTCAAAGTCAACATTCTTGAAATTTCACACATGAAAAAGTGGACATACACGTACAGATACACAAACACCAATGTGTATTACGCACACACTCATCAATTTGAGCCTTTGAGGAAAATATTTTAGAAGATTTAACTACCCCTATGATAATAGTGAACTTTCTTGAGATGAAATTGTAATCGTTTATACAGGATTTAACACTCCAGACTTGACTCACTCAAGAAAACAATTAAGGAACAAACTCATAACTTGAAAAACTTAAGTTAAATTTAGAACTTGAGACTTTAAGAATCCCAAACCCTCAACCATCATATCATTGTTATGAGCAGGGGCGGCCCGGGGCATAGGCGGGGTGGGCGACCGCCTAGGGCCCGGGATTTTGAAGGGTCCGGAATTTTCTAAAAAAAGATATATATATAATATATATGTGTGTTCTTAGTGGTTTTAAGGAACATTGTGAAAAAGAATATGAATTGCTCTAGTCCAGCGAGCTTGGAACTTGGAATTGGAGTTAAGATGAAGAGGTCGCATGTTCGAGACCTGCTGGCTGCTAGTGTGTTTTTTCTTTTTTTTTAGCAGTCCAATTTTGTAATGTTTTAAAGCTGCTAGTGTGTTTTTTCTTTTTTTTAGCAGTCCAATTTTGTAATGTTTTAAAGTTGAGGGACTCTTTTTGTAAACTCGGGAAAAATAAAATTCAACCCAAATCCAAACAAACGCAAATCTTTAACAAAAACTATATGACAAAAAAAATCAACAAGCCTTTTGCCATCTTCTTCAGTCGTCCTTCCTTTTATAAATACGTTTTTTTACTTTATATTACTAGGGCCTATTTTTTATTTATCTTAGTAGATGAATCTTTAGTTGAACACTATTCGGAGAAGTCAAACATACATATACATTGTTGTAAAACTCGTATGAGGTGACCGGGTACTTTTCTCCTACACCTAGTACTCCCCCATATTCCCCAAGTACCCCCCACTTGGACGAGTACTCACAAGCAAATTCTTGAAACTTTCAAGTGACTTTGTATTCAACAAGCAAATTCTTGAAACTTTGAATGAACGAAAAAATTTAAGAGTCAGGATTTCCTTCTTTTGTTCGTATCTTTTAGGTTAATATAAAATTTTAAAATACAAAATGATTACAAATAGAAGGTATATACATCATATCCTATTAATAGCAAGTATGGAATTTGTATCTATCCATCTATCCAATAAAGATCAAGATGGCTATAGTTTCGAATGTCAACAATACTGTCCCATTGACCATTCAAGGTATCATTTTCTTCCCATACGTACCCTTTTGTGGAAAATTGTACCAAAAGCGACCAGGAGCTCTTGTAATTACCAACTTAATTGCCGTTAAAAAAATTTACCAACTTAATCAAGAAAATAAATCATGTGTTTTATATCTGTTTGTGTTATAATTGTTTAACCTCTTCTTCTTTATAAGTTACTAGGATAGAACCCGTATGTTATACGGGTTAAATCAAATTTTTTTTGGTAAAGGGTTATACGGGTTAAATCATTAGAAAATATGTATAATTGATAATTCATGCATACTCGTTTTATTACCCGAATAACGTATTACATTACATTTAATAAAGTTATAATTCATAATATGGTATTGGTGACTTTATCTTCTTCATAAAAAATATTTAGAGCATGTCTCTACTTGTATATTTGGAAAACTACAACATAAACATGATCATGTTTGAAAATGGTTGTTAGAAAAACAAATCAACCTTGAATAGTGACTAACACTAACTTATGATTTGACAAACCTGAGACTTTAACTTTCTATAGAAAGTTAGGTGAGTAAAAATTTTATCAAAATTATAATGAACATATATTCTAATTGTTGAGTATAAAGTCTAAATTATAATCAGAATAGTATAATGTTAAATCAATTAAAAAAATTATCTTGGTATATATTAGAAAACGTACAATTGTATTAGTCATGATGTTTAAAATTTCCAATTTGAATGAACATGGATCATTTGATATGATAGAAAAACTATTTAATATTAGATATTATGAACAAAAATATTATCGTTTACGGATTTCTTTATAAATAGTATCATCCACAATGTTGATTGGATTTGTAAAACAATATTAGTTATTCATTTATTATAATATTAAATATGATTTGCTCAATTATATTTGAAAAATACGGTAAATAAATGTTTATTGGTATTTTATAAGTTTTTTAAATATTTATTAAATGAAAATAATAATAGTTAAAAAAGGATTTTAAATAAAAATTAGATGTAAATTAATATATGATTGTCATAATTCCATAAATATAATTAAATAAAAATATATTATGATTATAAGGGATATAAATTTCCAAAAAAAGAATTTATTAGGGAGTAGATTTGGGAGGGAAAATTTGTGTGAGAATGATTCTAGTGTTGACAAGTGTCAACAATTGTAATTGTTTATTAGAGTAGGAAGATTAAATATGATTTGCTCAATTATATTTGAAAAACACGGTAAATAAATGTTTATTGGTATTTTATAAGTTTTAAATATTTATTAAATGAAAATAATAATAGTTAAAAAAGGATTTTAAATAAAAATTAGATGTAAATTAATATATGATTGTCATAATTCCATAAATATAATTAAATAAAAATATATCATGATTATAAGGGATATAATTTCCAAAAAAAGAATTTATTAGGGAGTAGATTTGGGAGGGAAAATTTATGTGAGAATGATTCTAGTGTTGACAAGTGTCAACAATTGTAATTGTTTATTAGAGTAGGAATATTTACTATTTTTAATTCTATTATTTTTTGTCTTTATTATTTTACTAATGGTTTTTCCTCTCTTCTTTATGCATGATGTGGCTAATACAAATTGAATCAATGTAGATCCCAATGGTGAGCTTATTTCTGTTATTTTCGTTACTTCATGCAAAATTAGTTTAATAGATATACATATGTGGTAATTAAAATGGCTTTTTACTAAATATTTTTTATGATTATCTCTTGCAGCGCCAATGTATTACAAGGGATATTATCATTTGTTCTACCAATATAACCCAAAAGGCGCGGTATGGGGTAACATTGTTTGGGCGCACTCTGTATCAAAAGACATGATTAACTGGATTCAGTTAGAACCGGCAATCGTACCATCAAAACCTTTTGATAAGTACGGCTGTTGGTCTGGCTCAGCCACAATCCTCCCTGGAAACAAACCTGTTATTTTATACACTGGAATAATCGCCAAAAGGCCAAAACCAGGTTATCAAGTCCAAAATTATGCAATACCAGCAAACTATTCGGACCCGTTTCTCAAAGAGTGGGTCAAACCCGATGACAACCCAATAGTGAAACCGACTTATGAGAACGTGTCATCTTTTCGCGACCCCACAACGGCTTGGTTCAATAACGGTCATTGGAAAATGATTGTAGGAAGTAAACATAATCACCGAGGTATTGCGTATTTGTATAGGAGCCGCGATTTTGTTAAGTGGACTAAGGCCAAACATACTCTTCATGACAAATCTGACACAGGTATGTGGGAATGTCCAGACTTTTACCCCGTATCGACATGTGGAACAAACGGGATGGAAACCTCGACACTAGAAGGGGGAATTAAACATGTTTTAAAAGTCAGCCTTGACGCGACTAGGTTTGAGTATTACACGATTGGGACATATAACACGGTCAAGGATAAATACGTCCCCGATAACACTTCTGTTGACTGTTGGGCCGGGTTAAGATACGATTATGGAAACTTTTATGCGTCAAAAACGTTCTTTGACCCGTCTCAAAACCGAAGGATCTTATGGGGTTGGGCTAACGAGTCCAGCACCGCTTTAGAAGATATCACAAAGGGATGGGCCGGAATTCAGGTGATTATTTGAGACAATTTTGTATGTTTATGATTATGCTTTTAACAACTTATTTTATGCAGTTGATTCCACGTATGATATGGTTACATCCTAGTGGGAAGCAATTGATGCAATGGCCAATTCATGAATTGGAAAGCTTAAGAGGTGACAGGCTGTATCAAAACGATGTGACCCTCAGCAAAGGTGAGATGCTCGAGGTCAATGGAATTACAGTTGCCCAGGTTTGTACTTTGTGCATTAGTGGTAGTACATTCTAGATTTTATAAATTAGGATAGAATATCTTGTTGTACAATATGATGTTTTTATTAACAATTAGTCTAACACAGGCGGATGTTGAAGTGACATTTACGTTCTCTAGCTTGGATGAAGCTGAGATTTTTGATCCCGAATGGTCTAAACTACCACCGGAAAATCTCGCAATGGAGATATGTGGGATCAAGGGTACTAAACAAGGCGGGCTAGGGCCTTTCGGGGTTCTAACGTTGGCCTCAAAGAAACTCGAAGAATACACTCCTGTTTTCTTTAGAGTTTTCAGGACTTGGGACAACAAACATAAGATTCTTATGTGTTCAGATGCTACGCCGTAATTTCTCTCTCTTACTCTCTGTGTATATGTGTATGTATGCATGTGTCTTGGTGATTCGTAGCTAAAATGATTTTGTTTTGTCACAGTTCCTCGTTGAACCAGGATGTCTATAAGCCATCGTTTGGAGGATTTGTGGACGTCGATCTAGCTAAAAAGAAGCTTTCACTAAGGATCTTGATTGATCATTCAGTTGTAGAAAGCTTTGGTGAAGGTGGAATGACTGTTATAACATCAAGAGTTTATCCGACGCTAGCAGTGGGTAGAAATGTACATTTGCATCTGTTTAACAATGGTACCGAGACCATTACCGTTGAGAAAATGAATGTTTGGTCGATGAGCAGTCCCCATGTCATGAACTAAACCAGGGTTACTTTACTTAGTTAGTTAGTTAACAAATGATTGACTAACTTTATTGGGGGATAATTTTTATGTTTTGTTAGTACATTCTTTTACAGTTAATTTAGTCTTTAGTAGTTTTTTTCTTAGATTAGCTTCTTAGCTATATATTGATAGCTTTTGATAAAACAAATCCACGTTCAAAGAGAAGAGAGAGCATCCGACAAGAGATCGATCACGATCGGAGAAGAGAAGATAAAAAACACAATGAAAAATCCAAACTTCACCCGCAACTTAAGAACTCCAATGGGAGAAGGTTGTTAATTAGTCGCTAATGTAAGTATTATCCACGACTGATGCGGAAAAATTAGGGTACTATGAGGACTGATGAATGTGAGAAGGCTAGAAAGCTTGACGACAATAGATCTCAAACATACTAGATGAAGTCACTGAATAAAAATGATGCAAGCGAGATGTAGCTGGGTCTATACAACTTCAAATAATATTTATGCTTTTTAATTTTTTTTTTTATATAACTTGATGTGTTAATTGCTAACATTAAGGCAATTAGACCAAATAAGGATGTCATAGTAAAAAAGTAACATGAATAAACTCTAGTAACATAAATAGAGTTTCAAGTATGTCATCATTTTATAAAACATGAAATAATTATATATATTAACAAAATGTAACTCATTAGGATTTATGAATAGTTCTTTTGTATGGTTGGGTGATGTGGTTTCAATAGTTGGATGTTATGTATCAACATCCTATTAATTATATAACTTTTTTGTTTTTGCTTCTCGGCGTGGTTGTGTAGTTATTTTCTATTTGTGTTTTCTATACGATATTTTTTCTTTTTGTTAAAGGTAGTTATGCAATCATTTTGTATTTTCATTTTCTTTACATTGTGATTTAGCAATGCTAGTGTTTTGTATGTATGCATTATCTTCGCGACAATACGTAGGAAGTGAAATCTATTTTCTTATATTTTCAATATTTATGTTAATTATAATGCTTACGTCTTTTGAATCCAGTCCAACTAGTAAAACACTAAAGCAGTAAAGGGACTTGTTTGGTTGCCAATCCGATTTTTAAAAGGGAAAATCACGAAAATAACCAAGTTTGACCCTGAAATGCAGGAATGACCATCCAAAAGTATACTAACTCAAATGACCCACCCAATAGAAACCAACCATTTGTCATCTTTCCACCAATCACAATCTGACATGTGTCATCAATCTGACAAGTAGGCTAAAGGTGGAGCCCACCACCAACCAGTAATTGTTTGACACATGGACAAAAAGTCAGAAATCTTGGCTTGTTACCCGAACCACTGCGAGCCTGCCACCTGTCCACCTGAAATCTAGGCTTGTTACCCGAACCACTACGAGGGTGTTGTGGACAATCGGGTTGTAAAGCTCCGGGATCCCAAAACTCCCAAAAGCAAGGTCCATGAAATCTGAAGACAAGTCTGGTGGAAGAGGGACGGTGGGGAGGAGACGATGGAACTTGATGGAAGGGGTGGCGGCGGAGACGGTGTTGATGTAGTTTTCAGTATTAACACAAGGTGCCGCCGGAGTTATGAAAAGGATAACGGAGAGTGAAGGGTTGGAAATGTGAATTAGTTTTGCTAGTTCCACCATGGGTACCAGGTGGCCTCTCCCCAGAAAAGGATACAGAACCACCGTCTCAGATTCCATTTTTTTTTTTGTGTGTTTTAGATCTCTACAAGCAGACTTGTAGATTTGCAGGAGGAGGAGATAAGGATTTTCGAAGTTGTATCTTCTAGACACCAAACAGAGGTAGGGGGAGGTAGGGGGTGTTGGGAAAAGACAACTTTAGCACTAGTCAGTTGGAGGACACATTTCAGGTGGACAGGTGGTAGGCTCGCAGTGGTTCGGGTAACAAGCCTAGATTTCTGACTTTTTGTCCATGTGTTAAACAATTACTGGTTGGTGGCGGGCTCCACCTTTAGCCTACTTGTCAGATTGATGACAAATGTCAGATTGTGATTGGTAGAAAGATGACAAATGGTTGGTTTCTATTGGGTGGATCATTTCAGTTAGTATACTTTTGGGTGGTCATTCCTGCATTTTCAGGGTCAAACTTGGTTATTTTCGTGATTTTCCCTTTTTAAAATGCTATTAAAATTTAAATGTTGTGGTGCTACTTTGCCACTTAGAGACTAGTGGTAGCCTTTTAGGGGAGGCGGTATGGTTGTCCCCAAGCCATGTGGTTTCAAAAATTTTATCCAATTAGGTAGTGCCACATGGAGAGAAGGAGAGAGAAGGCATTGGAGCCAAATGGAGAGGGTATGGAAGCCCCTTGGAGCCATGCGGTTCCCTTGGAGCATACACACCAAATCATCCGGCTTCACATGGCTTGGTGGAACCGGAAATCACCAAATTTAGAACCGTGTGGCTTCAAGTCACATCACACGGTATGAAAGCCCCTTGGAGCCATGCGGTTCCCTTTGGAGCCGTAATTTGATAAAAAATATAAATTTGCTGTTAAAAAAAATGGAGGGTGCTAGTTTGATTTTGTGTCATTTTCTGAGGACTTAATTTTAAATTTTAAACTAAACCAAAAACCCTGACAACCCACATAACTTTCACCATCGTGCTGTTTTGATCTGATGATACACTGAACATCCTCAAACCCTTCTTCCATCTCCCTTCAGCCACAACCGCCGTACCTTCTGCCGTCGCCGTCGCCGTCGCCTTCGTCTCCATTTCTTGCTTGACGCGATCTGTCCACAAATTAGTAGGTAGTGTCGAGCTCTTTCCTTTTCCAAGCCTAATTTAGACTCTATATTCAAGCCTAACCATTTCTAGATAAAAAGTTATTGTTAGAAAATTGACGTGCCTTTATGAAGAATAAGATTGAAGTATGTTAGCTATCAGGATAGGTGTGAAATGCTCAATACCTTATGTTATAGAACCCTAGAATTTTACTTCAAGTGTTGACGAAATGAAACTTAGATATATCCTATTTTGTAAATGGATTTCTAGATAAAAGTTATTGTTAGAAAATTGACGTGCCTTTATGAAGAATAAGATTGAAGGATGTTAGATATCAGGATAGGTGGGCAATGCTCAATACCTTCTGTTATAGAACCCTAGAAATTTACTTGAAGTGTTAATTAAATGAAACTTAGATGTATCCTATTTTGTAAATGGAAATGCAGAAAGAGAAGCGGAATGTCTTTCGTTCTTGAAGTCTCAGTGAATCTATTTGGATGTCAACATAGTGAACATAATCTTGTCTCGTATAGTAGAAAACAAAGGTGCCTATTTTCAATGTCGGCAAAATTAAACACGCCGTCGATCCAGAGCCTCGATGAGAAGCATTGGGCTCATTCTAAGGGTGTTGTTCTTCCGATCATGGTACTTTACACACTTCCCATATTCCCGATTCAAATTGCTAGTTTTTTATATTGTGTTATATTATTCTTCCAAGGTGATTCTTCTTTAATTATAAATCTCGTTTAGGTCAATAGTTGTATGGGGAAAATGGGGCAAGCAGTTGTTGAAGCAGGAGTATCTGCAGGGCTTCATATTGTTCCAGCATCATTTGGCATTCAAAAAGATGCTGGGAAAACAATTCAAGTGGGAGGGAAAGATATTCAAGTGCATGGTCCTTCCGATAGAGAAGCCACTTTAGCATCTATTCTTGAAGAATATCCAAACCTGATTGTTGTAGACTTTACAGTGCCTAATGCAGTTAATGGTAAACACCCAACTTTGTGATACAAATCAATTCATACAAGTAGTTAATGGTAAACACCCAACTTTGTGATACAAATCAATTCATACAAGTATGCTGTCATCTGTATTAGCATATCAGTTTGTTCTTGTTTGTTGCCATCACTATATTTTATTATTATCTTTGCAGATAATGCTAAATTATATTGTAATGCTGGAGTGCCTTTTGTGATGGGAACCACTGGTGGAGATAGGGATCTTTTGTATAAAACTGTTGAAGACAGAAGGCTTTATGCTGTGATCTCTCCTCAAATGGGGAAACAGGTTAAAAAATGTTTATGGTATTTGTTGTTGAATATATTCGCTGGGTTATTTTCAATAGATGGTTATGTCTCTTAGTTTTTTGTTTGTAAGGTTGTGGCGTTTCTGGCAGCCATGGAAATTATGGCCAAGCAATTTCCTGGAGCGTTCTCTGGGTATACGCTAGAGGTACTTGTCCTCATCTCATGCCATTAGTTCTGCTTGTTAGTAAGTTTGGTTAGTGACATAAGTAGGCCCAAATCTGTTGTTTGATCTCTCAAATCATTGCTCATTACTTTGTGAATGGCAAATTTCCAATATACAATATCCTAATGCCAAAGTTTCCCCAACAAATTGAGTAATAAGCATATTTGTTGCTCTATGCCCTTATCTGCCCAAACTAATAGATTTGCGGACACTTATATTATGGAAGGCAATGCTTTTGGTGCAAATTGCTAATCATTTTGGGAACACTAGTTTGGACTGTGCTCTATATTGGATGCTTAAATATGGTTATACTTGTGGAAATAATAACAAGAGTATCAGGGACAACAACTTGTTCACATTTATAAAGGGTTTTCTATTTCTAATTTCTTCTGATCTTTAGGTCTTGTAATGACCACACAGTTATATTAAAACAAGGAACTATGATAATTATCTAGTGAGCAGGTGTAAGTAAGGTTTTTAAAAGAGAAAGATTCTATCATAGGTAAGTGAAGCTGTGATGTCATCGGTAAGGTCTTTTACAGTTTATATCTTCTGTTAGTTTTTGTTAGGCTTATCATGCCTAGGAAGTGGAGACTAGTACTTGTTTCTTTGAGTGGTTCATAATGATCCATGCTAAGGAAATGCAAAAACTGCAACTGAATATAAATGTTAGTTTCTGTATGATGGCGATCAGTTTTTTAATGCTATCAAGTTATCAATGTCTTTGTTATTCCAAAAATCTTTGTACGCAAAAATTATCTTCGCACTTTTGGTTTAATATTTTCATACTTGATTAGTTGTCATAGAGATGACAATTTTGATCCATATACATATGAATGGGGTTATGTTTTAACTTTAACAATTGGATAACATAAAAAACTTCAACTAAAAGGAGACCAATAAATTTGGGCCAAAGCCTCCTATAGGGTAATCTCTGTGCAAAATGTACAACTTTCTTAATTGTTTATTATTGTAATGATAGTCTTTTTATAATCATATTGAACATACTGGTCATTTATAATTCAAAAAACTATAAATTATTTAGGACAAAGGGGCAGCCCAATCTGATCCGTCTTGACCTGAAGATCAACAATCAGACCCTTGTCCTTACCCATTACCCATACAACCCACCTGACACCTATCCATTTGATGACCTCTTATTTCTCATGGTGATGTGTTTTGAAAACTTAACAGGTGACTGAATCTCATCAAGCTACCAAATTGGACACATCTGGAACAGCAAAAGCTGTTATTTCATGCTTTCAGAAACTCGGAGTCTCCTTCGACTTAGATCAGGTATGCCAAGACATTTCTTGTCTACAGACAAGGAAAATGGCTTACTCTTCGAATTTTGTTGTTTTGTCCACATTTTATATTTCAACACAGCGTTGCATAAGGCATACATGCTGCACAGTGCAGACATTTTTTTTGAATCAGACTTGTAGTTCCCATTTGTACATTGCAATATTTTCAATTTATGCAAGTAACATGTAGCCATTTGTACATTGCAATCTTTGTATCAAAACAAATATAATGCTGTTTGAAAAATCTCAAATAATTCTTCACTTACAGATTGGTCAAGTTTCGTGTTTCTTTACAGCTAAGTTCAATAAAGATGGTTACAAATATATTTTTTTACAATTAAATTTGTTACAATAGTAGTTCACTCTTATATTTGTTATTTCATGAAGTTTTAATATCCTTGTCCTGACTTAAACATAATGAATGATACGTCTAGGACTTCATTTTGACCAGAAATATATGTACATGACATTTCATGATATCAACATCAAGGACTAGCTTGCTTCTATATTAAAACAACTTGAGTTGTGGTAGCATCATGTTATATTGTTATCTCACATGAACTAATTTCTGATGAATTTCTCATTTATTAAAAATGTATGCAACTTTATATCAGATACAATTGATACGTGATCCTAAGCAACAAATTGAAACGCTTGGTGTTCCTGAAGAACATCTCAATGGACATGCATTCCATACGTATCGTCTAAAATCTCCTGATGGAACGTAAGATTTGTTTTACTTATAATTGGGTTTTGAAAATTCTTCACAGGTAATCTAAATCTGTTTTGACTATCTGTAGAGTTTCTTTTGAGTTTCAACACAATGTTTGTGGAAGATCAATATATGCAGAAGGTGCTATTGATGCCGCCCTTTTTCTCTCTAAGAAGGTGCTACTTTTTTCATCTTCTATATAAAAGAAAACAAAAGGTCTGTAGCAAAAACACCCTTAAACAATACCCAATATAATTCCCGCTGCAAGAAAACTAATAATCAAGGGTAGAAGAGGTAATATATTTACCCACTCTTTTCGTCTAATTTACCTTCTATTTTTTACAAAAAATGTCTTTTTTGGTCACGTTTAGGTGTTCATTTATTAAATAATACACACCATTATCCAGTATTGCATAATCAATTTCAAGACATTGATCCGAACACCCAAAAGCACCAAGTTAAATGATTAATGGCTGAATTTTGTGAACCTATTTTCGAAATGCAGATCCAGTCAAAAGCAGATAAGAAGATATATGACATGATTGATGTGTTGCGTGAGGGTAGCATGCGTTAACAGGTAGGCATGCGTAGGCTTAGATGAGGTTTAGTAATAATGCAGTTTTCGCCTATTAGACGTGCATTTGAAAGTCTATAAATGGAAGTCAATCATCTTGTTAGTTTGCTTATAAAGCTTGCTGCCTGTGGTTAGGTTATTTTTCTCTTTTTCATCTTGTAATTCTCTACGAATTTTTGCCATATTATATTATTGGCATGCTGGAAGATGAAACATCCAAGGATTTGGTTCTCTTTTAGTTATGATTCTTCTCTACCCTTTTTGAGATTTTTGTGACATGATATATATATGTTTCAAATTAGGCTGCAGGTATTTGTTTAGATTTTTGGAAATTATAAAATTAATAAATACAGTCCAGAACTTCACTCTTATCTTTTTATGAACTTAAAACAAGATATTATTAACATCTATTTTGTTTAATTTTCATCATGGTAAATTTATTGTCAAACTAAAGAATAGGGCCTGACATGGCAAACGGGTCAAACATCTTTTGATAAAGTTCGGTGACAAACAACAATCTTCAAACACTGAAATCTCTCTCAATTTTGAACAAAAATTGATTCCGTAACTTGCATTGAATTCGTGACGAAGAAAGGATTCATACTAGCACCATTGTTATGTAGTTTTATTGCAAATTGAACGTCCGAATGTGAGAACCACGATGAACATGAACTGTGAATCGGATTTTAACTCAATTCTGATTTAAACTGAAATTTAACCACGTCAATAGCTTTGTATGATCAAAATGAACTTGTAGGTACCAGATTTATGCCGAATAAACAAGAAATCTAAAATCCGCCATTAGAGACCAAAGCTTCGAAGAACATCAGCTGTGATTTTCCGGGATTCAAGTAAATCTTCACCAAAATCAATTATGTAAGTTGTAATGAATTCAAGATAAAGAACTATAACTACTGGAATCAATCACTAACACCAACAATCACGAATTCACCTCCAATTTTAAGGTCAAAGTTCACGAAGTTTGACTCTGAAAAGTCAAACAGTATGAATTTGAGCAATTTGATCACTGAATTCAATCCGTTTGATCACTGAATTCGAGTCGTCGGAGTGGCTGGATATTTGACGACAGGAGGTCACCGGAGAAGACGACCGGTAGTGGGGTGGTGGAGTGGTGATTGGGATGGTGACCGGATAAATTAAGAAAAAAATTTTAAAAAATGCCACATCACTCGCCACGTCAGCAAAAACTTAACACCGTTAAGTTTTTTAACGGAGGGACCGCTAAAAACAAATACACTACAACGTGGGACTGCCAGTTGCCAAGGTTAAAAATATGGATCAGTATTTGCCAATAGTTAAAAGATGAGATTAAATGTTGCCAATTTTTCAAAAATTTAATAGACCATATAAATCTCAGGCTTCACATGTATGTTGAGTTTTATTGGGTTCGCGAGTCTAAACAAATAAGTTAGTTATCTGAATAATAAATTCTATGTAATAGAATAATATAAGTTACATAATAAATAATAGTATATTCTTATGATAAAAAACACAAATAACATTTATTAGTATAGACTTATAGTTAAAGATGTATAAAATAATTCTATATGTAAAAAAAATCATCTATTAATAATCAACAAATGAACTCGAACATCTTCGTCTCCCGCTCAAGCTTTAGATCTTCTTGAGTTCAGATCATCTCAAGTTCTGGTCGTTTACACTTATAGTTGCATAGCGTGTTATAGAATGAGCGTTTATGTCATGTGACCGATTATATATGTTGAAATTAGTACACACACTTCAATCCATTATATATGTTGAATTTAGTACACATACTTCAAACTTTTAATCAGGATATCCACTATTCCCACACCACCCGTAGACGGTAGACGACCATTTACAAACACATTGAACGACGGTTAGTACTTTTTAAACCTTAAGTTTTTTAACATTTAACTAAATTAAACTTCAGAAATGATTGCGTCAAAATTTTCAAACGGTTGTCTGACCTTTTTTAAAGTTTGACTTAGATAAATGTTAAAAAGTCAGATGGTCATTCAAAATGTTGACGAAGGTCCATCTAGCTTTGATTTAACAACGATCGTGTAAAATTAGAAAAAATGTTCTGAGGATAAAAACACTCCTACCAATATAAGCATTTATGAAATGTAAAAACTAATAACAATTCGGTCATTTAGTTACTAGGTTGATTTGAATCCATTTTTGCTTTGAAAATGCGGTGGTGAGCGACACAAGCAAATATTATGGCACGTAGACGACCGTTTTTTACGGTTGATAAAAATACTCGAACCAGATACCCATAACACATCTCTTCTCCCTCATTCGCAACCAGGCGAGAGAGAGTGAGGAGAGAGAAACAGGAAAAGAATTGATCAACCTGTTTCTGCTTTCTTTCTCTTCCCGTCTGCTTCGTTTAATTGTTTTTCATCTTCTTCCATTACATTAGGCGTCAATTCATGATCATGGGGTATGTTATCACATTAACCCGTTGTTAATTTCATCTTATTATCCAAATCGTTTCAATTCCTTCCCGTTTTACATTTTTTAAATTTTTGTGGGCATAAGGTGTTTGTGTAAATGCCTCAGTGGGTACGTATGCAATTAGTTATCGACAACATCAATTTGGTTTGGATTGATGGAAATTGGAATGTTTGGCGGGGTTTAGAGAATCGTTTGCCCCTTCTTTTAGATCAAGATTTTATTGGATTGATTCATATGTTTGAATGCAGAAACCAGATTGGGTGAACATATTGAAAAAGAGAGAAATTTGTGGCTGCAATTTGAAGGATGCCGTGCTGTTGTTGGGAGGAACAGGGCAAGGGCACCCATGATAATGCAACCACAAACCATCATAAAACAGTACCACCTCGTGGACCTGCTTATGGTGGTAAATTTTTATCTTTACCTAATTATCAATCCATAAGGTCTAAGAATTTCTATTATAAGCAACCAAAACATTACATTCGTTAAGGAAATCTGTTGCTAAAAAGTTGATAGATGCTGTGTAATGCAGAGGCGGAACCAAAGGAGGGTCAAGAGGATCCATTGACCCCTGGAACCTGATTACCATAATTTGTCCATCTTTCATATATAAAATTTGAGTTTTTTTAAAAGAAAAAGTGGCATGAGTTGGAACCCTTTTTATAGTCGGTAAGAAAGAGAACCTTATTATGACCCTCTGGCTAAAAGTTCTGGTTCCGCAACTGTTTTTTTCATGGATGTTCGATATATAATACAATGAGATCACAACGTGGAAAATAACCCAAAAGTTAAACATGAAAAAGGAAATAGGTTCATATGCATGAACCCATGCAGACATCAAGCACACCAACTTTAGAGAGAGAGGCATAATATTTCCACCAGGTACACGTTATGATGCAAGTGGTACATTTTTATGTTGCAGCTTCAACAAGGACTGGTGGAACTGCAAACAATGGGGGACCTAAGACAATTGAAGCACCATCATTTTCATTAGATGAGCTAAATAAAATTACAAATAATTTTGGCTCAAAATCTGTGATTGGAGAAGGCTCTAATTGTCAGGTTTTCCATGGAAAGCTGAGTAATGGGGAACAAGTACTCATCAAGAAGCTTGATACCAGTTCTTTACAAGATTCTGAATCTGATTTTAAAGATAAGGTGAAAATATTAATATTACCTGTCAGTATACTGCTCTGTATGGTTTTGTAGTTCACACTGTTTAATTTTGGGTGTTAAATGCAGTTAGCCATGGTTTCAGGACTTAAGGATGAGTATTTCTCTCAACTGTGTGGTTACTGCTTGGAGAAAAAAAACCGAATCTTGCTATACCAATATGCAACCAAGGGTTGTTTGTATGATATAATACATGGTAACCAACTCAAAAGTTTTCTTCAGAAGTTTTTAATTTGAGATTTCAGACTTTTGAAGATAAGGATATGGTTTTATAGGGAGAAAGAATGGGGGCGCACCTAGTCTAGTTTTGAACTGGGCCCAGAGAGTTAAAATTGCTTACGGTGCAGCAAGAGGTCTTGAATATCTACATGAAAAGGTTAAAACACCAGTAGTTCATTGTGAAGTAAGGTCAAGCAATGTCCTTGTGTTCGATGAATTTGAATCCAAAATAGGGGATTTTAGCTTGAGCAATTTGTCTTCAGACAACACCGCCCGGCTGCAGTCAACAAGAGTGTTGGGAACGTTTGGATACTATGCTCCCGAGTAAGTGTTACTATCAAATATATGTTTTTTTTGGTTCAAAATGTCGACACGAATAACTTATTTTGACGACTGTTTAATATGTTATTGCTCAGGTATGCCATGACAGGACAGATAACTCAGAAAAGTGACGTCTATAGTTTTGGGGTTGTTCTTTTAGAACTTTTGACAGGAAGGAAACCTGTGGATCACACAGTGCCTAAAGGACAACAAAGCCTTGTTACATGGGTGTGTCTTGCTGCCCACAATCCTCAATACTATCAAATAGAGTCAACATTTGACTTTTGAGTATCAAATTAATCACTTTTTAACTTCAAGATAAAGAAAACAATTAGTGTCTAGATTATAACAGACAGTAAGTGCATTTTTATTTTTTAAGACCATCACAAGAAAAATATTTTCAGGTTTGAATGTGACATGATCAGGTTTGACTTTGAAATATTCTTTTTATGCAATTCTTGTAACATTGTATACATACTCATATTGTTTATTATGTAATTGTAACAGGCAACTCCAAGATTGAGTGAGGACAAAGTAAAGCAATGTGTTGATCCCAAATTGAACAATGATTACCCTCCAAAAGCAGTTGCTAAGGTTCACTTCATAATTCATATATACTATACCTTTCATTTATGGGTCCCATCTTGATCTTCATAGTAATGGGTGCCACGATCACATCACAAAAAATGAAAAACGAGATGGCTGTGTGATAAGTATGTCACATTACCAAGAGACTGTGGGTTCAAGTCTTGCAAACCTAGAAAATTCTAGGCTTTGTAGTTGGAAAACAACCGTACCTAGTAAAAAAAAATCTCACCAATAGTGTTATACTATTAGTTGGAAAAAAAAGATGGCTATTGCGACCCCTTTACTTATAGATGGTGTGGCTAACAAAGGGAAGACTTCAAAACTAGACATTTTGATCACTAAAATAGACATTCAGGGCCTAACCAGCGGACTTAGCTTGCAAATACCTTCAAAAGAGTCTACTTAACATGCAAAAAAAAAAAAAAAAAAAAAACAACCCTTCAAAAGCACTTGCCGAGCCTTCAATGTCTATTTTGGTGATTTTTCCCAGAAAAAAAGAGAGGATTCAAAATAACTCAGAATGTGTTTTAAAAGCCTACAACCTAAAAAATTATATAATCCATCCAAAGATATACATTATAATTGGAATAATCTTGTTTTTTCAATCATCATTCACTTGCAAGCTAAAAACAGAAAGAAAAAAAAACGATGATCGCGACTCAATTCAACGTGCACTAAAATTTCTTGGTTTAATCTTTCCATTTTGCCACCTAAAAAGAAAAAATGATATAAAGGTTGAATTGAAAACTAATATTTTTTTTAATGATATCTCCGATCACAGATGGCAGCAGTTGCAGCACTGTGTGTCCAGTATGAAGCAGAATTTCGGCCAAATATGACAATTGTAGTGAAGGCATTGCAGCCACTTCTCAACTCAAAACAAGCAGCCTCAGCATCTTAACTAAAGTTTAACCAGCAAGCACAAACAGCTTTTGACTGACCTTAGTGAAACTCTCCTGACTCCAGCTGAGACGTACAAGAACCAAAACCGTCTGATAGTTTCTCTAAGTTAACAATCCCAGAATGGAACTGGTAAAGAACGGATGGTTTTGGAGCTCACATATCCCATGTGTTCAAAGTTTCAAGTTCTGCATTGTTCAGCTGACCATGCCTACTGCTTTCTTGAACAAATGTAACAATCTTGTGACCTGATACATGATTTTCCCATGAATATAGCCTTGTATCTCTCCTATAATATGTTTTTGGATGGAGTGTTGTAACAAACAGAAAAGTAATACAAAACAACCATGACAACAAATGTCCCAATCTTGCTTAAATCATATCTTCTATCATTATTTCTACACATCCGAACAAATCCCAAATACATTAAATTAATGAACACTTGAACAGCAACAAAAAAGGTAAAAAACACCAAAATCAGTACACCCTCAACGATTCAAAACAAGATGAATCGGTAGTCGAGCACTTTTGTCTTTCGAATTTGCCAAATCCCAAATCATTGCAATTAACATGAAGCACTCTCAAACAAGAACAATAAGTAAACGTCCTTGAACTTTCGTATTCGATTTCATGTGGTTTATGCAATGTATGTAAGCTACTTTTAATAATAACCAATAAACACGTCTCATTATTTTTCCTTCTGCCCCCAAACACCCCCAACACCATTGAAAAACTTGCTCCATGAGAAAACTTCCTGAATTTATATTTCTATCAAGTAACAAAACAAGAAATGAAACTAAACATGATCGATTTTCCCGAGTCAAAGGAAGCATTATACAGAGTATAGTAGTAGATAATTGCACAAATTTCCTACAAAATCTACTTTTTCACACTTTTAACTTACACTGGTGTCCTTTTACTTTATCACCATTAATTTATCTTTCAATCTGGCCTGCAAATAAGTAAACCAATAATTACAATTTAAGCATAACATGAATGACATGATTATTGGGGTTATAGTTACTTGCCTAAAATGCATTAACGTCTAATGCGAGGCTTGCACCGAAATTCAGCTAAGAGTGCAATGTGATCTGATGACCATTCTGGAGAAGGAAGTGCTGTATCTTTCCTCAAGCTATCCTCATCCAAAAGCTCCAATAATGATTCCACAGTCAAACTATCGGCTGAAAACAGTCCAAAACAAAAAATTACTTCATTAAAATTCTACTAAGGGGCTTATGTTTCCAAAGTGAAACACTAAAATGGTCAACGAGCTGGCGTTTGGATGTGTTTTTTTTCTGTTTGAAGCTGTAATAATCAAATAATCAGTTGTTAGTGTTTGGGCAAAACAAAAGGATATAATACCCGAGTAAAATATATAATCAAGGGTGCCAATGAAGTCTCTTGTGCAACTTGTAAATAAAGGTTCATTTGTATTGGGGTCCACTCTCTTCTTTTGTTGTTCATAACCACTTCTAGCAAAAGACGAGTACGCACTCACCTGTAAAAATATATAATCATTGATTTCAAAAAAAAAAAAAAAAAAAAAGAAAAACTAAACAAATATTTATACGGGTATAGATTATACCAAGGGGAGAGTGTGAGTCAATTTGGTGTCAGGTCTTAATATTCCAAGAGGGTCTACGGCTAAATCTGGATGCATTGGATCAACTTTTCCAATTGCAAGAAGTGCATGCGGAGCACTGCAGTTGAGTTCAAATTATATTTGCAAATAGTAAAGTAATAATGTTTTATGTTATTTCATTGAATAAATTAAATATAAGTTCTCACCTTCCTGGAACTGAATTAAAGTCGCCACAGACTAACATTGGAATATCTGCACTTGCAGCTATCTTTTCCAATCCTTTTATCAGCGTGTGAACCTTAACCATTTTCCAACCAAACAGGATTTATAATTAATAAATAATAATAATAATAAAAACACCAATAACAATATAAGAATATTATTCTGTTTGCGTTGTTCAGAAAGTCAAACCTGCCATAGCTTAACGTCCTTCAGCTCATGCTGAACATTCACATGAGTATTCGCCTATACTCAAAAAGTGGAAAGAATTAAATTGATGAACTCTGATACATTTATTTGTATTGAAAGTTGTAAGTCGTAGAATCTTACCACACAAACAAGTTGTCGCTTTCCAAGAGTATCAGCACCTTGGTTACTAAACTTTGCTTCTAGAACAACAATTAATGCAACATTATCCTATTAAAAAACCACAGGGTCATCATAAAAAACGACACATGCTGCCCAAAATTAGAAAGAAAAACAAAAAAATAAAGAAACAAAGCATCAGTAAAAGATATACTGCTACCTTAACCAATCGATTTAAAGCTGTTTTCTTTTGGGCATTGGGAACCAAAGCATCAGTTAAAGATTGTGCAGCTTTATTAAACTCCACTTCATATTTTTTCACATGCGAGAATCTATTTCTGCGAAAAAATGTAGCACAGCCATCAATTGTCTGATTACTGCCATTGTACACCTCAGCAGTTCTCCTCTTGAAAAGAGCCTGATACCCATGTTTGTCCAACTCAGGTGCAAAAAATTCCTCAAAATGATCACTTTGAACCTGAAATCAAATAAAAGTCAAAGTCAAAGTCAAACTTAGCAGATCAATATAAAAACAAAAAGTCAAACTCACCTCTTGAAGACAAACAACATCTGCAAGGTATCCAACAATCTCTCTTAACAAATTCTGTCTGCGGTAAGGCCAAGAAAGTGCCCACGAAGGGCAATAACCATACAGATCACTAGTAGCATATGAATCACATAAAACATTATATGAAAGCACCGAAAAAGTTCCAGAAGATGTATCCAAATGGCCAGCCAAGTCAGCATTGGTGACTGAAATCAATCGTCTTGGACTCGGTGAAGGGGCGGGAATCACACGAGATGTTAATATGGTGTTTGCTTGTCCAACAGGCGATTTTGTCTCCGCATCTACCACAACACATTCAAATTTAAGAACATGGCCGATATCCTCGGCTGTTGGAGTGTATGTTTTAGATCGCCCAACTTCAAACCAAGTTTCACTGCCGTTTCTTTGTGCAACCACAGCAGGGTATAAAGGTGTTGTACCATTGGCAACAGCTTGCCCGTTAGTATTATTATTCATCCCAGATGCCGTATTATTAAATCGTCCATAGATATCTTCTTCTTCATTTCCATTTTCATTAACAGCACTAGCAGCACGCTCATGTAGAACTCGATGGTGTTGCCATGCATCAGAAAAACATTTGGTAGTGCAATGGTAGCTTTTAGCAATCGGTAATTTGGCTTTCACACACCCTAAGCACTGCAATGTGGCTTGTTCAGATGGATGTACACTGCATATAGCAACTTTTTTGTCACTTTGTATGCGATACCTGCAGCCAAGGCAAAAAGACACAGCAACAAGATTATGATAAAGTTCAATATTTCAAAACGCGTAACATCACTGATCACACAAAATGAATTAAAACCCAAAAATAAAAACAGACAAAACAAACCTACCGAGTAAAATCCCCACTCGTATTATAAGGTCTAGGAAAGGTGAGATGTAGGCAAACCCATAGTTGTCAAAGGCACAAGGCGCAATCAAGGTGCAAAAGGTAAGCTTTGGGACGAGATGCAAGGCGCTTAAAAAACATTTGCTTTTTTAAGCGAGGAGCTTAGTATAAAAATAAGATTTTTAGGGGTTTTAGACACGTTTCAGGCTTATATTCAGCTGGTTTAGACTGTTTTAAGCTGATTCCATGCTAGTTTAGGGCTAGTGTAACTGTTCCAGACATGTTCAAATGATTTTGGCCGGAATTTAGCCTGAAAATGTGCAAGAGCCCTTGAAGTGGGCGGCAAGGCTGTGCCTCGGTATTTCACAACATAGGGCAAATCTTACTTCTACCACAGGGGATAGAGAGCCCCGGATTAAGAAGCCTCCTATTTTTTTCTTTCTTTTTTACAACCCTATACTTTCAAATACAGATAGATTCCTAACTGTCAATATTCAGCAAAATAAGAGCAACTTCAGTTGCCATCAAGCAAATTTTCAAGATAGTATAAGTTACACAAGCTAATACATTTTATACAACACAATCATCCTAATCAAATTCAAAGAACGTGCATTTGTGACTGATAGATAAAATGGGTATTAAAAATTAGCAACAATAAGTCAATAACTGATGACTAACCACTTATATCTCAAGAAAAGGCCCTCAATTGGCAAAGATTCAGGCACATCTTCGGTGGAGACGGTCTTATCAGGATGTCGTATAAGCACGTAGGGCGAAAGCTCGCAACCCACAATCGGAATATCGGACGGGAGGTGCACTCTCAGCACGCTCAGCATGCTTTAATTGCAGCAGGAGAAGCTATTTTCAAAAAACCCTAACCCTAATTTAACAAACAACGAAGATGAAAGTAAAATTATGATGACGAATTGGAGCAGGAAAACGTGATGGGCACCTGGCGAATCCGCCATTACATATCTCCGAGAGCAGCCAGCATTGCCAGATGTGTTTGATTGATTTTGTTTTTCAAATCAAAAACCCTTATTATTTGATACGAGGAACAAGATTCCGATGTAAATTAACAAGCTTTCTGTAAGGAGAGATCAGGAAATAGGGGGCTTTGCTTTGGTCTGTTCAAAGAATTGATGGGATGCGAAATTGAAAAAAGAAGGAGAATTTAAAATGAATTATTGGTTGATTGATTGATTGGAGGAAGAGGAAGAGGGATTAGGGTTTGAAATCAATTTGATTGTATAGGGAGGGGGTTTTACGAACACAGATAAGAAAGACGACGTAATTTTTCTATTGGGTCTCTCGTCTCATTTTTCGTGTATATCTATTCCCATTTCTAACTTATATTTTAACCTGTTACTTGTTGTTAGGTCAACTAGATCAACATTTGATTTTGATCATACGATCTTACATTTATTTTTGATTTTTCAGCTACTTTGGTCGATAAATCTGACCGGTTTGCTTTACGGTTTACAAAAAGCCAATTGTATAAAACGTGACACCTTAGATTTAGTTGTATTTTTAAATTTTAAAAATATTTAATTTTAAAATATATTTAATAATTAGCTATATTAGTTAACAAAATTTTATCACTTCCACTTTACCGTGAGAAAAATGTGTATATACAAAACGAGATGTTTACCCACCCCGCGCATTGCTGCGGGGTTGAATTTGTATACTGAACGAAAATAAAAAAGTTAAGTGGTATAAAACGTAAAAGTTTAAAAGTCTCGTGATGAAAGTTTAAAACTATAGAAGTATATTAAAAGCGAAAGTGAAAAAATTAAAAGTTCCGTGCCCAAAGTAGAAGACAAAAAAACTTAAAACAAAAAAGAGAACTTTAAAAGTTAAAGTATTAAAAAATTAAGCAGTATAAAACGTAAAAGTCTAAAAGTCTTGTGGTGAAAGTATAAAACTATAAAAGTATATTAAAAACGAAAGTATAAATGTTAAAAGTTTTGTGGCCAAAGTAGAAGACAACAAAACTTAAAACAAAAAAAAAAATTAGAAGTTAGAAGGTAAAAAAGTTTAGGGGTATAAAACGTAAAAATTTAACAGTCTTGTAGTGAAAGTATAAAACTATAAAAGTATACTAAAAACGAAAGTAGAAAAGTTAAAAGTTTTGTGACCAAAATAGAAGACAACAAAACTTAAAATAAAATAAAACTTTAAAAGTTAGACGTTAAAAAACGTAAGAGTATGAAACAATGTGGCCAAACTATGCAAACTAAAAGTTTACTATTTCGTTAAAAAGAAAAAAAACAAATCGTAAAAGTTTAGGGGTAAAAACGTCAAAGCACCAAAGTTGTGGTCTAAGTGCTAATAAAAACAAAATTTAATAAGGACCATAAAGGCTAAATAAAACAAAAAGTTGTGGTCTAAGTGCTAATAAAAACAAAATGTGGTGGTCAAATTGCAAAAAGTAAAAAGACCACTATTCAACTTCAATTTCCATTGTATATATATATAATAGTTTTATTGCTCAAGCATAATGTAAGGTAAATGGAAAAAAAAAACAACGCAATAACGTTAAATTAGAAGCATAATTAAATATAACACTACGAACAATTAGATAGGGATGAACTCCGCATCGTTCCGATATCGGTTAGTACCAGTCTTGAATTCAACAAAAGGTAGGTACCGGTACCGGTCCCAATATCGAATATTCGATACAGTACCGGTCCGGTACCGGGTTTTCGATATCGTCGAGTTTGGTACCCATTTTGGTTCTTTTTGCTAAAAGGTTTTAACTAATATTTTAATTCATTTGATCATGTGATTTAATGGACTTATGTGACAAATTTAACTCATTAGCACACACAATATAATTAATGCGATTAACAACACTTTTGCTTATTAGTTTATAAAACCTATTTAGAGCATATGTCCAAAACGGTCATGTAGCCATGTAGGCATCTGAAACGGCCATTTCAACTTTGTATTTTTTTTAACGTCAAATTTGGATCACTGACAGGGACATTACCCACCCACCCGATCATCTCCAATTTCAATCAGAAGGAAACTCACCATAGGTGAAAAAACCTCATGGCTTAGCTTGTAACCCCCATTTATTTATTTTTTATTACAAGTGGGACTTGAACCCAAGAACTCTCCTTTATAATGTCTTGGGTACCTCCCCTAGCCAATTGGACTAGAGATCATTGGTCATTTCAACCTTCTATTACACACATTTTATCTTTACATTTATAATACAACTAACACTTTCATGTTATCTTTGAATGATTGAATGACATCTCTTCTAATTATTTTATGCTACATTATCAAATCTGCTACTAACTACTAAGTAAAGATCAATGGCATCTGAAGACAAACGAACATACGGTTGCAATTCATAACAAATGACATAGTGATAAAATCTTGAAATTCATCAGTCAACGGTTGGACTTCGAATGAAGAAAATATTGGTTAATTTATTGGATTTTACAAGTAGTTGTTGCAGATCAGATATCTTTTTTTACTATTGTTTTGATTTAATCTGTATTACAAATCAGTATCATATATGTTCCCAACTCACTATACTACAAGATTAATATATCAAAAGCTTAGTTAGTTATAAGATGTATTTTTAGTGTATATGTTTTATAAATCACTCTATACGTTTTTCTTGCTGGATTTTGCTTGATATCTAATATTTTCTCTTTTTTCTTTTTGCTAGTCAAGTGTCTTTTTATTCCTGGACCACCATGCTACTATTCAGATGAACAGAAATCTAGTGCCTTTGGTTAAACTTGTTGATGCTTGTCTTTATGTTCATCTTCGAATCGGGACATATGTTTGTGAATCTAATTATGGATAATATTAATTATTAATAGATAACTACATGGTTTCAAAACTTCAAAAAGAAAAACATTCATATTCTCGGGTACCAGTACCTATTTGGCTATTTTTTTTTTAGCGGTACCAGTCCGGGTTAGTATCAGTCCTGAAATTAGCCAAAATCGAGAACCGGTACCGGTACCATTTATGTTCGGTCGGTATCGGTACTTGGTACCAAACGTCCACCCCTACAATGAGATACCTAAAGTTAATGGTATGAAACTAAAACTAAAACTAATAAAACGTTTAAAAATGATTTAAAGAATGAAAAATATACTAGTAAAGGTGTTATCGTGGAGATAACGTGGACACAAAAAACAATAACATTGTTATAACGATATATAAAGAAAACGAAAAAAAAAACTACGCAACAACTTAAATGCTTACATTATTCAATCTACGACCTAAAAGTTATGCTACAAAACTGTACATTTGACACCATTAACTCGTGTACTAAATTCGTTGAGGCTGAAAATAAAATAAAAAAATCGATGTTAGAAGACTGTACCCTAAAGTTTTCTACTTTGTTTTTATTAACTTTTGTGGTTTCCTACTTTGGCCACAAAACTTTTACACTTTTACGTTTTATACCTTAAATGGTCATTGCTTCTATTTACATGAAAATGGCTAATTTCTAAACAATTTAGTACTTTAAAACATTTCTTACTCAAACTGATGGGTAAATATGTGGCCCGTCGCGAAGCGCGGACAAGTCACCATCTTGTCAATTATATTATTTATTAGATTGTTTTGATTTCTAATTTTTAAATTTTGCAATAGTGACACATCAACGCTTATCGGATTGGGAGTTAAGGACTTAAGGTGTGTGTAAGCATTAGAATAAATGAAAAGATAATTTTATTTAAAAGACTAAAAAGAGATTGTGTCGTGTTAACATGTACCACATTTTAAGTTAACTAAATACCAATATTTAAAAAAAAAATACAGTATAGGAAATGTATTTTGATATTTGATGTATATTAAATACAGTGAAAATTAATTTTTTATCTCTCTTGCACTTATAATCAAACTTTAAGTTTTATGGACTATATTTACAAAAAATTTAAAAAGAAGGTGTGAATTCTCTAACCCATGGTTGCCTCTTCAATCACATGTCAAATCCTCACCGGTTTCATTTCAATCATCTAACAAAACTGTTTCATGTTCTCTCCTGAATTCACTATCCCTATATTTACAATCTACACTCTCCCTATATTTACAATCTACACTCTTTAGTTTCTGGTTCGTTTAATTGTTGCTGCCAAAATCATAACATCAAACATGTCACCGGTGTCATGGTTGTTCTGTTTCGCCAACCACCGGACTACCGCCACTACCCGATTACAAGTTTACAACCACCATTGGACGTTTCTGTTTGTATCAATATTAACAATCACCGTTGCTAGTTGGAAGCTATTAGAAAAAATCACATGGAACGATATAATAAAAAAACGACTGTGTTCATGTGTGGCTCACCCGCTATGTCATCGTCACATCGCTCTCACACAACATGTTTATCACCACATCAAATGGTTCAAGTGTTCAGTGGCGAAGCTTGAAAATATTAAATGGGAGGTCGAATCTAATTTTTTTTCTAACGCCGATTTTGTGGTTCATGTGTGGCTCGAACCCGGCGTATGTCGAAAATCGTCTACATAAACACTACATACATCGCAAAACATAGTTCTGGGGATCGGACGCCCACTCCCATCCCTTAAATGTTGCGTCATTGCAAGTGTTGGGACATTCAATATACTTTGTGAAGAGGGGGCGTGAGTGGCCCGTGAGCCATGAAACACCACTTTCCCCTCCCGTTAAGCACTTGTTAAGATGAGTTTCACGAGCTCAGTCACACTCGTGAGAACCCACCACCATTTTTTCAGCCAATCAATTAATAATAATTATTTAAACATAATTAAAAAGAAAACACTCACACTCACTATATATACTCCCTCACTTATAAGTATAAGTAGTAAGGTGAAGTATCGTCTACATGACCTTTTTTACTCACACCACTAAGTACATCTACTTAATTGTAGTAATAAAGTGTTTTTTTTTTTTTTTTGATAAATTGGTGTATACCCTGTTTATACAGTCTTGATCTCCCCTTCTTAACATACACAATCAAGTTTATCACCTATGAACATGCATACAATTCAATTTCCAACACTTAATGCACAAAATTGCGTATGATTCATCAATTAATCTTACAACGACAAATCATAACAGACCATTCACTTAATCTTGTAACGAAAAATGTTGTTGCATTACCATCTTGCCATATAAACCAAGTACAAGCTTCACATACTTGAGAAGTAAAGTATTTATGTAGCTTTTTTATATTTCTTATAGATTTCTATCATAGCACGCCCAAAATTTAAATAAAAATAACTTATATAAATGCTTTAATACGTAAATAATTTATGTCTAAACTATAGATACAACATCAAGATGCACACTATCAAACGGGCTACTGGTGCATCAAAATGCCCCTTCCCTTATGCCTGACAGATCTAGAGCAATTATCAGTTTTCTAACTTTGACATGAAGCAACCACTAGACTATCTTAGCATTGGTTTTGACTCCATGAACATCAACAGAAGTAGTTATATTGGTAACTCTTTAATGTCCACATGTCATGATAAGTAGTACCATCTTGACCAGAAGTAGAAGCCTTTTACAATTTGAGAACTTGTTTTCTGATCAGAGGCAAGTACAATCTTGAGTTCTTCCAACTCTATCTCACAATGTCTATACAAAAGAAGGTTATGTTTCTCGAATAGGCCCAAACCATGAAACCAAACCGTTTTTGGTTTGGGTTTACAAAGATTAAAGACTATTACCAACATTGTCTGCGGTTTGACCAAAAACTGTCAAAACCAGACTATAAAAACCCATGTTTGAAACCGAGTGAGTAGAAACTTTGTAAACAAGAATGATAAAATACTTATGATTCACAAATAATCATAAACAAACCAATAAGGCACTTTAGAAGAAGGTACTCTTTCTCTGGCAAAAACTGAACCATTGATCCAGCAAACAGACAGTGGTATCAGCATGTGAATAAAACTAGAAAAAGAAATATAACTGCTATAAAAACAATGAACAGATCTCACACAAGCATAGAAGCTGTGATCAAGAGTTATAAGCAAAGTTATGCTCTAAAGGTAATAACACGATTCAGAACTATCTCACCGTTAGCAATAAGATCGATGAGCTAATGGATCAAGTACAAAATGAGATCAAATTAATTAATATCAACTTAACTTGCATGCTTCAAGCTTTTCTTGGTATAATTTCACAAGGCCAGGAATTTCTTTTTCATACCTTTGCAATCTCTTAATGAATATACTTTCACTACACCTCAACCACCAATTAAAAGCATTTTTCTGTGTCACCAATCCCTTATTCAAGCAATATTCATAGAGTTCACATCTAGGAATGATCCTTCTCTCCATACTCAGTGAAATCAGCAGAGAATTCTTTGCAATAACAGATGTCTCAAACCCCATCTTGTTAACAAGATAATCCATCACCGTATCGATTTTCTCTTCAGATTTCATCATACACCATGGATCGGTCCTAAATGCCAGCAAGATTTCAGCTTCAGACCAACCCCATTTCTTATAAGTCTCCATCTTCTTGTCCCAAGTGGATTTTGTCATCGATCTAATCGCATGAAGAGCCAACATAAAACTTGTTCTCCTAGGATCAAACCCCATTCCAACAACTTCATCGACAACATTTTTGAACTGTTCCGTATTAACCAAGAAATCTCTAGGCTGGTAAGTTAATAGATACATCATCTTTTCTCCTGGCACACCGGCATCCCGTAACACTTGCATATTTGGAACCATATTTGACTGAAAATCCCAATCCAAAATCCAAGCACACCTCTTAATTGCAATCAGAGCTCTATCATCAGACTGAAGCAAATCTCTAAGTAAATTCATGGATGGTTCTAGATGCTTCTTCAAGCTTCTACCTAAAGATTTAGGTCTAGCACTTAACAATTTCACAATTTCAGAACTTGATAACCCTAGAGAACCTAAGAACTGAAATTTGGGCAAGAGGTTCGTTTCTGGATTACATGAGAGAGCCAGAGGGAATTTGAGAAGTAAATGAGAAACCTGAGTTTCCGTAAACCCTTGATTTTTGAAAAACTCTCTAACAGAGTCGGCTTTATCCGCAGTTTTGAAGCTTAGGTATTTGGAAGCTGAAATCGCCTTTTCTCGAGGAAATCCACACGAATCTATGAGGTATGAAACTGTGAAGGAGTTATCGATTGGGGAATATTTGAGTAACTTTGGGGTTGATGCGGCAGTTGACGATAATGATAACGCACGATGAACAGTTGTATGAAACGACGTTGTTTTGAGCAGAGACAATGTGTAGTGTCTGGTGACGAGATTGAACATTGTGAGAGTATTGAGAATGACTGACCTGTGAATCGGCGCGATTGAAGCTTCCGGAATTTGAGTTCTCTGTATTCAAGGATCGGGTCTTCTTCAAAGAAAAACCCTAAAACTGTAAAACAAAACCCTAGCTTATGAAAACTCGATTTTCAGGTTCACCTTAAGCTTGAGATACTGATAAGGGGGTGTTTCAAGATTTCCTGAGGGTGATCATGGGGCACAAGGTAATTTATAGTAGGATAGTATTGCCCCTTACTTTTTTTACTTGGCTTATTTTTTTTATATAGCTAACAATTTAGAGTTAGGCTATTCAAGACAACCCTAGTGGTGGAAGGACATTGTATCGAAAGAGGAGAAGGTAGAGTCATACTCTCACATGTATCGGTAGCTCAAACACATCATTTGAGCTCATTCTAGGAAAAACTCATTGTCTGAAGGCCCGCTATGATAAAACATGGGGACTCGAAGGATCGAACTTGTGACTTGTAGGTCAACAAGTCTCTCATCATCACCTCATACCACTCAGACATGCCATATGGTTACATTTTGACTTACTAATTACTAAGTATTACACGTAGCCTAATACTAATGGTGTATACAACAATTTTCCTTTTTATAGGTTTATGGTTTAAGTCCCGTAACGAATAATAACTAGATATCGCAACACGCCAGTTGTTGCGCAGGCAAACGTTGTTTCGAATGCACATTCGCACATTGCGATGGAGATAACATGGATACACAAAATAATTGCATTGCAACGTTAAAAAATAAAGAAAATGAAAACAAAAAAGTCATACGTAAACGTAACGATGTAAAGTTAAAACAGAGAAGTATTTACATAGCGGTTGAACCATCAAAATGATTGAGATAAAACATTACAATTTTTTATGGAAAAGTGGCAATTAGGTAATAACCGATGATAGTTATTTAATTATATAAATGGAAAAACTTCAAACATAAACTCCATTAGTGGTAATTAAGTTACCGCTTAGTTACTTCTTATTAACATTCATTGAGGATGTGTGGATGCTGGTCACTTTCCACTACAGGTTATTTGTCATTTATTAGGTTTCATCTAATTCTTAATGCTGATGATGGTTAAGTTGCCACAACACAGCCCCGGACTCAACCTCTTGGATCCCGTCAAGCACATTGCTCTGTGGGCTTGATTGTCTCAAACTCCACCAAGTGGTCGGTGCCCTTTTGGAACCCCTAGGTCACACCTCTTTAACTTAAATTAATGTTCTCAAGTAAATTCAATTATAATAAAATGAGATTGATAACACTAAAATCACCATTTGCAAGAGGTGGTTACACACTTGGAATAGAAATTGACCTATGTCGTGATCGAGTAATAAGGCTAGCAGATATCTGCATCGGATTTCATACGTTTTGTTAGTTGGGGAATTGAAGCTGTTGATAGTGATTGCCATTTCCGGTTTTCACAAGAATTATCTATATGAACAAGAAGGTAGCATTATAAAAGAAGGAAGTGGTGCATATGTGACACAAATGCACATCTAAATCGACCGTTTCTTTTTACTATTATCGCAGATGGCTGTTATTCAAAAACGAAGACAAGAGGGTACATGTGACAAAGGGGGAGCTAAACTGATGTTTCTCAATGTGTTCAACAATGGCTGCTGCTACACACACGAGGGTATTGGATTTCCATGGATTAAATGGTCCAAGCAACATAAGGTTTACAATTTAAATGTGCTAGTCATAAAATTGCAAAAACAAGTTTCAAAAAAGCAAAACCTAATCGATCTTTGGTACAATGATCGGCTTCTACGAAATAGGTCTTTGAGCACTGGTTGGTCTAAAAAGTACTCCATTCTAGAAAACAACAGCACCTTTAGCCTCGTCACGACAGGGAAATTTCTACCTATGACAACCAACCGACGTGAGAGTAACAGTACTATATATATATATATATATATATATATATATATATATATTAGTTTTTAGAGATCGAGAGAATGGAGAGAGCTGTTTGACTCTCCCCTCTTATATTGATGTTAGTACCTGTCCTTTTCAGGGTGGTCTCAATTACCAGGAATAACCGTCTTACAACGACATCATCGACAAAATCCATTGGTGGTCACTTGTTCACACTTTTGATAGAATCTATGACGTAAGCATGATACTGTGAGCGCAACTCGCACAACCACCTTGACCCATCAGGCCAGAGCATCATGGGAAACATCTTGTCCTTGACCTGTTCTAGTATCATACTTCTTCAGGCTGCAAAAACATGACCTCTCTCCCATAACCTGTTTCTGAACAAGAATGCCCAACCTCCCTTTGTCTTCCACATCATTCTTCTCCACATAAGCTCAAAAACGTCTCCCGACATAAAAGATGATTCACAATTACAACGAAACCAATTTACGGTTTTTGAAACTCCATTCAAAACAATTGAATGATGATAAGAACGAACCTCTGGATCTAAATCCCCACCTATAAGAGCTAAAACTAAATCCCATATGTTCTTCACAAGTACAAAAGCCTGATATCATATTTTGATCTGGTTCCTGACTGACTGTTCAAAGAACAAATGAGTGTGTTTCATAGTGGTTCATGTTTAACCGCAGCCTGATTGATCTGAATTTCAGGCTTCTGCCCTAAAACCAAATGATCAGAGAATCTTTGACCTTTAGGGACCAATCATAAACCAAAACAATAAATTATACAAGCCTTATATCTTATAACTCAAGGGAACACAACACAATTCATCAAGCATCCTGTTTTCTAATCTAAACCAAAACATTCTTCCATCAACACTTAAATTATGGTACAAAGCCCTAGACTACTATAGAAATCATGTATGCCTCCATGTGTGTTTTGACTTTGTATTCCTAAACATCATTTTGACTGACTCACGTTTTCTTCACTTGTTAATAAACGTGGAGGAGCTAAATTGAACCCGTTTTCCTTGATTGATACAAACGAGTCATCTTTAGAGGGTAATGATGTAATTTGTGGCGTTTGATTCTGCAATATTTCCATTCGCTTTAAAGAAGGAACGTTACCTTTACAGTACCCTCGCCACATGTCCCGATAAGCAGACTCCAGCCCCGTGATGAATTTGGATCCATTGCACAAAGGAGATTTGGACATGAGGTTTCTTAGATCCATTCTGAGGTTTGAGAGTGCTGTGACATCAGATGCCAATTCAATTGCTGACTGGATATACTCATCTTCGGTTTTTGCAACCAGGTGTTTTAATCCTGCAATTCAGAGTGTCATGTCATTATATTCAAAATTTCAAATTAAGAAATGAAAAGAATATGCAGAGAGAATTACGTGGCCACTGGTCAGTATAATATAAGTGAGCAATAGAATCACACATATATATGCAGAAAGCCACACCCAGGCCTAAAAAGCACTTTTTCAGTATAAGATTGCACTTTTTCAAAAAGTCATATATAATAGATAGCATAAATATATAACAAATGCACATTTACATGTGCACCACATTATTCACACGTAACTGTAGAAATAATTAGCTCATAAAAATTAAATAGTATATGAAAATCAGAAACTTACATATATATTACAAGGAAAACAATTTTATGTATCGGGCATTCAAGCTTTGGACCAGACTAACTCAAACACCAAAAAAGTTAATAACCTAACTGGTTGCAACCTTTAGGCCTAGAACCAGGTCAGGCCTAGCCCCTAAGCCAGGTCTCATGCCACCCCGGACCTAGAACAGGATTCAGGCCCAACCCAAATGTGTGCATCTCTAATCGCGGCCAAAAAGAAGTTAAAGAGAGAATTTACCAACTGCAGTTAGAAGACTGACACCAACATTATGTGCATGTACAGAACCACCCATGGTGACACATGGAACTCCCATATAAAGGGATTCACATGTCGTTGTAGTTCCTGCATATGGGAAAGTATCCAAGCTACATACCATAAAGAAAGATAATATATTAGAAAAGAATGTATATTTTGGTGGATGAAAAAGCATCATTTAGTAAACAATATATAGGGGAGGGTTCAATTGAGAACTCTCTTGTTTTGTGAGAACCGGACTCAAACAAACTAGGATTGAACTCATTTTGGCAGAGTTAGAACCGGCTCTCAAACCCCGAAAGCTAAAACCTAAAAGATAAAGCATAAAAAGTAAACCCTAAAGTTAAACCTTTAAAGATAAACCATAAAAACTAAACCTTAAAGGCTAAAACCCTAAATTAATGTAGTCAAATTCATAAAAGACAATTCTGCCCCCTTAAACTCTTACAAAATAATGTAAAAAGACAATCCCGTCCTTCTGAAATGTATTATAATAGGATGATGATGGATTTACCTAATATCCATAAGAGAATATGCTTGCATATGATCGTGGTTGAGTAAAATCAAGGGCAAGAGATCAACCCGAAGTGATTCCAAACCTAACTGCTCCAATGTCGATAGAAATTTCTGCCTTACACTATCACAGCAGAAAGGCTTGCATTTTACAATAAGCCTAGAGTTTGGAACTGCACATAAAATTTTGGCCCAAACTTGAAGCACTTTTGGTGTTATCTGATAGAATGTAAAAATAAAATAAAAAAATCGAAAGTCAAAAAAAGACCATCATTTATCAAAGGAACATAAGAAATATAAAATTAACCACCTTTGCTAAATTGTTGAAGCTACCAAACGTAATAAAACCATTGGAAAGAGCAGGTGCGGGTGATGCAGGGCCAGCCTCAGGAGATGGTGTATAACAAAGAAAGCAATCGGGTAGCCGAACAAGATCCTCAACATGCCTGCCACCATTACAATACTTCCATAAAGTTTATAACCATATTAATAAACGTTTATTTTATATGTGTATATATATAAACTAAAAACTGTACTTCTGCTTTGTATGAGGAGGGTCAGCCAGGGCATCAGTGATGCGATAATCAATAGTAGGCAAACCAGTGGTATTTGGGTACCCGATCCAAGTCACCTATCAGTATATGAAGCCAGAAACTGTAAGCAACTGAACATGATGAATTTAGAGTATTTACTTTGACCATCCATAATTAATGTAACTATACCACACAGGAAAGTTCAGAATTAATGCAACAGGTTTTTACAAATTTAACAATATAAATATAGAATAGTTTGCTTATCAGAATTCAGAAATATAATATTTACAGAATAGGTTCACTAGAGTCCGCAGTAGCAATGTTAAGAATAATGTGAGGAGAAGAACTATATTTTATGGCATATGGTAGCAACAGACTCCTATATAACATAACATTTTTGTAACTATTTACTAACCTTTATAAATTAAGAGGGTAAATAACAAATATAATAATTTATAACCTGAAGTGGTGCAGGGCGGCAAGCCATCATCCCTAACTTATTATTAGCAGTATGACCAGTAAGTTCCACCAAAATATCAACCTTATCTTCTCTAACCATGCTTGCAACCTTCTTCTCATCAATTCCATAAATATCTCTCCACATGCCACCTCCTTTCAAAACTCTGTCTCTGAACTTGTAAGTTTTTGCATCTGCCTGCAACATTTTATAATTGCAGTTACAGTTACCTTTCTCAAAAAATATCAGTCACGTACTGTGTGGCATGTAACAAACAATTACCTTAACAACCGCCGAGTAAACAACAACCTTATAGTTAACATAGTCATGATAGATAAGAGGTGCTTCAATGAAATAAGATACAGAATGTGTGAAATAATCTGGAGACACATATCCAATAACAAGTGGTCTTTCTGGATCTTTTGAATTGTCCCATGAGGTATATTGAGAATGTAACCTCATGAATCGCCAGCCCCAGTCCCTGCAAGAAGTCATATAATTTTTTTTTGGTTTACTCCTTTTGATCTAACAACATGCAAGGAATAAATATTTGACATATGTAGTAGTTGAAAGGACCTGTGAGCTTCAAATAGTTTATCATCCGTTCCCTCATTAATGTAGTTCATCGCAAGTAATCGATTCTGCATCGAATAGTCAATGTAAAGATATAAGAACAATGTTGAAGGAAGCTCAACCATGTGGTAAAGATTTTTTAATCATCTCCATTTATTGGTTTATTTAGATCCAATCATTACAAATCTGCGTTGAACTATAAGACATAATTAACATAATACCAAATTACAAGCTCCTAGTTTCTAGCAAGTGAATATGATCAAATAAATTAACTTCAAAACATAAGATATAGTCATACAAACCAAAATGAACAGAGAAATCAGTATTATTTATAGATTAAGATTATGTTCTTCATGAAAGAAAATTCAGAAGAATCAAATTGGAATCACATTAGCATTAGTATTTAGTAGAAAAGAAATAATTACTTGTCTTTAAAAGAACATCCACACTTGCCCTTTTCAAAGTGCAAACTTCCAACATAAATCCTTGACCATATAATATTAGAGTGTACACTGACTGGGGATTTACCTTAGGTTTGGGAATATTAATGATGGCACCAAATGTACTGGTGGTTTGTTTGCTTCTTAATGAACAAATAAATAATTCAACCACTTAATTGTTCAGAGATCTATTAAATAAGACTGTACCATCTAATGAGACTTGGTGATCTAGCTTATCTCACAATTCTTACACAGAAATATGTCTCAAACATCAATGCTATTATAGTTTAAATTTTGATACATGCTTCTTTCTTCCCAAAACATACTAGCATTTAAGTTTTACCTTTGTTCTGTTTCAATTGGCTATACTTATCTTGTCTTGCACGTTTATAACTCTCTGGTTTCTATTCTTTCTGGATGTTTAATGACTTTGTTTTTATATAATTATGTTGATACTTATACGGAATTTATTAATAAAAAGGTTCTGGCTTTGCTATAATCAAATTAACATATACATAATTAATAATTCTTTGAGCATTTAAATGTTTTTAATAGTTATACACACACACACACACTAGCACAGCAGATCAATCTACTGCAAATAAGAAATATAACTAGAAGCTAGAATCATCCAACTAATATTAAAGATTTGAAAAACCTTTATAAATAGTCAGATTAAAAAACTAACAATACTAGCTACCTAGCTGTATACTAATTAGTTCTACCCAATTAAACACTATCATGTGAATAAATCCCATACAAAAAAGAAAAAAAAAATCTAAACAAGTAAAAGAAAGCCCATATAAAAGAAGTAAAAAAATCGAAACAGAAGGCCAAAATAAAATAAAAAAAGGCCCAGCAATCACTTTAAAGGCCATCTGGAGTAGAAGAAGAAAGGAGATGAGCTGTCACTGACTATAAATGAAGAAAAGAGAACTGCCGCCACCTAAAAGAAGAAACTCAGGCGACTTCGAATACCAGACGACCTCCTCGCCTCGCCACCCCCAGTGCGCTTTTCAAGGACACTTGCCTTACGTCTACATAAGGTGGAATAGGCATACTACTAACAAAACATTGCATAACTGCACATATCTTAATTACCTTAGTGGTTGTAATAATTTACTCCTTTACTACTCCCATTAGAGGGCCAAAACGATCCCCAAAACATAACCGAGCATTATATCTCAGCACAATAACTAAACAACATGACTCCACATCATGTCTCCATTTTCAAAAGTTAGACAGATCATCCACATTAAGGCATCATACATATTTTAAGGCAAAAGGGCAAAACAAGATTATGCAATATATCAAAAACAGCCTTGAAATACTAACAAACATATAATGATACCTGCCCCGCGTTGCGAGAATCTGGGTCGATCTTTAGACACTGCTCATATGCTTCAATAGCCAAAGATATACTCCCAGCATCTCTGTAAAGAACCCCTGCAAGTAACAATTCATAACAAATCATTTAGAACATGATACATATCAAACAAAAAGAAAATAAAAGTAAAAGGAAGTTGTAAGACGCCTGCTAGTGAGTCTTTTACTACAGCATTGAAACTTCAAATAATTGGTTTGCACACTTAACAAATTTCAAATTTTCAAGTATATAACACACTAAAGTTTTCCTCTTAATTTTCAACATCAGTAAAGGCAATTCCGAACCAAAAAGGCCATCTAACTTTTTACCATCAGTTTCTTAGCAAAGCATTTAAACAATTTATTTTAAGGAACAAGATGATCGCTGTCCCAATATGGAAAATAACTCCCACCAACTTATGTATAAGAATGTCTACAACCTGTTAAAATGGTTAATGAATTTCAATGTATAATATGTTGGGAAGTTGGGAACAAACCCAAGTTATTGTAAGCTTCTGCATAAGTGGGATTTGCCACAATTGCTTTCTCTATCATGCTAGCAGCAGCATCCATTTTACCCTGTATGTTAATTTTATTTGCAATTAAGTAATAGTTTAATCATATTTACCTTGTTAGATATTAATAATTTAAATTGTACCTGCACTGTGTAGACTACTCCAAGGTTATTCAACGACTGAGAGAAATTGGGTTTAATTGACAAAGCCAGCTTCAAGAAAAAACAATAAATAAATATAAATTATTAGAGCTAGAACATCATGTATTAGACATGTAAGTATGTGACACAAATACTTGCAATGTCTACCTGATAACACTCTACAGCTTTATCAAGGTTGTCTCGGTCTTTATATATAACTCCAAGATTATTGCATGCCTCTGCACAATGGGGATTGAAGTGGAAAGCAAGTTCATAGAATACAATTGCCTGCAAATAATAATGAGAGCTTACTACAGTTTCTAGAAAATAACACAAATGCATTTATAGATTACTGAATTTATTTTGTTTATCTGCAAAACAGAAAATATTCATAATAGAATGGGTTAAAAGTAAAAATCAGTGTTACCATTTCAAACTTCAGCATTTCCCCATAAGCGACCCCAAGATTGTACATGGCATCTGCATAATGCCAGTTGTAGTACAGAGCTTTTTTATAATACGCCACACCTTGGTTAATGTCTCCCTCCAATTTCACCTAAAAATATACAATGAATAAAAATGGCATTTAAAAGGGTACAACAAGTCGTGTTTTAGAACATTACCTTTGTGCCCAAATCTGTCAATGCAATTGCCATGTTATTCTTAGCAATCTCAAAGTTGGGTGACACGGCCAAACACCTGGAAAATAGAAGAAAAAAGCCATACAAAAACAATAAAATAAAAAAAGAATAACAAACATAATAATGGTTATCACACTGGAAAATTATTTTAAAAAAAAAAACACTCATAACCTCTCATAACAGGCAATAGCTGACTCAAGATCTCCACGGTTTTTATAAATCACACCCATGTTACAATATGCTTCAGCATACATAGGCCTTTCCAAAGCAGCCTTTTCATAGCAATTAAGGGCTGTATCATATTGCATCAATTCAGAATATACAACTCCAAGGTTATAAAATGCAGGCTGTCCAAAATAAACCAAAAACATCACCTTCTAAAAATGAAATGAATGAAATGAAAACTTATCAGGGTGTATATAGAACATGAAATTACAGCATAATGAGGGTCAATCTTTATAGCATCATAATACTTCTGAATTCCCTCTTGAGTGTTGCCAGCAAGCTTTAAACTGGTTCCAATATCTGTTAGTACAATTGCCAGGCACTCTGCTGCTGGTTTATATGATGGATCTATCTCCAGAGCCTTTCGGTATGACTACATGAACAAATAGCAAACTTAACTGGTAACCAAGATCTTAAGAGCACATAAAATCATTAGAATTGTGCAATGAATTCCTTAATGTTGAAACAGTATACTAAGTTCAATCAACACAATAATACCTCGGCAGCCTCTACCAATCGACCTTCGTCTTTATACAAGATACCACAGTGAGTAAGTGCACAAGCGTTTTGTGGATCTAATTTAACAGCTTCAGAAAAGCTTTCAAAAGACTGCTTTCCCATATTTTGCATCTGCAAACAAATTCCTTTGCCGATATGAGCCTCAACATTTCTATTGTCTTTCTCTAGTACACTTTCATATATAGTAAGAGCTTCCACAAATTTGTTTCTAGACCGTAAAACATTAGCATAAACAAGTGCATCTTTCTCCTCATGACTCTTTTCTATTGAACTAACACATGTTGTAGAATTACTGACACCTAATGACGGCTCAACTGTTTTCAGGAAACCATTATCTTCAATTTGACCCTTTTCTTTCCCTCCACCGATATCCTTCTCTGTCAACGCCATCTTGTTGCAGCTCAAAGCTCAAGTTCCTAAACCAACTGCAACAAATAGAAAAATTGTTGGTTTAAAAAGTGGTAATCTCGAAACCCAAGTAGCCAGTTTCATTAATCTACAGGGTGTATAATGTATAAAGACTCCTCCAAATCATCTGAAATGTGAGTTTTTAGCATAATGAGGGTATAATTCAATACTAGTGATTCAATAATTTCACTAGGTAGCGTCTTTACACCTTGTGAATTATTCCAGTACCCTCCTATGCCCCAAAACCCTAACACAAGCACACAGAAATGTAAAATGATCCACCACAAACCCTAACACAAACACATGGCAGTTACATCAAAGTATAGGCACGCAAAAACCTCGAAAACACAACCTCACACGATACGGATCAAGGATTAGGTTTGACTTCCAGTGGTGCAAAGCAAATTAAATCATCAAATTATGAAAACCTAAAAGAAGATGATTCGACTTCATATGCGCAATCTAATAATTACAAAAACAAATACACTATAATGCAAAACTCAGATACCTAAATACGCATTCAACAAAGCGGTTCGGAGAGAAATAGCATTTCCGACGGTTACTTGTATCGACTCTCGCGGAGAGTATTGACGGGGAGGTGAGCGGCCTGAGAACGGTTTGTTGTGTAGGAAGGTAAGAAGACGGTGAAGATGGGAAAAAGTTCGTTCCCGCCGCTGTAACAGAGCGCCACCGCGGCGGTGGTGTTGGGCAATCAAGCAGTGGTAGCAGAAAGAGGAAATGAAATTGTAGTCAAAAGGTCACCCGTTCGTCTATGATTTTGCCCGCGTTCCGCTGCAACCCTCCGTGGCCCAAATAATAAATAATTAACTAGTAGGGGTAATGTTTGGCTGTTCATGTTAAGGGGCTCTTCATGTTAAGGGGAGGGGGTATGGTAGTAGTGTGGCTTGATGGAGTAGTGTTCACCAACCAATGAAATATTGACAACTCAAATTGGTGTTTTTAGTGTGGCTTGGAAACCACACCACAAGGTATGGTAGTAGTGTGCCTTGGGTGGCTCCTCCATTTGAAATATCTCCGTTAGCACACAAAACAAGAAAAATAAACAAAGAAGTGGAGCGGCTTAGCAAAGGCTCCGGAGAACCGCCCACAACCAAAAAACGGAGCCGCAAGGCTCGAACCGTGGCACACGGTATCGAAGCCCCAAGGAGCCACGCGGTTCCAATTGGAGCCGGGCCTTGGAGCCGCTTCGATACCGCCTCCCCTAAGGGTATGTGCAATGCCACCACCACACACTGCGGGGAGGTCTACGTGACCGCGGGGAACCACTAACACATCGTTGTGCTTGGTGCGGTGAATTTAATTGCGGGCACCGAGCCCCGTGAGAGAAAGGCACTAGATTTCAACTGTTGGTGGGTCTCACCCACCCCCTCCCCCCCCCCCCAACGGCTTTTTTACCGTTTAAAATAAAAAACTGTTTTTTTTAATCTATATAAGTCCTCATATTCAACCCTATTTTTACATCATTTTCTACCCACTTCATCTTTTAAATTCTCTACCGTTCTCTATACCTTTTAAAATATAAATCCCCTTTCAATCTAGTGGATACTTTCCGTTTGTGGTGTCTCTAATGTTTGCGGCTCCACAACTAGACGGTTGGAGAGAAGAAAACCCACAACCATCTTATCTACGCACTGACTACCCACCCTTATCTCAACACTCATTTCAACTCGATTCTCAACCCGATAATCAACCCGACGAGGCCGAATTTGTGATGGAAACTCAACCCAAGAAACCTTCTAAAAAGTCAACGAAAAAAATAGGCCAAACATCCCAGCCGATCCCGCAAGAACGAGATGGTCCCCGAGCGTCTATACCTTGGGATCAAGAGCAATGGTTGGCATTAACAAGATGTTGGCTCGACGTCTCTGAAGACTTCGAGGGAGGTATTTTTTAATTTTATAACGTTATATTTTTTTAAGTTTCTATCGTTAAAGTTTTTTAGTAAACTCACAAACCCACCTTCATTTTTCGGCATAACGAGATGAAACTCAAACCCAACACCCGAACGAACACACCAAGTAAACTTAAAAGTGGAGCCAAGATTTGAACCAAAAAATAACAAAGTTCAATAACATTTTCATTAACCTCTCTATGCAACGTAGAAGCGGTCAAAGTGACTTATTGACTTATTGGCTTTTCAAAAAGCTAATAATTAAAAAAAAAATGTTTGGATAGTGCAAAAGCACTTTTTAAAACAACTTTTGCAGAAGGAGATTTCTTTATTAACCCAAAAGCCAAGAAATCTTGGCTTTTAAAACTCCATTTGGCTTTTTGAAAAAAAAATACTAATATACCCTTATTTAACCTTATATTCACCTAATCTTATAATCACATAACCCCATTTTAGTCATTTTACATATAAAATAATTAATCTCATTATAAAAGCTAATCCAAACATTTTTTAAAAAACTCAATTTCAAAAAGTCATAACTTAATAAACACTTTTACCAAAAGCACTTTTACACTTATATAAGCACTCCCAAACATACCCTAAAAATGAGGGTGTGTGGCGTGGTGATGTGGCACTGAGTTGACAGAAAAAAGTGACAGGAGGTAAAAGTGACGGAAACTCATTGTAAACATCCTAACATTTTGTCAACCTTTGTATAATTTACGATTCCGGCATGTTCAAATCTTAAACTTACTCTACATTGTTTGCCCAGGATGAAACACATGAATCTTTAAAGCTTACTTTGAATCTCACAATTACAGTTAAATGCAAATCGATGAGTTTCAACAATTTAATTATAAATATGGCATGTTTCACAATTACAGTCAACTACAAATAAATGATGTCACACCCCTAAAATCCACATGTGGTGATGTGGAGTATCCCCGCATGGGATGTAACAACCCGGTCGGAGCCTAATTGTTAAGATAATATGAAGAAAATCACAAAATTGTCTAAGTGTTTTTGGCAATACGGTCCTATCACGATTAGAGGATATGACTGTATCGAGGGGCGACCATATTCTTTTTTAAGCAACACGGTTGGGCCGGACGGATGATGATCCGTGTGTATCAAGTGTCGCGATACGACCGTATCGCATAAGGGGATACACATGTATCTAGTCCAGGCCATATACACCAAATTTGACCAGATTTTGGTTATTTGTTCACTCTAAAACCATCAACTTTTTATCTCTGTGTGCTCAGCCGACCAAAGGGGCTTCAGGAGGTGCTGGAGGCCAAGAGAAACAAGATTCAAGGCTTGAATCTTTAAGGTAAACTTTTAAACATCATATATTCAAGTATTGAGGAATGTGTAGTGCACGATATTGATGTTTACTTGTTAACAGAAGTTGGTTAGTATCATCAGATGTGGCCATTCTGTCTAGTAGTAAAGTAAAACACAAGGTTAGTAGTTAGATCATGTATGCATGAAGTAATACTTACCATCTGGTTGAAGTTGTGGAAACGAGATTCTAAGCTTTGGATCATTGCATGCAGGGATGATCTGAGGTTACTGGATTCATAAGAATGCAGTGTTAGACAATGTATAATAGGTTTAAAGTTACTAAACATGAGTTGTGGTAACAAAAGAAATGGATTGAAATAACTTATAATGGATAAAATGACCAAAATTGCATTTATGACAAAATATGAATACGACCGTATTCATGCATGGGTAAACGGTTGTATCGAGGGTCGGTCGAAATGAGAAAAACTGACTTCAAGGTGATAAGACCGTCTATGTAATTTGTTATTAATTGCTGAAGTCTGTAAACATGAACACTCTCTATATATACAGTCATGATATGTGAAGTTAATTTAAGTAGTTGAATTTCTGTAAATACAATAAGACTATGTAAATTGCTGAGTAAGCTTGCATTTTAGATGAACTTATGTAGATATGTGAAGTTAATCTAAGTAGTTTACCGTGTCCAATAATTATTAGGATTTTACTATAAATGTGGTTTTGGTTTGAGTAATTTACAAGTTTTACAAAATTTAACTTGTTTTGTGAAACAGGATGGCTGGTGACAAAAGAAAGGGCAAGGGAACCTCAACAAGAACCTTTAACGTCCCTGGCAAAAAAAGTCAAAAGTGGCTCATTCTCCTTACCCGAAACACCCAAAAACACGTAAGGGGGAGGGGGCAAGTTCTTCCTAGAGCTTGAGTCGAAGGTGTTCCCTTCTCCTAAGAAAGGTTCGGGTTCTTAAGGGGGGGGGGGGGGGGGAGGGGGCAGTGTCTAGGAAAAGGAAAGGGAAAAAAGTTGAAGTTGAAGTTAAAGATGTCGTGGTCAATTGGGAGGTTCGAGGATCGAAGAAAAATATGCAGGAGCCAAAAGATGACGGTGGTGAACAAGGTGCGAAAATTGCTACTTAGGTTTAGGTATATTTTAGATGTGAAGCATGCATTCTGATTATGTTACTGTGATAATAACCAGTCAAACCTTAATTGGTATAAATAAGACAAACGAAAGCTTTGGCGTAGTAAACTAGATAAACATAAATTTTTCGTTCATTAGTGTGGACTATATGGTTAGTTTTAAAGTTCAGAGCTTCAAAATCTCCACCCAATAGTATGGTTGGTCAACCACATGTATGGTCGCCAACGACCATATGACGTTACGGTAGGAAACTACCGTACTAATTTTTTTTTTAAGTTATGGTTGAAGACGACCGTAGCATGGGTGGCAGACGATCGCCTCCGACCGTAACACGCTGATATAGACCGATTTGAAATCTTCAATCTCCCGATAATTTTAGCATTTTTATAGTAGGCAAAATACTCCAAAGAACATAAAATAGAAGAGAGACTAAAATTAACTTTTTATTCAATAGTCTTCATCTCCCACAAACATACGGACTATCTTTTAAATAAGAAATGCAATACACTTAATTAGAAACAAACTACCTAAGAACATGGATACGGACATGGGCATAGTGTAAAATACATCTAAATAATGAAGACGTGGACAACTAATAAACATGGCACATATCACATGCTGCGGTCTGTATGATGGGTTGTGAAAAACATATGGTTGACAATGACATTGACATTAACCGTATAACATACGTGTTAGCAACTGATTGATTTTTAGCGTGACCAAATGACTCAATTGTAGGGTCGGCGGCTCTGACCGTACTTGGGTGGAGATTTTGTGAAATAAATTAATTAAATGAACATTAAGACAATTAAGACAAACGATTTTTTTTAAACGACCAACGAATGCTTCGAAAAACCTGGGCTATTTACACCAGGGAAAATCCACCTCCACGAGCGACCAGGTAGTAAAACCTAGGAGCTCAGGGATCGAACTTGTGACCTTTCAGCCTCAAGTCTCTCCTCATAGTTAATGTCCCTTCCAAAGTGCTGCCCGTAAGGATCGAACATGTGTCTCAAGTAGAGAACAAATCCTTCCTACCACTACACCACAATGGAAGTTGCAAAAACAAACGATTAGCCACATATATGTATAGTATGAAAGTAGGCTTCCTACCTCCATTTCGAACCTGTGTCTCAAGTAGAGAACACAAGCTTCCTACCTCTCCTTAATTGACTTTTTGCTGCTTTTATTTATTTAATACATTGTGTTTTTGCACAAGAAAGTTAAATATATATACCTAACATAAACAAACATGTATAAAAGCAAGTAAAGTAAGACCAGAACTAGAACTGGCAAACTACCGAGTAAGTTAAACTGGTGACCAAAGCCATGACGTAACATTAATAATTGTTATAAACTTTTCCTTTTCTTGATCTCCAGATCTATCTATTTCAACTTTAACTTGCATATAACAAGCCAAATTAATCACCCCAAAACAAATTAAATAAGGTATCTATCCTAGGCAGACAAAAACAAATACAAATACAAATGTCCACCTCCGAGCTTGTTTTCATCCCGTCTCCGGGAGCTGGCCACCTGCCGTCAACGGTAGAGCTTGCAAAGCTCCTCCTCCACCGCGATCCACGACTTTCGGCCACGATCATCCTCATGAAACCCTCCATGGGAGCTAAACGCAACACCGAAACTCACCCGGCCCGTTTACGGTTCATCGATATCCCCTGCGATGAAACCGTTATGTCTCTAATAACACCCAAGACTCTAATGTCAGCACTCGTCCAACATCACAAGCCTCATGTCCGAGACATAGTCAAAGGCATCATGGAGGATCATCCCCACTCGGTTCGACTCGCTGGGTTCGTTCTTGACATGTTTTGCATAGACATGATTGACGTTGCCAACGAGTTTGGCGCTCCAAGTTACACGTATTTTACCTCCGGGGCCGCCATGCTTGGGCTGATGTTTTACCTTCAGGCCAAACGAGACGATGAAGGATTCGATGTAACTGAGTTGAGAAACTCGGAATTGGAACTGCCTGTAAACACTTTTGTCCACCCGGTGCCTGCTAAAGTCCTGCCTGAAGTGGTCTTCGATAAAGAAGGCGGGTCCAAAGTTTTTCTCCACATCGCGAAAAGGTTTCGCGAGACGAAGGGTATTATTGTAAATACGTTTCAAGAGCTTGAAACCCACGCGCTGGAGCAGCTAACTGACGAGTCGTCGTCGTTTTCGTCGTCGTTACCGCCGGTGTTTGCGGTAGGCCCGATTCTAAACCTTGAGAAAAAAGCGAAAGTTAGTGACGATGAGCTCGACATTATGAGGTGGCTAAATGAGCAACCGAAGAGCTCGGTTGTGTTCTTGTGTTTCGGGAGCAAGGGAGGCTTCAGCGAGGAGCAAGTGAAGGAGATCGCAGTTGGATTGGAACGTAGTGGCCGAAGGTTTCTCTGGTCACTCCGTCCTCCAACTGCGAAAGGAAAGATCGGGAACCTTCTCAACGAGTATGAAAATCTGGAAGCCCTCCTTCCGGAGGGCTTCCTAGAGCGCACTTCAGGTGTTGGAAAGGTGATAGGGTGGGCCCCACAGATGGAGGTGCTGTCACATCCATCAGTCGGGGGTTTTGTGTCACACTGTGGGTGGAACTCGACATTGGAGAGTATGTGGTGTGGGGTTCCGATGGCAACTTGGCCATTATACGCGGAACAACAGATCAATGCCTTTCAGCTGGTGGTGGAGCTGGGATTGGCGGCGGAAATTAAGATGGATTACCGGTCAGGTGGGAGTACGGAGTTGATGGTTGCTGCTGGGGAGATTGAAGGTGGGATTCGGAAGTTGATGGGTGAAGATGAGATGAGAAAGAAGGTGATAGAGGTGAAAGAGAAGAGTAGGGCTGCAGTTGTTGAGGGTGGATCTTCCTATACCTCCATTGGGAATTTCATTCACCATGTATTGAGTCTATCAATTTAAATTATCAACTATTTTGATCTCCTCATTTAAATATATATAGAATCTTGTCATTATTGTTGTATTGGTTATCTAGTCATCGGCTCTTTAATTATGTAATTCGATGTCGCTATTCGTATGCAATCGGCAATTCTTTTCTTTTAGCACTTTAATCATGTCCACTCATGTCTTATCCTATCTCTTTCAAATAGTTCTAACAATTACATTGTATGGTGTCGATTTTTGTGTTTGAATTTCTAGTTAAAGAGATGACGACGAAATTTTCGGGTCTGTCTGATCGGTTATATAATAAAATAAGATGCATTAATTTAAAATACATTTTTTATTAGAAATCACATAATAAAAAAAAGGGAAAATCACCAAAATGACCCACTTTAACCAAGAAAAATCAGGAATGACCACCCAAAATTATCCTAACTCAAATGACCCGCCCAATAGAAACCATCCATTTGTCATCTTTCAACCAATCACAATCTGAAATGTGTCCTCCATCTGACAAGAAGGATAAGAGTGGAGCCCACCACCAACCAATAATTGTTTGACACATGGCGAAAAAGTCATAATGCTAGGTTTGTTACCCGAACCATTGCGAGCCTGCCACCTGTCCAAAATGAGTCGTCCATAAATTAAGCCACCCACAAATGGCTCACTTACTTTTTAATGGCTTGAGGATTACCAAGGAGTAATTTAATCCTGGTGATAAAGTTGTCTTTTCCCAACCACCCCTACCTCTCCCCTACCTCTTTGTTTTTATATATTAAACTTATAGTAAATTTGAATTATTATAGTCTTTACTTTTATTCCCATTTCTACTAAATATTTTTATATATCAATAAAATAAAATACGTTTTATATATATATCAATAAAATATCTATACTTAACTAACAAAATATTTTAATTTCAATCAAATAACAATTAAAAATATACCATATTTTTATATATATCAATAAAATATCTATACTTAACTAACAATATTTTATAATTTCTATTGATATATATATTAAAATTGTATTTATAAATGTTATTTGATTGTAATAAAAATATAATTTTAGTTAAGTATAGATATTTTATTGTTATATATTAAAAAATGTTATTTTTAATTGTTATTTGATTAAAAAAATTCACCTACCTATTTTTTCCAAAAATCCCTAAAAATTCCCTCGCAAAGCCAAAAAAATAATTAACACTACTTATTTGGGTCACATATATCAAAGCCAAATTCACCTACCCATGTTAAAACGTTTTATTTATATTAAAAATCTAAACTTAACAGCATTTTTTAAGTATAATCAATAAAATATCTATGGTTAACAAATTATTTTTATATATCAATAAAATAAAATACGTTTTTTAATATATAACAATAAAATATCTATACTTAACTAAAATGATTTTTTAATTTCAATCGAATAACATTTATAAATACAATTTTAATATATATATCAATAGAAATTATAAAATATTGTTAGTTAAGTATAGATATTTTATTGATATATATAAAAATATGGTATATTTTTAATTGTTATTTGATTGAAATTAAAATATATTGTTAGTTAAGTATAGATATTTTATTGATATATATATATAAAACGTATCTTATTTTATTGATATATAAAAATATTTAGTAGAAATGGCAATAAAAGTAAAGATTATTATAATAATTCAAATTTATTATAAGTTTAATATATAAAAACAAAGAGGTAGGGGAGAGGTAAGGGGTGGTTGGGAAAAGACAATTTTAGCACCAGGATTAAATTACTCCTTGGTAATCCTCAAGCCATAATTTTCAAGCCATTAAAAAGTAAGTGAGCCATTTGTGGGTGGCTTAATTTATGGACGATTCATTTTGGACAGGTGGCAGGCTCGCAATGGTTCGGGTAACAAATCTAGCATTATGACTTTTTCGCCATGTGTCAAACAATTATTGGTTGGTGGTGGGCTCCACTCCTATCCTTCTTGTCAGATGAAAGACACATTTCAGATTGTGATTGGTTGAAAGATGACAAATGGATGGTTTATATTGGGTGGGTTATTTGAGTTAGGATAATTTTGGGTGGCCATTCCTGATTTTTCTTGGTCAAATGGGTCATTTTGGTGATTTTCCCTAAAAAAAATTGTCAATAGAAATGAAATTTATCTATATTTGTTCCCTACGAGTTTTCATCTTTTGAAAACGGTCAATCACATATTCGACCGAAACATTTACAATTTTTTTTCAATGTAACAAATGCGGGAATCATTCATGTAATCATCAGACATCCGGTTACGTAATACGTATATGAGTAGGAAAAAATGATAAAAAGTGCTACGAAAGAGGATCAAACTCGCAACTATCCAAACGAAAATCAGGAAGGGACCAACTAGGCTACATCCGTTTTTTTATATTGTTTGGTCTGAATTTAATATATCGTATGCGAGTAAAATAGAAAAAATGGTGTTTAGAGAATTCATGGTAGAGTCCTTGTAAATATGTGAATATAGTCTTTAAAATTTGAGGTGTAGTTGTGAGTGGATGAGAGAAAAAAGTTATTGTTCATCTGTAAATTTGATAAAAAAAGAAATTGTTGATTTGGTAAAATTTGAGGTTTGATGTGAGAGAAAAGTGAGAAAAATAGTAATATCATTGGTGTCAATATAAAATTCGCTTAAATACTTCCTTCTAGGATATCAAATTTATTGGTGTCGCTTGACCCCGATCACATCTACTTAGCTCCGCCCCTGGGTATCCCTTGGCTAACTCGGTTTCATCGGTTTCGCTGGGTACCTATACCCCCTTCTTGCGGCTACTCTGTTGCGGGTAAAATCAAGGAACCAATCGGTTACTTTTAACCGATAATACCCAAGAAAAGTGAAGCCTTAATGTTTCTCTTCACTGAGGAATTAATATCATTGAATGTTTGTAGCCCAAGGTAATTGAAGCTTAAACCGATGGTAACTATACCCCATAAAAAATTAACTCAAGAGTAGTTTTCTTTTCAGCTCATTCTATCTTACGTGACATCTAATCATTGGTTAAAAAAAACTACTTAAAGAGTACTTTTTTAGTGTAATAATTCTTAATCATTAATGTTGTGGGACTAATTATTTAAGATTGAAGATGACTTACACGTTTGAAATTGCGGTGTGAATTATTTTTGGATGCAAGAAAGTGTTATTCCTCTTTGGTTCCGCAAGGATTGGATAATATGTGGATTTTTAGTATTGGCCGATTCAAAGTAAGTGTCCATGAGGAATATTTAGGTCTTGCTATTTACACCTGTATCGTACAGGCATATGCCATATAGTAGAAACACTTACTTTACAGTTTACCCTACAAAGCTTTAATTAATAGGAAATTTTTTCAAGATGTCTATCTAGTCAATTTTTTGTCTTAAAAATATCTGATTAGTATTAAAAGTTTCTCTGAAATGTCCCTGAACCAACCCTACTATAGGGTTGATTGACCACACTTTCCACGTGCCATCTACCGACACATATGTTATATGATTGACGTCGATCATTATCTTTTTACAACAGACCTACAAATGGTGGCGTGTTACAATCAGAGGCCAAACCTATATTAATTCGACCATACTTTTTAGGTTTGTCAGAACATTATTTCAAGCCAATATAAGAGTAACTTTAACTTGTCTTTCGGTTCTTGGGTCCCCTCTATCGGGTTTTTGTCTTTTCGTTGCCCTTTTTTGCCCGAGCCGAAACTTATGTTTACGGTACCACTACAACATCATCGTCTTGATCAAAAAGAGACGTTTGAGGGTATGATTTTGGAAACACTTGAGAGGGATATTGTGATGTTGAGATTTGCCCCCATTAAGCGTAGTTAGTAAATACGGGGTTAGGATTGTACATGTTTTGAGGTGGTGCTTGACCCGTATACTACGGGTTTGGTTGCCCCGTAAATGTGGGCATATGCCACGGGTTTTGGTTGCTTAAATTTGGGTTGTTTGAGCTTCGGTTGAGATTCATGGTGATTGTAGTATTTTTAAAAGATATAGAGTGAAAGAAATGAGTAGAAAGAGATACGTAAAAAATGGATACTTATAGGTAAAAAAAATGGTATAAATAAAGTGTTCTTCGCCACCAGACCCTCTTCGCTCCACCATCATGCAGTAGGTATAGGTATACCGGATGAACAAAAACAAACAAGAAAAACCAGAAATACCAGACGACCGAGTAAGTTAAACAGGTGACCAAAGCCATGACGTAAAATTCCTTATATATATCTCTTTCAACTTTACTTCCATATAACAAACCAAATTCACCCCAAAACCAAAACGTATCCTAGGCAGGCAGACAAAAACAAATGTCCACCTCCGAGCTTGTTTTCATCCCGGCTCCTGGAGCCGGCCACCTGCCCCCAACAGTAGAGCTTGCAAAGCTCCTCCTCCACCGCGATCCACGACTTTCGGCCACGATCATCACCTTGGGAGCTAAAAGCATCATCGAAACAACTCAGCCCCGCCTACGGTTTGTCGACATCCCCTGCGATGAATCCACTATGTCTCTCATAACACCCCATGCTCTTCTATCAACATTCGTCCAACATCACAAGCCTCATGTCCGGGACATAGTCAAAGGCATCATGGAGGATCATTCCCACTCGGTTCGACTCGCTGGGTTCGTTCTTGACATGTTTTGCATAGACATGATTGATGTTGCCAACGAGTTTGGAGCTCCAAGTTATACGTATTTTACCTCCGGGGCCGCCATGCTTGGGCTGATGTTTTACCTTCAGGCCAAACGAGACGATGAAGGATTCCATGTAACCGAGTTGGAAAACTCGGAATCGGAACTGCCTGTAAACACTTTTGTCAACCCGGTGCCTGCTAAACTCCTGCCGGAAGTAGTCCTCGATAAAGAAGGCGGGTCCAAAGTTTTTCTCGACCTTGCGAAAAGGTTTCGCGAGACCAAGGGTATTATCGTAAATACCCTTCAAGAGCTTGAAACCCACGCGCTGGAGCAGCTAACTAAAAAGTCGTCGTCGTCGTTTTCGTTGTCGTTACCGCCAGTGTTTGCGGTAGGCCCGATTCTGAACCTTGAGAAAAAGGCGAAAGTTAGTGACGATGAGCTCAACATTATGAGGTGGCTAAATGAGCAGCCGAAGAGCTCGGTTGTGTTCTTGTGTTTCGGGAGCAAAGGAGGCTTCAGCGAGGAGCAAGTGAAGGAGATCGCCGTTGGATTGGAACGTAGTGGCCAAAGATTTCTTTGGTCACTCCGTCCTCCAATTCCGATGGGAAAGATGGGGAACATTTCCAATGAGTATGAAAATCTGGAAGCCCTCTTTCCAGAGGGCTTCCTTGAACGCACTTCGAGTGTTGGGAAGGTGATAGGGTGGGCCCCTCAGATGGAGGTGTTGTCACATCCATCTGTCGGGGGTTTCGTGTCGCACTGTGGGTGGAACTCGACTCTGGAAAGTATGTGGTGTGGGGTTCCGATGGCCGCTTGGCCATTATACGCGGAACAACATATCAATGCTTTTCAGCTGGTGGTGGAGCTGGGATTGGCGGCGGAAATTAAGATCGATTACCGGAGAGGTGGGAATATGGAGATGGTTGTTGCTGCAAGGGAGATTGAAGGTGGGATTCGGAAGTTGATGGGTGATGATGAGATGAGAAAGAAGGTGATAGAGATGAAGCAGAAGAGTAGATCTGCAGTTGTTGAGGGTGGATCTTCCCACACCTCCATTGGAAGTTTCATTCACAGTATAATGAATCTATCAATTCAAAGTATCAATTAGAAGTTTAACTAGTTTTAATGCATTGTCGTTGAATAAAAAAAAATGTGTTTAACTAGCTACGTCTATTTTGATCTCCTCATCATTTATATATATTGAATTGAATGGATCTCGTAATTATTGTTGTATTGGTTATCTAGTCATCGACTCTTTAATTGTCTAATTCAATGTCGTTAAATCATTCTTAGTGGGGCGTTTTCCACCTCTATAATGCCCTCACACCGCCCCGGATGCGTTATAGGTAAAATGAAAATATTCCAGAAATGATGAGGATGGCGTCCTTTCCCCTTTTTTTATTGACTTTTTTTTTCTATTTTTATTGGTTATAATATATTACAAATGGTTTTTTAATAATATAATTATATAATATTTAGAGATCAGTTATGGGTGGATTATGACTAAACCATTTTTTTTTGTTATAAAACCTATTATTTGTAAAAAAACCTCAAAAAAAGAAGGTATGACTAGGATAACCTTGTTGATATGAAATCGACATTTCTTTTCTTTTAGCACTTTCATCATGTTCACTCATACCTTAGGTTAATTGCAATACAATCGGGGAAGGGGGGTTCGGGGGGGTTCGGTGGCTTCGGTGGGATCGGGAACACCACTGCGGTGGGTTCGGGAGCCCCGATCGGGGATGCACATTGGGGTGCCGAGCTCGACGATTTGGAGCGTGGGGAGAGAGCCGTTGGTGTGGGCCCCCCCTCCCAACGGCTAATACCCTTTTTTTTAAAAAAAAATTAATTTTTTTTTTTACTTTTTATTATTTCTACCTATTTAAACCACCACATTCAACCCATTTTCACACACACTTCTCCATTTCTCTCTAAACTTTATATGCATCATAGTTTACGATCCGATTTGATCGAGCACATCGATCGTGTTTGGGAAACCATTCCACCACCCGAAGAAAATTTATCCGACGAAGACGAAGACGAGGAAAGTGATCCCGAAAATTTCTGAAAATTTTTTTTAATAAGTAATTTTAGGACTTTTTTTTTTTGGATTGAATAAGTAATTTTAGGACTTTTTTTTTTATTTGTAATGTTAGGATTTAATTTTTATTTATAAAATGTATTTGTTTTAATTAGTATTTTATTTTATTTATTTTATTATAAAAAAAGTGATTGGGGAAATGGGGAAATGGGGAAACCATTGCACACAAAATGGGGAAAAATGGGAAGGGGTGGGGAATGATGAGGTGGCACCAAAAATGGAGTGGGGGATTGGGAAAATGGGAAGAGTATTGCAATTAACCTTATCCTATGCATTTCATTTTCTTTCAAATACTTCTGATATTTCATTGTGATTTGATAGTTTTCTAATTTTTAATAGGACTTTCTATCTGTGCATTCTTTTTAAAACATGACAACTTAAACCAAGGCGATTTAGGGAATACGCTCCAAATTGAATAAAACAAAACCGTCAACTCATCTTTTGTTTAGAAATACGAGGTTTGACCGAAAGTAAACTGGGACTTATTGCTCAAAGCCGCCCAGGTTTGTTCTTTATTTTTATTTTTTTGATAAAAAAATAAATGTATTACTTATCCTATTTCTGTGTTATATTATACTTTAACTAATATGGATTAGGAGATTGTTTTATTGTGAATCACATATCTCGGGATTTAGATGTATGATTAAAACGTGTGTAAGCTAAGTATTTTAAATTTATGTTTTTGTAGTTCCGCCGTCTAGTTTACACACGTTTTAATCATACATCTAAATCCTGAGATATGTGATTCACAATAAAACAATCTCTTAATCCATATTAGTTAAAATATAATATAACACAGAAATATGATAAGTAATACATTTATTCTTTATTAAACTTTTTTTAAATGAAGAACAAACCGGGATGAGTTGACGGTTTGAGCAATAAGACTCGATTTACTTTCGGTCAAATCTCGTATTCCCAAACCTGAGATGAGTTGACGGTTTTATTATATTCAATCTGGGGCTTATAGCCAAACCGTCCCGATTTGAGGTGTCAACTTATACTTTTAGGGTGTCCAGATAGATTAACCGTTTTCAATATTAAAGCCTCAACCTTTACCTCTTTTACAAAACAAAGATAATTAGTATTTAGTATCGTAAAAGATAACGTAAATTACCTTATATACAAATATAAACTCAGATGAATAAAGTGTTCTTTAATAGTTGTTAAAATGTTTTTTTTTTAATAATAGTTACAATGCTTTGATTGTTTTTTTTCTTTCATGCTTTTGTTTTTCGTCTTTATTACATTAAGTTACATTAAGACTTTAATTTTTTTTTCTTTGGCAATTCCCGCAGCAAAATGCGAGTCCTTCAACATATTATGTATACCACAAATTACAACATTAAATAAAAAGTAATGAAATTAGCCAATAGGTTTTCAAATGCGATGATTCCAGTGGTTTTCATCATGCGATGATTTCAGTGGATGTCAAGCGACACTATTTTGTTTGTTTTTATCCAAATGCAACGTATTTAATATATGATTTGGTGGTGAAATAGATATAATCTGTATAACCGTCTTTTAAGTTGCAGACTCAATGCTTAAAACGTTCGGGTCGCTATTGTTAGGTTCAAGGCTAGTAGAGGCAACAAAACACACACACAAACGATTTATAAATAGATGAATGACACAAGATTTAACATGCTTTGGTCGATGTGACCTACATTCACGGCCTGTATCTAGTATTTTCTCGTAATTTATCTACACAAGATTACAATTACGTGACTAAGATATATAATATAGAAATTAGGGTGCGCAACAAGCTTAAGGAGCAAGACATGCCCTTAAATAAATTAATCGGCTCAAAGGCCTTCACACTTAATAATCTCTTACTTGAAGGTCTTGTGATAAACTCTAGCCGCCATCCAAGCGAAACGAAACCAGTCATCCAGTAATACCGGCAAATTGTAATGACGAAAATCCTCCAAATCTCTTAACAAGCTAAGTTTTTATGCCAACCCACCCAGTTTAGAGCGATCCTTCTCATCGGTAGCCTAAAAGGCCCACTAAGAAACGAGTCGATCCATGTTTAGTAAATTCAAACTCACATGCTATTCCATATATGCATACCGGATCCCCTCTTATTATGTTGTTTCATACTTTTTCTCTCCTTATAAACTATTGTTTTATTATTCCTATAAATTAAGAGGTTAATTACCACTCTTTGTAAAGTAGAATGCTTATTCCCCTAATAAAACTATAAAAGCACTTCTTCATGATATATATATTCACTATGATCTGAAGGTTCCTGATTGAGTCGGTACTCAATCAGTAGAGTACTCTTTAGACTTGGCTTGTTGAATGTCTTTATGTTTTACACTTTTTTTTATAGGAGACAAAAAAGGTAAAGACCATTAAACGTATGAAGGACCTCCACGTGGTGCTCCACTAACAATTGCCCACTTGAATTCTGCTTAATTCACTTCCCGTTTCATCACTAACGAGATGCATACTACCCGCGCGTTGCGGCGGGTAACGGCGGGTAGTTTATTTTTTAAAATGTATTTTGACGTGCTGCGGTGTAATTCTAAAGACATTAAATCATACTACCCGCGCGTTGCGGATAGTTTATTTTTTAAAATATATTTTAACGTGCTGCGGTGCAATTCTAAAGACATTAAATCCAACTTTCATTGTTGTTAACTTACTTAAGAGCTTTAGGTATATAAATTGACTTAGAAAATTGCAATTGAAAATTACAATTGTGTTAGTTGGAGCAAAAAACACAAATCAACATAAAAACATCACAACCTAATTAAGACCCAATTTTTTATAATAACAATTTACAATACCAAACCAAATCCTAGACGCCAACATCTTGAAAACTACATATACACCTAACACTAATTTCTCTTCCAATCTTGATGAGAAACTCATACGCATTTTGATCCGAACCAAAACGGATTCCCAAAACAGAATTGCGAAGTTCAATTGGTTAGCCCAAACATGAACTATCTAATAATCTGATAAAGGGCTAATCTATTTGATTTAATCCGTTTAACATTTTTTATTGTGAAGTTCTTATATATGGATTTTAGAGTGTCGTTTAAAAGGTGTTAAATTTAAAAGTTGATTTTTATTTCATTTTTTTACAAATAAATACAATGAACTAAATATAATCAATACAATTGTAACACAACTTTTTTTGGGATAATAAAAGTTCTTGGAACATGTAAAATTGAAAAACAAAAGAATAATTAATCGGGAATCTATGCACTCTATGAAGTGTAGGTCATCAAAAGCTCAAAGCCTACCATGAGAACCATTTTTTATATTGATTTTTAAATAGCAAACTTAAACCATCTTGAGTTTGCTGCTTTCTTTCTTCCAAAATTAAAATCAACAAACGAAGATGAATAATTTACTATTGTTGTTGACATTCTTTATATTTGAAAAATAAGAGGGGCTCCAATCCGACCACAACTTGCTCCTGCCACCGTAAAAGAGGGTTCCGATCAGAACTCAATGAGAAAATTCATGAGAGAGAGAAAGAAGTTCAGGTTCATTGATGATGAAGATCAAAGTTTGTCCATGTAGATTTATCATATTCTTCAACCTCTAATCTAGATGTGTTCATATCTGGTATGATAATGAAGCCGATGCAAAGCAATAAAGGTCGTTAGAGTAACATAGAGAGATTATAGCTAGGTTTTTGTTGATTTAGCATATAGTAACCGAATTCAAGGATGGAAACAAAACCCATCCATGTGATCATATTTATTATGAAAACCAAAATTTAAACTCAAGAATACCTAGCCGAGGTAGGTATAGCAAGTCTGATGTGAATTTCAATTTCACAGAGATGAAATCTGCCTGAGAGAACGCGGCCATCTAAAAAACAGCATCATCATCTCTCAGATCTGGAGCACATAAACCGTGAAGTGAGTAATTTGAGTTATGAGAGAAGAGAGAGAACAATGAAATCTTAAATGGTGAAAGTGAGGGAAAACCCATCAACAGGCGTTCACAAATGCATATACAACCGAGGAAAGCCAGATCGTCAAACCATCAACCATGATCTACAAAGCTTCCATTGGAAGGTGAGAAGATGGTAGTAGGATGAGAGAAGATAGAGAGATGTGAGAAGGGAGTGGGAAGAAAGTGGTGTTAAGGCTATCCGTAGTGGTTTGAGAGTTGGGTGGGGGGTTATGCGACATGTGGCGGATGACGTGGAAATGGGGGGTTATGAGGTAAGGGGTGTAGTGGGGGGTTATGAGGATGGGGGGTTATGAAGATGAGAGAACCAATAGGAAAAAAGCAAAAAAAAAAAAGAAAAAATAAACTAGAGAGGGGGGAGGCGTTATGTAGGTAACGCCGTGCACAAATTTGACTAATATAACGCCTAAGGGGGTGGTGCTGGGCGCCATAGGGGGGTTATGTTAGCAATTGGGGTGCCCATGGCGCCCCATTACGAATGGTCTAATGAAGAAAAAGCTTTATTTTAAAGTGAAATAGCAAACTACGTGTCTTGCTTCCAAGGTTCATATGATTAGTCATCATGTACGCGTGTCTTAATATACTTTCAAATACGGATGACAAAATCAAGTAGGTGGCAAAGCCTGATTTGAGAAGTAAATGTAATGGTACAATGTGATTGGATGATACGATGTATAGTAGATGTATGAGTAAAGCCTAGAATTCATTTTGTTATATATATTAATATTAACCTTTTGTAAATCAGATCACAATACAATTATCATTCTTTATAACAAAAATTAATAACAAAAATTAATGTCACTATCACGCACAATGACGCGGGGCCGGGAATTATTTCGTATGGGTTGTTCTTTTATGTTCGAGTTTCTTCTAACGAGAAACAATAAAATATTCGGACTTAGTCGGTAACATAATAAAAAGATTTATTCCTCGATTGTTCAAAAATTGAACCCTTCCCAAATCAATTCCAAACAAACCAATTAATGTAATCAACAAGAGTAAGACAACAATTAAATGCATAACAATTTTAAGAAATCAAACCCTATTCTTTTTTGTTTCAAAATTTCAAATTTGGGAGGATTGAAGAAGGTTGCAAGCTAACTTGTGACTTGGATAGGAAAGAACTCAAGAACACACGGTTGCGACTGAGATTGTGTATTTGTGTTTTCACATTTTCCGAGTTTCAGGTTAGAGAGAAGATCGTTGTTAAAAAAAGTGAAAAAAAAGGAAAGGGAGAACAAAGATTGCAGTCGATTGTGAATTGGGTAAAGGGCTCATTCAGAATTGGGTCAAAGGGTTGTGGATAAAACGTCATACGTAGCCAAAGGACATTTAGCTCAATGGTATCATTTGGGAATATTGAGGTCTCAAATTCAAGTCTTACTCAAGGGGGGTTTCCAAATTGTGGAGTTCCTCCTTGATGGTGTGCCTAGCTAAGTCAAGCCTGGAGTGTCAAATCCATTATAGATGGTTAAAATCCCGTCACTTGAAGACTCATATAGTAACAGTTTATAACACCGTTAAACCGTATGTGAGTTTATAGAATTGAGATAATTACAATGGAAACTATCATGAATGATCTAGATAATTACAATGTAAATATCATAGATATTTGCTAAGAATATTCTAGATTAGTGAAGAAACTCTATATTTAATCCATTGAGAGCACTATAAATAGGGGGTGGTCATCATTTGCAAACCACCTCACAAAGTTGCAATCAAATCACCTTGTAAAGGCTTAAAGCTCTCTTGTAATATATAGAGTTTATTTGATTACGAGTGTTGCAATTCCGCTGCATAGTCGCTTAGAATCGTTGCTTGTTATTGGTTAAAGGTTGATCTTAGTAGGAGACTAAAAGCCGTATGTGAGTTTATAGAATTACTCCATGACATTAGACCTTTGCGATCGAAATCCAACAACGATTCAGACTAGATGCTTTGTTGATATGTTTCGGTGAAGATCTGAAAAACCGAACTCGAACACGGTGATGACGAGCGATGAAGATGAACTGTGATGCGAATCAACTTAAACTTGAATCAAAATTGAATTTGATTGTATCAATAGACTCGAATAAGAATATCGAATATGGTGAATTCATTTTTGTTGTTAAAGGTTGAGTTATGAACAAACCGCCATTGTTGAACAACTGAGCGCGAGGAATATTTGATGAAAATTGAAAGGGGGAAGTGCGGTAGGCGGTGCCCAAGCAAGCCACCGAAATCGATCCACCGCGACCCACCCAATGGTGTAACCGCGGTCCTCGTAGGCCAGCGTGGCAGCATCGAGCCCTTTGGGGCATGTATTGCGTTCAACCTAAGGATTTAGGGGTATAATAGGAAATTTTAGAAAGTTAACAGAAAACCACGAGGACTATTTCGATAATTTACTAATCATAAAAATCATACCTAACGACCTGAATGATTCAGTCTCACTATTATGTCATTGTTTGAACTTGATTCAGTCTCAAACTTATCAACTGAGATCTGGAGCTCATGGATCGAATTAATGTTCTCTAACCTCATCATGATTGATTAAGTTTAAAATGATTTATGATTGTATTGTATGATTATGTCAGTTTTCTGTGTTTTTAATCGGTTCAAGCATTAGATTTAGAGGACGTTTCTCGCTGTTATGTTGAACTTCATTCATTCTCAAACTCATATGAGATTTGGAGTTCATTCGATTGAATTTGTGACTGTATTGCTTTATGTAATGGTGAGTTTGCTGTGATTCTCGCAAGGAAGAATTCGTTTGTAAGCTGCTTCTTTTTGATATTTTTAATTGGAAGGACTAAGAAATGTCTATGTAGTTTGTGAGAAGATCTGAGTTATATTGATTGAGTTTTTGTTATTAATTTGCTGAAGTTTTATGAAATTTTATATGTTTTTTTTTGTGAAAAGAGAATGGCTCGTGACAAAGGTAAGAAGCCTATAGAAGAATCTTTAACCCCCACCAAAACACTTAAAAAGCGTAAGGGTCTGTGAGGCAAAATATTTTCTGGATCTAGAAGCCCATGAACCCCCTTCGCCTAAAAAAGGCTCTGGTTCAAAAGGGGATGGAGAGTGTCTGGGAATGGTTCTGGTCTAAAAGACGGAGGAGAGTCTCTGGGAGTGGTTCTGGTGTCAAAAGGGGAGTGGGAGTGTGTCCGGGAGGGGAAGAGTGACTGGGAGTAGTTCTGATGCCAAAAGGGGAAGGGGGTGTGTGTCTGGGACAAGAAAGAGAAAAAGAAGGGGAAAAAGTTCGGGAAGGATGAAGAAGCTCAAGTTGGAAGTCTTGATACCGATTGAGATTTTTCACGATCAAACAAAAATATAGAGCGAAATGACGATAGTGATGATAGAGGTGGGCATGGTGCAGGAATGGGGATGATGATTACTGTATAGTCACAAAAATAGGAATGAGGATGAGGATTTATCTATAGTCACATAATTCCGTTTAACCATGTAAAAGGATAAAGAAATTGTCTTTAAGTAATATGAAACTGCCTTTTATCTACAAATTGTATTGACAAATTCAGCCAAGTATTTGGTCATGTAAGGTTGAAGAATTTCATATTGTTGGTGTGATAATGGGTTATTTTTGTTTGGCATCATTAGAGGATTCTAAAAAGCTACCTTTGATTGTGCTGAGACCCCTTGTAAGTTGATTTGGTGTATTATATTTATATATTTTTCATAGTTGTATACATGGACCTTTTTTAGGTCTCTTAAAATATTTATCATCTTAGGTAGTTTACTAGGGTGGTTAAACAGTATCATGCATTGTTGGTATTTTATGCCGTATTTGATCTTAATGGTGAGATGTGTTCATTTATACTATTGAGCAATTACTCCTTTTCAAAAAAAAAAAATTGTTCATTTATACTATTGAGCAATTACTCCTTTTCAAAAAAAAAAATTTGTTCATTTATACTATTGAGCAATTACTCCTTTTCAAAAAAAATAAAATGATGGATTTTTCTTTTTTGGGATTTATTGTGTTGTGGTTTAAGGATGGGATTGCAATGCCATAAATCATTTTCAGTTCTTACACTTACTATTAATGAGGTGGAGGGGTGGAGATACTAGCTCTTATCTGTTGGTGAGATGGTTAGAATAGTTTGGTCTGTGTCTACTAAATTATCTTTCTCTGTTGGTTTCATATGTTTTGCATACAAGTCCAGTAGGAATGTGGTTATTATTTTTTGTGTAAAAAATTTCTTTATGTTGGTTATAAGTTTAATTTTTCATTATTATATGAATTTTCAGTTGTAAGATATCTGTATGGATTTATTAATTATACAATTTTTATCATTCAACCTTGTTTATATACACGGGTTTACCTTAAAATGATAAACTTTATTTCTTTTTGGCTTCTAACAGATGATGCTTGTGTTATTATTAGTATTAGTATTATTAGGGTGGTGGTGGTGGGGGTGGGGGGGGGGGGGGCGATGGTTTTATATGTGGTTTTTTCTTTAAATGCCTTCTTATGTTAATTTCCACTTCATAATAGGTATATGACATACATTATGGATACCAATGCAGTTTGATCATTAAAGTGAATACATGTAAGCAGTCTAAACACCCCCTTTAATTTCTTTATCAATGTATGTAAACCAGCTCTTCTATCTTTTTTTTTCATTGATTCTTGTTATTAGCTTGGCGGATTTTGGTTATATGTATGGTGAAATATAGCAGGAGAAAACTCAAGTTCTACATCCCCCCCCCCCCCCCCCGCGGCAACCTAATAATCAGTGAAAATGTTGATCAGTTCCTGCAAGCTCTACAACTACATCACCAGCCACGATTGAGTCAGGAGCAACTCCAATATTTGCAGCAACCCACACAACTTCAAATCACGGCCTAACAGACACATCTGCTATTATAGCCGCAACGATAACATGATGACCATCCTCAAATGCCTCAACAACCAACTCAATCATAGCAGCTGCAACACAGCCACAACGATATCATTTCGCTATACAAGCTTATCATTCTTTGTACCTTTTTCATACGTTTAAACTTACACTCAACATTGTTTTCGCTTTCATTTTCTATCAAACATACTTTAGACATTGTCAAAAGTGACCATATATCAGTTTTAGCATCGTAGCATAGTTGTTTATAATATGTGATGGATGGGTGTGAACAGTGGCAGACCCAGATTTTTATTTTCATGGGGGTCGAAATTTTTTTAAGTCAACAGTAAATACTATATATCTATTTTTTCAAACCCATACAAATCGGGTCGAGTAATTAAGTTGGTTATGATTATAGTGATCACGTTTATTATAAATGGTCGTGTCCCCTTATATATAATTAAGACAAATTAGATCTTAATAATCCAAACTGTGACATATTGACCGATAATAATCCAAACTATCAGTTTAAACAATAATAGTCCCAACTTTCATGTTTTTACACTTGATTTAAACTTGCTTTGCTCTTGTTTTTAACTTTTTATGTTTCCTCATTTTGTTCAGAATTAACATTACAAGGCATAAATCAATGTAAATGTATGAAAAATATGTTACAAGGACTGCTCTAGACCACGAAAATGAAAGTTAAGACTCCCACTGAATTGATAGTTTCGATTATTATCAGTCATTAGGTCATTGTTTGAGTTATTAAAATAAATTTATTAAACTTATATATAAGTATGTTTTAAGGGATAAAAAATCCACTTTAATTTCATCATACGTATATTTGAAATTTGAAAATCTTATTAAAGGACAATAAAATTTGAAAACTAAACAAATGGATAAAAAAACTATATGAAAAATTCAAAAGAAAATATTTATACTGAATTAACTGAGATGCGAAGTAATCGAGAAAATCACCAGAATGACCATTGATTGGCCTTGATTTGTCAGAATAGCCATTAAATTTTCACTTTACTAAAATAGCCATTTGACTATGTGTTTGGCGTATGAACCAGCGTTCCATCAATGAAAGAATTAAATCAGCGGCGTTCATGTACTACAATTTCATTTTTAATATTTTAATTTTTATTTCTTTTAATTAATTAAGCACATCAATGTGTTTTTGATTAATAATTAATAACTTATAGTATTTTATAAAAATCTAAATACACAGTACTTCATAATTTTTTTTCTGGACATTTTAACCTAAGTTTTATTATAAACGAATTATTTTCTAAAAATCAATTAAGTCTCGTAAACGGCTTTCTATAATTTTTTAGAATAATAATAAGAGTTGGAGATAAAGTATAAAACGACTTATTAAATATTTATAAAAGGACAAGATCAAATATGTAGAGTCTTGTATTTAGAGAGAAAGTGTAAGAATTATATAAATTGTAAATGGTGTGAGTTTAAAAAAATAGTATTAAAATTTTATATAACTACTTATACTTTCTCTTCAACTACACCTTTTTTTTTAATTAACTAATCACTTTACAAAGTTTGAAGACTTTTTTTTTTCTTTCGGAAAGAAGTAATTTAAACATTTTTATAAAGACAAATTTTACTATAACTTTTATAAGTTTTATAAATTGTGAAGTTCATCCGTCCGTCCCATTCAAATGCTTCCCGACATGCATGAAAAGGATGGATCCATAGGTTTTTTTTAAATATATTTTCCTCTCACAAAAACGAATATACATATATAAATATAATTTAAAAATAAGATATATGACAATCTTTTGATAAACAATCGTTTGAAGACTCGTTTGAAGACTGGTCTTCATATAAAAAATTTATTCAATTAGTTTAAATATTATCTTCAATTCTATTTATTTTTTAAGAGTTATATAAATTTGTTTACGAAACTTAATTATTTTTTAAAACAGCTCCGTTTTTAATAAAAGTTAAGTCAAAATGTTAAAAAAAAAATATTAAGTACTGTATATTTAGATACTTTTATAAAAGTTATTAAACATAAGTTATTAACAAAAAAACATATTAAGGTGCATAATTAATTAAAATGAATAAAATTTAAAATATTTAAAAAAGTATGTTTTTGGCGTACGCCATTTTTTTGTTGAACGCTTGAAGGTACGCCATCTTAATATTATATTTTGTTCTTTACTTTTTCTTTTTTTTATTATTATTTTTTGGCGTACGAGACAGCGCGTGTGTGCTGTGAAATGGCGTACATGGTATTAAAATAGCGTATACAGAAAGTGAAAATGGCGTTTACACTGACGTACGCCCTGAAAAAAAGCTGATGTGGCAAAATTTTATTGGTTGACTATTTTAGTAAAGTGCAAATTCAATGGCTATTCTGGCAAATCAAGGGCAGTCAATGACCATTCTGGTGATTTACTCAAAATAATCTACATTGCCAGCTATACCCTACCTTTGTTTAATATACTTTTTTCACTGTTCTTGTAGAGTCTACATTAATATATTATATTAGTATTTAGTCATCTTCTTCTTCATGCTTCTTTTTTCTCATAGCCATTAACGGAGCTTCAACAGTCGCCTGAAAACTTCTAAGTAGGGGTGTTCATGGTTTGGTTTCAAACCGCGAAACCGTCCAAACAGGTCATCGGTTCGGTGTCGCGGTTGGTTTTTTATCTTAACGAACGGTCGGTCGGTTTCAAAAAATTTAAACCGTAGTGAATGGTTTGGTTTACGGTTTATATGAAAAACCGGTCGTAAAAAACCGAACCGGACCATGTACATATAATATATATTATATAATATATACATATATATATATATATATATATAATTATATATATACATATAAATTACATCGACTTCTTTTTTGTAATGAGATTTTAAGTTTTAGCGTCTAAAAACTAAAAATCTAGAAATTTAGACATGTTTTCATCCTAGAAATCTAGAACTTTAGTACACTATTGTTTATATTATGAACTTTAGTATTTGCATCATGTTTTGGTGGTTACATGTCCTACTTGGAGGTGGATTTTGTATTAACAAATTAGAGATGGCAAGTATAGTAGAGTAGCTTATACTCTTATTGTCTCATTTAATAAAGTTGATTTCGAATTTTCTTTTAATTTAAATTTTTATTATTGTAAACTTATATCGAAAGCCTAAAGATCCTAAACCGTGAAACCAAACCGAAACCAAACCGGAAATAGCGGTTCGGTTTGGTTTGGTTTTAGTTTTTAACGGTTCGGTTTAGGTTTTCGATTATTAAAAACCGTAGCTAACGGTTTGGTTTACGGGTTGACTCAAAAACCGTATAAACCGGACCGTGAACACCCCTACTTCTAAGGATGCTATTTTCTGATTTCATTCTTTATCTCAAAATTTCAAGGGGGTCGATGACAAAATTCTTGAGGGTCGGTCAAGATCAGGTTATATGTATAACAATAAGAAAAAAAATTCATGGGGGTCGGATGAACCCCATGGCTAAGCCATGGGTCCGCCCCTGGGTATGAAGTGATCCAGTGTATGACTTTATTAAAAGCCTCACTTAGATCTTAGATTAACTCATATATGTGTATACATGTGTTGAGGTATTGCTTAACAAGGTCTTCAAAACAAAAGATAGATATCAAAGGTGATATCGTATTATCAACTAGTTGATTGAAGTTGGTGACTTAATTGGTTTTGTTTGATAAAACTGGGTAATTAGGCTAAAATCCATTCCTTGAATACAGAACCCAGAAAATTATTTTACGGGGTTCGAAAATTTTTATGGTCTAAAATCTAGTGCTAAATATATATATTTTTTCCTGTCCGGTTTTTGGATCGAGTCGATTTACTAATAGAAACGATAAAAACAAAAAAAAAAGATATTTTTAACTTTTATATTTAGCTAAATTAGTTTGTTGGTTAATAAATTTTCTTCCCGGTCAAAGAAAAATATACTTTTTAAAATTTCAAGAATCAAGTGTAAGAGATGGAGTAATAGTTTTGAAATGAAAGAAAAAAAAAATAAACAATTTAATAATATAAACAAGTCAATAAAGTAGAGATCAGACATAGATAGTAGGACAAAGTAGGACTGGTTATTTCATCTTTTCACTTTTTATCTTTCTTTTCTCTTTAATATTCATATCATCTTCTTCTTCGTTGTTCTTACAGAGCTCATTATCCACCATAACTAAGTACCAATCTTAAAGAAAATTTTCAAATTTGTCTTCAATGCATTCCTCTCTTCTTTGTCGTAATCTCTTTTTTATTTCATGGGGGTCGGTTATAAGATTTCTTGGGGGTCGGCCATGAACAAGTCGTATACATAACACTAAAAATACAAAATTCATGGGTGTCGGACGAACCCATTGATATGTGTCTAGGTCCGCCCCCGCTTGAATATAACATGATTTGGTCGCATATATTGGTATAAATAAATAAATAATCAAATGCTTGATTTTATTTGGTTAATAACGTAGTAAAGTTAACTTTTCCTTTTGAAATATCTACGAATTATGATGAGTTCATTGCGATGTGTAAGTTTTATGATAGAAATGGATCTTATTACAATGAAAATGAAAGTAGTAGACACATAGTTTTTAATTTAAAATTACTATGTATATGATTTATATTTTAGAAAATTAGATTTAAATAATCTCAACTGTTGTCTATTGATAATTAATAATCCACTTTCGATTTACAACCACCAGTTCCACCTTTCAACTTATTTATTTTTAATGGTTCCATCGTTAAAAAAGTTCACTCCATTAACTTTTTGGTTGACATGGTGATTGATGTGGTTGACGTGGTGGCTGATTTGGATGACGTGACGACTGATTTGGCTGACGTGACGGCTGATTTGGCTAACGAAGTTAAATTTTTTAAGGGCGAGATCAATCAAAAAATGTTGAAAGTGAACCTTTTTTTTTCATTGGCACATAGCTTGTCTATCTTGCTGACTTATCAAGTCAAACCTATGACAAATATGAGCCTATATCCATTTGGAGCTCATGAGCCCTCTACATGTTGACTATTGAAGTCAACTTTAGTAAGCCTCCCAAACTCCCAAAGCTGATGCAGTCCAAAATGCTGCTTATCAAAGAACTGATGTAATCATATCAAGTAAAGCATTTCTGGAAATTTACCACAAAATGCAATGAAGCGTAACAACCATCTGTTTGTTAGTCCAATCACCATCCTTCGTGGTGATCCACCATATACAAATAGTAGCTATTAATCAACCACTTTCTAGAACTAATATCATGCATATAATGCTTAAGAAAACTTTATTGTAGGAAGATGTGATTGATATATTTCATATATACTAAGAAACTACAACGGTTCTTACCATGTCCTAGAAGAACCTTAGCCTTGGTGATAGTTGAATTACACGTTCAAAAGAGTATACTACATGTTCAAAATAAGTGTTGGTGCTTACTACATGTTCAAAATAGGAGTAGTTACTCTGGTTTTGTAGCTGATATTTATTCCACAATCTTCCTCTAACAAAAGATGGTGCAACCTTTCTACATGTTCAAAAGGTGGCTGCTCCTACACCACGACTGGCCTATTCTGTGACCTTTTTCTTATGGTCGCCTTCTGCAAAGCATGCTTATAAGAATATATGTGGCTATTAATACGGGGCTTAAAACTGGTTTATGTTTGTATCTGTTTTGAGGCTTACCGTGGTCGTTAAACAGTTGCTTCCTTGTTTTGAGGCTTACTATGGTGTGTCTCAGACGACATGTGCTTTGAGGGTAAAAACATGTGGTGATTCGAGGGTGTTATGGACTGAAATCATTGCAAGGTATGAGGCATGTCCCACATTGATTGTATGGACAACTGATGCAGAGTTTATAGGCTAGATGGACTTTCTCACCAATCAAACTAGTATTTTGGGTTGAGTTTTCCTAGTTTGGTCTGTTTCAGAGGACGTGTGCTTCAACGGTGTTGACTATTGGATTTGATTATTGTTGTAGGATGGAGACGGTAACTAATGGTAGTGGTTTTGGCAGTTTTCGCGTTGTCGGTGGTGGTCAACACTCTGGTAGCGGGAATGGTTTTATCTAGGTTTTGGTTTTTCTCATTTATGTTTGTTTCAGCGACATGTTTGGGCATAACATCATTACCTCTCAATATAACCATATTAAATTTCAGAAGAAACCTGCTTATTTACGAGAATTTCATGTATTTGTATTTTCAATAGGTGCATTTTAGTCAATTGTAACAACTTAACAAAAATATTCTAACTGTGTTAGAGAGTTGGACTAAAATACAATTTTAATAACCACAAAATATCACATACAATTTTTAAACTATTAAACTAAAGTGATTATTTTTAACAAACCATGTACACGGAAATTACCATTAACTCTTTGTAGGAAGAAATAAAGGCTCATGTCAGGAATAGTGCATCTCTTAGTTATTGCACCGCCTCTATACAAGTCATATAAGTTTATTCATGGCGTATCGGGTCACGGATAGGCCTATACGGATCGTATGAATTTCTTTTTGGAATTACTGACTTGACTATGATTTCAGAAATTTGACCCCATACACAGGTCGTATAGGCTTATACTGTTATACATGATGTATAATGTTTATTGATTTACCACTGATTTAAAAAAGGGACAATTGCATATATCCCCTTACAAAATTAATCAATTGCATATTTACCCAACCTAAAATTTCTATTGCATATTTCCCCCTATTTTGATTTTTAATTACATATTTACCCATTTTAATTAATTTTATTATTAAATTGACTAATTTACCCTTAATTCATCAAAGATTATATATTGCATATAAATCATTGTATTTCAAAACCTTGTAAACTACTTGAAAGCTCCAACCCCTAAACTTCCTTCTAGATTGTAGAAATCGAACCCCTAAACCTCCCCTCTGAACCCTAAACAAAAATTAAACAATTTGTGCAAAGTAATCACAATAAAAATATTTACATTTTTAAAATCCAAAACAAATACTGTGTTGAAACTAAACAATCTCTAAACAAGTACTATAATGGCTGTGTCAAAATTGAAAATCTTTAAGCCTAGAGTCACAATCGAGTTTCTTGAACTCAACCTTTTGCTCATTTTACTAGTCTATCTATCAAATATTAATATTGTTTGATGTTGAAGATTGACTTGAATGACAACAGAAAGCAATTTAGAACACAAATTTTCTTTCAAACATACAAAGAAAAATCGATGAGCAAATAGAAATTGAATCAAATGCATCAAGAAGCTAGATTCAAACAGTATAATACAATAAGGATTACGAGTAAACCGATTTGGGTTTATCCATGGTGCGGTGCCGATTAGGGTTCTTCCATGGTGACGGTTGTGAAGAAGGTTCTGGGGGCTAGGAAGGTGGGGGGTTCGATTAGGGTCCGACCGCTACTTCGGATGTTGTTGTGGTGGTTGTTTCTTGGCCAACTTTTAGCGGTGGATGGTCGGAGTCGGAGGATTGAAGGTGTGAATACTCTGATGCAAAGATCTGATGCAATTTCTAAATATTTTTTTAATGAATCTTTTTATTTAAGGGTAGTTTTGTCATTAAATTAAAAGTTATTAAGGTTGGGTAAATATGCAAATAATTATTTGGGTTGGGTAAATATGCAATTAGAATTCAAAATAGGGGGATATATGCAATTTTCCCTTTAAAAAAATAGACTCATATACGGATCGTATAGGTCTATGTATAATGTATTAGGTTTAATACGCATATAGGGTTGTGTTTTACGAGTTTTTCACTTTTTTGTGGTGCCCCAAGGAAAAGAAAGAAAAAAAAAAAGATGTTCCAAAAGCTAAAATGATTTTTTATCTCCTTCAAAGTTCAAACACCGAAAAACCATAAACCAACAACAATGGCGAGAATCATGAAGAACAAATCTGGATTGAGATTCTGCACCGAGTTTCTCTACTCACGTAGATCGATTATTTTCCCGTTCACGTCTACAAGGTCGATCGAAACCCTAGCCTTCGAAGAGGTTCGCTCTCCCTCCCACAAGCCCACACCCGATTATTCCGCGTTTGTTCTTCATGGATTAGTCGGATCTGCCAGAAATTGGAGATCCTTTTCTCGCAATCTGGCTTCCTCACTATCTACCTTCACTCCACCTTCAGGTAATTTCACGGTTATTCATCCCTCCCAAAACTTTTCCAGATTTTGACTTCGATATGAAACTCGCTGAATGTTTAACCTTAAATTCACCTTAATTTCCATACTAGAGGTGCCTATGTGTGTATTAATTATTTAGCTAATGTTGTTAATTGCATATATATAGATTGGAAGATGGTTCTTGTGGATTTGAGGAATCATGGACAATCAGCTGGTGTATCTGGATTAGATCCGCCTCATGATATGGTTAATGCTGCTAATGATCTTGCTAATTTAGTTAAATCTAAAGATTGGAGGTGGCCTGATGTTGTTCTAGGGCACTCCATGGGTGGAAAGGTGGCTTTACAGTATGTATTGAGCTGTGCCCGTGGTGATTATGGTAGTTCAGCCAAGTTGCCCAAACAGGTATTTTCATACAAAACTTCATATTAATAGCTTAGAAAGTAGAAACATCCATTGAACCATCAATTTTGCCAGCTGAAATGATACAATTTGCTCACTTCTTCAATTTTTTTTGAAGTTATTTTCTAGTGTAGATTCTTTTTGTGTATTGTAGGTATTGGTTGGTAGAATGTTTCATCTTGTTTCTTGAAATTGGTTTAACTGTTGGATATGATGCTTGTGTTATTTAAGACATGGCTTTGACTTAACTAACGTCTAAATTGGAATAAAGTAAAGATTGAAGAACAAAATATGAGATTTGACCTTCTTCCAACCTCCTTGGGATCCAAGTTTTTGGTCAAAATACCTGTAATAACTAATAGGTTTAGGACACATTCCAACCTCCTTGGGATCTTAGTGTTGCTCTATGCACAAGTTTTCTGTTACAAGAAGAATGTCTATTTGAAATAGAAACTCACTTGGAGGCCCTGGATGTCATATTTCAGCAAACTTGTCCACCATGTCCCTTCTAAAACCTCTTGACTTCTGAGAATACTTCTATAATATGGTTAAGAAAGCATTTGTATTAGTCATTATGGTTTATGCAATTTATTACAATTACAATTTAATGGTTCAGTCATTGGTATTATTGAGTGATTTAATCGTTGTGGTTTGTTAACAATTTTACCATCACCATCCATGTCTGTTACATATGATTAATACCATCATAATCCAACAATAACTCACGAAGGCAAACGCATGATGCAGAACAGTTGTGGGTACTGGATTCCGTGCCTGGAATAGTAGACCCTGAAGAATCTAGTGGTGAGGTGGAGAAAGTTTTAGAAACTTTGCAGACTCTACCCAAAACAATCTCATCACGCAAGTATGTATTTAAATCTCATCAGGCCACTTCTTAGCATCATATTAATTTTATATGTTCAACTAAATTATATGATGTCTTAGTTCAGTTGTTCGAAATGTAAAGTTTATTTAGGATCCTTAATATATGAAATATGTTATTGTTAATTACGATGCAAGTTTCTGTATAATGCTTAGATTAAGGAGTGTTTTTGTGGAACTTTCATTTCTTTAGAGACAAATTCCATTAAAAGGTAACTTTAGATTGATCTTTACCTGGGTTGGTTTCACCCACAAAAGGGTCAAAGTTTCAGTTGCTACATTAGTGCCATATGTTAAAAAGGTCGACCTGCTTAACAGTATTGACACGTCAGTTGTCATGTCAGTGTGTTATCATTTAAATCAAAATTATTGAAAATTCAAGGTATTTATCAAGTTTTTTTTGAAAGTGTGAACCTCTTTTTGTGTGCGGAGAAAGTCAACAACAACAACAACAACAACATACCCAGTTTTGTGCGGAGAAAGTATATTGCCCAAAATAAGATCAACCTGATGGTGGTTATCTTTTAGTGCAATCAGCCCTTTCACTTATCCTCATTGGATCATTGAGAATAGGAGCTGATAGTTCACTTGATTTAAGTAATATCAAAGTATGCGCCTTTTTGTTTATTAAAGACTAGGTTCTTGGCTACAGATGGCTGGTGGATCACTTGACAAATCTAGGATTTTCAAGATCATTGTCTGAATGGATCGGTACCAATCTCAAGAAATCAGGAGAACACTATACATGGGGCTTTAATCTTGAGGGAATCACTCAGATGTTTGATTCATACAGGTTAGCATCTATGATTTTCATATCGCCAATATCTGATCCAAGATTAAATGGTCATTTTGCTCTTTCTAAATCACGTTAACGAGTGTGCATTGTTGATATCTGATACAATTATGGATTGAAATATTTATTAATCAATGTTCCAGGATGTTGGATTATTGGCCGCTCCTAGAACACCCACCTAAAGGGATGGAGATTGTGATTGTGCGAGCTGAAAACAGTGACAGGTGGGACCCACATATAATTCAGAAGCTCGAAAGCCTTAAAAATTGGATAGGTGATGAATCAGAAGGTAAGCTTTCGGTTGTGGTTCTTCCAAATTCTGGGCATTGGGTTCATGTGGATAACCCAAAGGGACTCCTGGAGATTGTCACACCCAAAATGGCTTCTCTCAGTTAAAACCCAAATGGGTTCTATTAATGAACAATTAACATTCACTTATTTGCTCAAGATTTGAGGTCCTTTTTTATTTATTTATCCCGGTTTGTGTGTTTCATTTAAAATTCACCAGTTATTAATAATGAGTAATTATATGACATACATTTACGAATGTAGGTGTGAACAATAACTCTTTTTCTTTGTTAAATTGTTAGTCCTCGCGGTTAAGACCGGAAGTTTTTTTTATCCAAATAGCTTGAGACTGTTGTGGGGGTTAGCCAAACATCAATGTAACAAATCTGAATGATCAAATCCGAAAACAAACAAATAGATACCAGTGGAAGTCGAATGCTTTTATTATCAGTAATAATACGATTACAATTTTGTCTACACACAATTGATTCTAACATATACTCATTGATACACTCAATTTAGCCCCTATCCACATTGGTAAAGCTCTTTCCAAGATGGAGACTTACACTTATCAGGTCACGCACACACCCGCAAAAACCTATATTTTTTATATGTAGTCCTGAGTATGGGTCGAAATCCCTACAAAGCCTTATCCCTATGGTAGAAAAAGATTTGTAAATTTTCTCAAATTTAATGTAACTATTGATTTAGAACAAGATTACCACACTTACAACTTCATTAATTGTCTCGTTATAATATTGGATAGAGGTAATGTTTGGTATGTTTGTTTCTTTGTAACATATGTACATACGACCACCATAGTCAGTTCAATCACATAAAATTTATCAAAAACTATAGGATAATGCGTTATTAACAAAAACTGCATTTTAGGACCGGTTAACTACGCATGAACGTGTTACAGTAGTGTACTTTTAATTTTCATTCGCACCAAAAACACATCTTAATATGTTATAACAAGGTTACAGTCACTTTATAGGCAAGTTGATCTAGTTTTCAAATAATTTATTTGGTTCCACCATTCTTAAACAGGAAAATCACTCATTTTTTTAATGTATCTATGATATATCATCAAGCGACATAAGTTCTTCTACAAGTCACCTGCTTTTACCAGCTAACTTTGATAAATACCTTCCAATCTTCCATATATATAAAATACATACGGACTAGAGGTGGGCATTCACACCGGTTTATGACCTGACACCAGTTTAGAAACCGGAACCAACCTGGTTGTGAAGCTGGATTGTTCCCAAACCGGTTCGATTTGACTCCAATTCAATGGTTTGATAATGGTTTGTGACCCCCATTGAAAAACCTGGTTCCTAAACGAACCGGTTTGGGTACAAACTAGTTTTACAACCACCCTCTACTCTCTTATATATAAAAAATGCTCAAAATTTGATAATGTCACTCTCAATTCTTAAATAGCTTCATTATCTTTTGCCAGTGTATCTATAAACGATAATGTAGTGGTTCAAGTTATTTCAACAATTATAATCCAACACATTAGGTATAATTTTTATTTGTGTAATGGCTATCGAGCAAAGCTCATTGCAAGTTGTTTTGACAAATTTTTTTTTTCTTTCAAATTGGTGCAAATACAATATTGAAAAACCATTTTGAAAAAGAAAAATATTGTCAAATGTTGAAAGGCAACCGGGTTGAGGTTAAACTTCAATGACAAATGAAGAAAACATTTGGGATTTCAACGCTGAAGTAGCTTAAGAGCAAATGACGCACTTTGTGGTTCAAGAAAACTTGTCATTCAACCACTTCAACAATGAACACTTGACTCGACTAATTCAACGAAACGTTCAACCGCATTACACTCATGTAGGTCGTGTTACTCTTAGACAAAATTGTTTAAAAACGTGGAAAAAAAAACTAAAATGAATTAGTTTTAGGTTTTCAAAAACTTACAAACTGGTGTTAACGTAACTAGTGATGTTTGGTCGAGTTTTGTGTTACCACACATTGGTTAGCACCTGATACGTGGCAAATAACGAAACGTGCAATTCTTTTGAAACAATTAATTATCTTCACACCGGTCATTGCTCATAATATATTTTCTATGATAAATAAAGTTATTCAAACATATAAAGTAGAAAACAAAGTTTTTTCAATTTTTTTATAAGGTGTCAAATATTACGTGTGCGATCCGACAACTTAAATAAAATATAAATCGGTTTGTGAATGTATTTTCTTTTTTCCATTGTAGATATGTTGAACACATCATCAACTTAGCCATGCAAGGCGGGCTAAGTAAGACCGAACCAATAAAAGAGACTTAAAAAGACATGTTACATGATATTTTTAGTTCAAATTGAAGACATGGCAAACATTGCAATTTTTGTAAAGACGCCAATTACCCATGCTTAGGTCCGAATTAGGACGTACTTTGAAGGTGAATTTTGACATGTAATATGTTTGAAAAGTCTATTCAGCAAAATGATGGTTTAGTAAGCTTGTCATGACATTCATTCTTTTGAATCGTCACTCCGTTACATCATTTCCCCCCGCCGGGTTGGATCTAAACGACTATTTTTCCAAGCCCAAACAACCACAACAACCTTTCTTTCCAGAGTTTATTATCCCACGCTCCACGTGTACTTAACCGACTATTTTTAATGTTTCACACATTAAACAAGTTTTTGTTTATTGGCTCGTCATTTTTCGACATGATACCACAAGAAATAAAAATTTATAAACATTTCAAAGAAGTACATTCGGATATTAGTTATACCTTGTGTAAATTGTGCCGTTGCATTCGCATTGAACTCTTACCTAAATGGGTTTTTAAACCGGTTTGAACTTTGAACTAAAAATGTAAGAAAACGAGTAGGTTGGGCCTGAAACGTATTATGGGCCCAAAAATCCGTTACTAACCCTAAATATAAAATCTCTATTGTACGATTGTGCCCCAACTATCACGTCGAGAGAGAAAAGAAAAGAAAAGATGCAGATCTTCGTGAAAACCCTAACCGGCAAAACCATAACCTTAGAGGTTGAGAGCAGCGATACCATCGATAATGTGAAGGCCAAGATCCAGGATAAGGAAGGTATGATACTCACCGTTATTTTGAGATTATTTCTATCGAATCGTCCTCCTTGTATTCAGATATAGAATTCGTTCGTTTGCATTTTATCGCATCTATTATAATTTTTATTCCATACAGGCATCCCACCGGATCAGCAGAGGTTGATCTTCGCCGGAAAACAGCTTGAAGATGGCCGAACTCTCGCCGATTACAACATCCAGAAAGGTTTTATTCTTTCAATGTTCTAAATTAACTGATTCGGAACCTTTTGTACAAATTTTGCGTTAATCTAGCGCCTTATAGCTTGAATAATTGTTACAGAAGCCTAATTTGGGCGACTCATCCCTAGAATTATCAAGCAAACTCTTAAGACAATAGTTGTTATCATCGGTTTGTTCATAGAAGACCGTTTCATAGTGTTCGAAATTTGATTTGTGACTGGTATTAGGTTAGTGATGACTTTTACCATAATTTGATTTCCTTGGGATTTTACCATAAGTTGATTAAAAAAAATAGAGGCTGCTCATCCCTAAATATATCAGGCAAACTCTTAAAAAATAGTGTTATCATCAATTTGTTCATAGAAAACCGTTTCATAGTGTTTTAGATTCGATTTGTGATTGGTATTAGGTTCTTGATGACTTTTACCATAATTTGATTAACTGGGAGCTCTCTGCTTCTTTGGCATTTCACATTGTTTGCCCTATTAGCATTATTTTACAGTATTTCATTTCTTGTTGCCTTGTTAATATTTTTTTGAAGAGTATGACTTATGCATAGCATAATGAAGTTAAGATTGTATACTAATTTATTTATATGATGATTAACGCTAAATCTCCTTGTCATGTGTTCAGAATCTACCCTTCATTTGGTTTTGAGGCTGAGGGGAGGAATAATTGAACCCTCTTTGATGGCATTGGCTAGGAAATACAATCAAGACAAGACAATTTGTCGCAAGTGAGTTATTCATTTCATTGTTTTTTCAGTAGCTGCTTTTGAGGTTCGTGTAATGCTCAGTTTTTGATATTTTTAGGAAATTATGACTTGTTTTACAACCTTCTTGTATTAGTACTATAAGGTTTTCTGAATATCATGTGTTTAAGTGGCTAATAAGTATTTACAAGAGTTTGATTTTACCTATGATAAAATGCGTTTGAACTTGTTTTGAATTATTTTATATTTTAGTTTCTTAATCCAAATCGGAGTCTGTTTTTGAGAAATCGTGATTTGTTTTACAACTACTTTGCAGGAATTTGATGACCTATGATGTAATGCTTTTAAATGTGTTTTGGATTCTTTATTTGTTTTTGAAATCCCAATTTACTAAGCCTACTAAGCCTATTTTTGAGAAGTTATGGTTTGTTTTATTGCCAACCTGTCTATAGGACTTTTTTCGGTTATCTAAACACATTGTTTAGGAGCTGGTGCTAAATACTTGTTTTTCATGCCTACAAATCTTGGAAGCCTGTTTTCTATTTTCCTGATTCTGATTTCAACATTTCATGATATATTTTGTATCCGTCATTGATCAGAATCTAATACACGTATTTATAGGAACTTGAAATGCTTTTGAACTTGTTTGGATTCTTTTGCTGTTTTGTTGCCTATGTGTTCTTCGAAACTTGTGCTATTTTAAAAGTTAACCAATATCTTCTGTCAACTTAGGTGTTACGCTCGCTTGCACCCAAGGGCTGTAAACTGCAGGAAGAAGAAGTGCGGACACAGCAACCAAGTAATCATTCTCTTAGTTTTTATTCTTAATTGTCATTTTTCTTTATATTATGTTTTCTTATTTTTATAAGATTACTATATATACGATCCTTTCTTTAATTGTGGATCTCTATTCTTCTTTGTGGCTGCAGCTTAGGCCGAAAAAGAAGATTAAGTGAACAGATTTGTCTGCTTTATTTGCTGGAAGAAGATTATATCTGTTTGATTTGAGAACATTTGCATATTTTTTTAGACATTTTTGTTTTTAAGAATGAAATTTAACTTGTTGGGTTGGTTGCTTTGCTTGTTTGATTAAGTGACATTGATCTTAAATCTCTTTTGCTGTTGATGGATGCCCTTTCCAGCAGTCAAGCTTGGTCATTGTTTTATCTTTCTAACCAGACCCATTCTGACTTCAACTCTTCAAATTATCATCTCTACTTAACCAATAAGTGATATTCTGAAAAGCCATTAACAAAAATCAGACCAAGCAATTACAATAGAAAAATAGATTTTAATAATCTTAACTTTCGTTTGTTGGTATTTCATTTGTTGGTACTGAGAATATTATTCTCACTAGTCATAACTTTCTAACTATGATCGGTCAAACTGTGATAATTAAACATAGTATGGGTCAGTTTCCATTAAAATACAATTTTCCAATCGTTACAATAAAGATGTTTTGTATGGTGGCTTGAGCGACCTCATTGACAAGAATCGTTACACCACACGTTAGTGTGTTTATATTTGGATTCAGTAAATCAATTTATTTTATAATTTTTTTCAACAAATTAAAAATTTTAGATCAACAATGAATTCAATTTTACAAAAAATTCGAATCTTTTATTGACACCTTTTTGTAAGTGAGTGGTAACTGGTGATATTGCTGATGTGATTTTTTTTTAACATGTTATGTTATTTGTTGATGGTAGTGGGGGCATTTCACATCACGTCATTCACTGTGGTGTGACGTTGAGAACGTCTATCATTTTCCCTCCATGTGCCAACAAATTGTTTCCCTCCATTTGTTTGTTTGATGAGAAATGAGAGTCTGTTTTGTCCCTCCATTTCTTTCATTTTGAAACATAATAATTGAATAAAGGTGATCAATTACTTGTTAGAACTTGTTCATATACCCCCTCTTACAAAATTTGACGTGTAAAACTCTTGTAAAACAACTTTAAAAATCATCCTGTAAATCTAAACTTGTCATTTGAAGTATTTGATTTTCTATCATCAGATGGGAGTGAAGTGTCGACATGCAAACTGTAACACCTCAAACCTGATTATTGCTGATGTATCATATACGAACATCGGAATCAAAAGCTCTTCGGTAGTTGTGTTTAGTTGTTAGTGAAGTGTGTCGTCCACACAGACTGTTTATGGAGGGGAAATATTTGCACAGGTACCAAAGGGCCTTTGGCCTAATGCTATCTTAATATTTGATTAAAAACTTTCTTTTCAAATGGTGAGAGTCCAAGCATTGTGGTGGATAAAAAAACTTGTCATTCAAAAATAAAATTTTGCAAATGTGTTCAATTTAAAAGGGTGAAGCATTTACATGAGTAACACCACCTAAAATATTCCTATGTTTTAAAATTAAGTGTTTGCGCTATTCTGATATTATATTTTGTTATAAAATAAAAATATTAAAACCTTTATATTTTAAGAAGAGAGTAAGTAGAGTTTTTAGTCGGTAGATTAGAGATAGTTACATGATAATGTTGTGTTGCACACTTGCACATTTGTCAAAAATAAGTGTGTGTTTCCTTATCAACTTCGAGATGTTGGAATATAGGCAAGATGCACTAAATATTTATGCTTATGTTCTTTTTTTGCTTTTCAAACTGTTTCACCTAACATTTTTTTTTGTTTGAAATTTATAAACAAAAAGTATGATATATTAAAAGATATCAATAAGGTTGTGTATGTCTAGTAGTAATGGTGTATGTTGAAACAAATGATGATATGTATGATGTCATGTAGGGACTCTTATAATAGTGATAAAGATGTGTAGTTAGTCAATAGTGATAGTGCGAAATTTAAATAGAAGAAGTGATGTCTAGTTATTTGAGAGGTGGAGAAAAAATAAAAAAACAAAATTTCAAACAAACGTTATTAAGGTCATGGAGAGCCCTAACTCCCCTCCCCCCCCCCCCTAATAACTCCTACGGGGATGGTGTTCCTGGCGTTTTTGTGATTCACATTCCCCTTCCGTGCCTTACTATGTACAATCTAATATAGTTAGTTATTGATGAATATAAACAAGTGGTTTTATGTTTAGCAAAATATGAAAGGGTGTTATCACGTGACTGGCACATGGTATCACTTAACGATACAAGTAGATGACTTTTAGGCCAGAGAATGAACATGCAACAAAAGTATTAACTTAGTTTAATAACAATACCTAAAAAATAGCTATACATAAAGAACGAAATTATAATTTACTCTTCCTTTAATTACTTCACATTACTCTAACCTTTGTAATTTACTCTTTCTTTAATTACTTCAAATTCCGTTCTTTTAGTATCAATGGCAAAGAATTTTGAAATATTTGACCTGAGAAGACTTATTATTTTGGAACAGAGATAATACAGAGTGAGAAAGATATCCAAATCAAACAAGAGGGATACTAAAAAAAGGTTCTAAAGGATGCATAGATGATCGATTGTAACCTGTATTTGTTCCAATGGATCCTAACGTTCAGTTAAAAAAATGGAAAGGCAAACCAGAAGTCGATGCAACGGACTATCTCAGTTTAGTTGGAAGATTGAAATGTCTCTCATAGGGTAGACCGGACTTGGCTTACTCCTTCGTCGCTGACCTAGGGCCCAGGGGCGTACCCTCATTGATAGGATGGGGTTAGCTACACCCATGATTTTTTTTTACAGTAAGATATGTACGATTTAATCCCGACTGACCCTTAAATTTTTTTGACACCAAACCTATGAAATTTCGGATCAACCCCATAAAATTTTGATAGTCCACTTTTATATTTTAGTCTAATTATTAAATTTATTAAACATAACTTACTTTCTCAAATACCCAATAATTATTTAATACTTTTAGCTCACATCTATATTTTAACTCCTTATATTTAAATACACATGTTTGATAATAACACACATTTAATTCGATTGTTCGGGGCAAAATGAGCCCTACGTGGATCGACGAAAACCGCATAAAATTCAGGGGGTGGGGGATTTTATATAATAAAAAGCAAAACAAAAAAATCGGACCTAGACCATTTTACCTCAAACGACCGTTTGCTGCAAACGACCATTTGGAGTGTGTTAGTAAATCAAAAAGGTGTGTGTGAGTAACCGGAGCCTATATTTTAGACTAATCATTAGCTTTTAAACAAACCTATTTCATACAATTATATTAGCTAAATCTTTGTTGCTATTGATGCCGCCTCCCTCTCAAATTATATTCTTAAGAATCACAAGTCTTTTGTTTATGTATTTCTTGTTAAATTTTACTTTATTATTTGACGATTTGATTAATTGTTAAATGTTAGCTTGTTGGTTCTTTGCCGGAATACTAGATTGTTAGTTGAATATTTTATTAATTTATATTAGTTTGTCGGTTAATTACTTGATTTGGGTTTCAATTTGTTTATATGACTCGACTTGACCCGCATCGGATCGAGAAAAAACTAATATCAAATGATACATAACCGACCCTCGAAAAATTTCGACCCCCATAAAAAAATTATGGGTTCACCACTAATCGGGGTTGTGAGTAGATATATGCAAACGCCTAAGCAATCAAGCACGCCTTACGTTACTTGAAAGGTACAATTAGCTATGAAAGGGTCTTATGAAATAGGTGAAAACTACAAATTTACCCTCACATGATTGGCATTTGGTATCACTTTATGGTACAAATAAACGTCCATGAGGCCAAATAATAAAACATACAACAAAAATGTAACATAAAAGATAATTCTTATTATTATCTTAGTTTAAGAAAAACACTTGAAAAAATTACTAGACGAAATTTGTAATTTACTCTTTCTTTTAATTACTTCACATTACCCTAACCTTTGTCAAGATAAAGAGAGCAGAATCAAGATGGAGCTCGGAAGGATTGATGTGATAGTGATGTGGCACGGGGTACTGGTTGGAACATCGTCTCACCCGCACAGTACTCTCTAAATTAATGATCCCGAATCTAAGTCTATGTGTGTTAACCAACGATGATGCATAAAGACAAACAACAAAGCCTGACATGTAACGAAAATACCAACTAACAAGGTATATATATTTTTTTAAACGACGAACACAATCTCTATTCTATACATATTCTACTCTAGCTAAATTTATTACATATGGACTCCGTATATTGAATACAACCTTTTAGTTAACGAAACATATATCATGTTTGTATCACCTCTCACCACATCGATAATATCAATCCAGCGTCACATGGATACTCACCACCTCGTGTGATCTCTTCACTTTTACTCTAATCATTTTGCTACTTTTCACTAATACTAATACTATATTTCCAATATATTTTAATATATCTTTTCAAAAAACTATTTCTTGCACTACAAGCGTATGCCATACATGTTTAGGACACAATCAACAATAACATGCGTCTTTTAATCCTTGATTTCATCATTCCATGGATCTCAAGTTTCATCTTCCCAATTTGACAATTTCTAATCGTCAACATTCCTTTTACAAATCAATTCCTTCTTTTGCAAGCATGAAGTTGTCATAAGTTATTTAACTGTTCTGTAAATTTGTAAATGTATATCTTTGAATATATATACACAAAAAGCATACAAAATTTGTTTAAGGAAAATTGAATTTAAGTAATCTCAACTATACTTATTATTACTGACAATCCCAACTATTAAAATTGTTTTTTCTAATAATTCTATTGTTAACTAATAATCAAGTTAATTTAAAAAATTAATCATCAACTAATAATCAAGATTTATATATGTTTTAGTTGTCTAGGTTAAATTTATAAAATTTTAAGATTGAAGTACTTAATAAAAATTAAATGAGATTAACGAGACATAAAATTCTAAATGAGTTAAATAAAACACTTTAACTACCCTAAAAATTAGAAAATTGACATTTAAATTTAAGACGGAATATAATCAAGTGATGATAAACAAACGAGAGAGAGAGAGAGTATGTGAAGTGTGCAGAGAAAAGACATATGATGAGATGAGTTGGCAGAGGAAAGAGAGCAGGGGCCGGAAAGTGGTAGTTCGGAAATATTTATGGAAGTGGGGCCCACGCGTACACATTCCACTATGCCAGCCTTGCTTTCCTTTCGCCCACCTTAATTTTTTTGTTTTGCACCGGCCTTAACCTGGTGGCGGTTTGGTCTAACCGCCATGGTTAGCTTTAATTTTTTTCCATCCAATCATTTAGTGTAGACCACGAGGTAATTATTGGTAATTAACCGTCACGGTTTGTCCAAACCATGGTGGTTTTGACAAACTTGCAGGGATTCTTAGTACAAGGAATAGAGATTTGACATGGTACAGTAACCGTGGCGGTTTGGGCAAAGGGGGGCGGTTTCTGCGCAACTTTTTCAGCAATCTGACAGGGCCTAAATGGGGTGGTTTGGCCAATATGGGGCGGTTTGGGTGGTTCAAAATCCCGGTATTCTTTTTAGCCCCCACGGTTAACGGTTTGGCATATCTGGGTAGTTGCCAGCTAGTTTAATAGTAATCCAATGCTCTCTGTTCTTTCTCTCTTTAACATACAAATTTCTTCAAAAAACAAGTTTTATAATTTTTTTTAATATACGAACCACCCCATATAAGCCTTAACCCAGGGGTTGGGTTCACCGGATACCCCCCATATAGGCCAAACCGCACCATTTAGGCCAGAAACCGCCCCACTATGTCCAAACCGTGGCGGTTCAGAAAGCTTAAAATAAAAGTTGGCAAAAATTCAGAAGGCTGGCAAAAAAAGTTAGGGAAATTCATTAAAAAAAAGTTAGAGGGCAAAAGAGAAAAAAAAGTTGGCAAAAAAAATTCGAAAAGCTTAACCCCACGGTTTGGGCAAACCGTGGCGGTTAGCTTTAAAGTTTCACAGTAATCGAAGTTTGTCAGCTAATCCTTAGCGGTTAGGGTTCAACGTAGTGGTTCGGCGTGCACAAACGCCACGGTTTGGCCTAACCGTGGCGATTTGGGCGGTGTCCAGAAATTTTTATTTAGGTGTCTAAATTAGGACCCTTCCCTTCAACTTTATCTTTCCTCATAATTTTATTATTAAACAAATGTAAGGATGCATGGAATACCAAATGCATTAGTGGTTAAAGTGGTGACGTGGCTAATTGTATGTAACTATATAAATTATTTTTGAACACAAGTCCATATGTAACGAGGTGTTATAGGATGTTATGGCGTTTTATAACCCGCCAAACATCATTAGGCCACCGGGTATACCCACGTGAACCTCTGTGTGATGTCTATGTGGCAAAAAAACCACGCCGTTAACCCATTTCCATGTTCACGTGATGGGTGCGTGATGGGTGGTGTGGAGTTTTCAACGGCGTGAAGGGAAGGAGAGAAGATAACTTGCTCAATCATAACATTCCACATATTCTAGACACCACACCACACCATGTATACCCCTATCATAACACCAAATGGTGTTATACAGTCATCGTCCACGTGGCACAATAACATCACCCCTTTAACACCATGTATATCACATGCTCTTACGGTCCTAGTCCCTTTTTGACGTTATATGTATCACGTCAACCCCTTCCCGATTTTGATTGGTTCATGTTTGAAGGTATGTCTTGATTGGTTAAATTTTTTACTTTTTTCTAAATATTACATGAATAAAAGTATATAGCGCCACCGCCCTCCTTTATCTACTACAACACTTGTTCTTATAACCTCTATGATCACTCATCCATCATGTTACAGAAAGCTCTCAAAAGAGGGGGAGGGGGGGGGGTGGGGTGGGGGGGGCACTACACATACCCTAAGTAAATGTAATTGTGTATATAGTCGTGTAATATATTATAGTATTTACGTTTGATGATAAGACTAAATTTTGTTTTCTTCTATCAATACTTTTATTGTTTGGGTTCTTACCTAGTTTTTTTAGTAACGTTATATTAGGTAAAAATAAAACATTAATATTTTGAGAGCTTTCCCTTCCTATACATATGCATATGAAACTCCTATGTGAATTTTACTTTAATTCAGATAGGAATTTTACTTGAATTAAAGTAAAAACATTAATATTACCATATTAATACATTAGACAACTTGGGCTGACTTTTATTGACCTATAACTAAAACATTTTTTATATATATTCAAAGTTAGAAAAATAGTTACGAAGAGCCATTCCAGGTCAGTCGGTAAAGCTTCTTGTATTTGAAACTAACATTTCCAAGTTCGAATCCAGGCGTCAACATTTCTTTTTTTTTCCTTCTTTCTTTCCTTTTTCTTTTTTCTTCTATTAATAGATTATCATCCTTTCTATTTTTTCTACTACTAATAGATTATCATCATATGGACTTTTTTCTCAAATTCGTTTTAATCATTAATTTATTACAAATCGGTTAACCTAACCGAACACCGTTTACAATCGATACAGTACAAACCGGTTACGAAACGGTTGAAACCTTAGGTTTCAAACCGGTTTGAGGTTTCCAACTTACTAACCTGTTAGTCGGTTAAAATAACCCAGTTATAGGTCAATCTATTGAAATAAATATATATTTTTTAAAATAGTGTTTATTTACTGGTTTTGGTTTCACCGGTTATTGTTAACCGTTTTTTTAAAACCACTTTTACCGGTTATGATTTTTGAATTATCATCCTTCTACCTTTTTTCCTTTCTTTTTTTCTTCTATTAATAGATTATCATCATATGTTTTTTTTTAATTCGTTTTTGTCTTTAATTTATTACAAACCGGTTAGGCTAACCGAACGCGTTTTTAAATAGTATAAACCGTTTATGAAACGGTATAAACATTAGGTCCCAAACCGGTTTAAATTAATCTACTGGAAAAAAAAAGTTAATCTACTGAAAAAATATTTTTTTTAAAATAGTGTTTTTATATTGGTTTTAACCAGTTAAAAAAATGTTTTCAAAAATAGTGTTTTTATATTGATTTTTATAATTTTTTTAAAACCACTTTTACCAGTTATCATTTCTGAATTACCGTTATAAAACGGTCAATCGATCACTAACTTATTTGTGCACCTCTACCAGTGCTATATAAGGTGCACAGAATAAACCGGTAAATGTAACCGAACCCATTTTTAACCGGTACAGTATAGCCTGGTTATGATACGATAGAAACCTTAGGTTCCAAATCAGTTTGAGGTTTCTAACTTAGCAACCGGTTAAAATAACCTGGTCGTAGGTTAATCTATTGAAATATATATTTTTAAAAATAGAGTTTCTTTACCCGTTTTAACCAGTTAAAATAACATGCGAACCAGTTTCACCGGTTATTATTAACCGTTTTTTAAAACCACTTTTATCGGTTATGCTTTTTTAATTACCGTTATAAAGGCAGTTAATCGGTCTACTGAGAAAAAAAAAATAGCCGAAATCCTTAAATTTGATAGAGAGCCTGCTGCCGTAAGTAAAAAATAGAAACCTCCTGCTATTTTTATACAAAGCAAAATTACAATACAGTACTTTTGTTACGTCTTTTAAAGAATGCATTCCTAACATAGAAACATCTGTATATATTTTCACAATTCTTATCTATTACTCTTACGTTCGATCAGGGCCGTACACTAATTTACGACGCTTCTATTTCGGATTTCACAACACAGGAACCGTTATCGCAACTTGCAGCCTAGCGGCCTACTGGCTGGATGGTTTCTGGACATGTCCCGCGCACTGGAGGATTATAACATGCAAATACATGTACTGCTTTCTTTACCCAATGACAAACAATTCATGTACAATAGTTTCCTTAGCCTTTACTTTCTTCAGGTACCATATCACAACCGTCATAGCAGATTTTACAGGCTCTGCTAATGTAACGATCTGTGACGACGCCGGCCAAATAATACTTAGCTCCCCCTGTTGTGCCTTGATAACTGCAAAAACCACCGCTGATCCTAAGACCTTACCTGTAGCAATAATAGAAACAAAAGGAAAGGTTTTCCGTTTTCACCTGAAGGTTCAATTATACACAAAGCTCGGACTAACAACCTTTCACATCAATCGAGCCAAACATATAGGTGGCACACCAAGCTCAACAACAACACAACAGCCCTCTGGAGAAGAGCCCAGTAGTCCAACCGTCTCTCTACCCCCACGAACCCCAGTTCCAGCAAGACAATCACACCGACAAACCACAACAACCGGTGTCAAGAGGCCTCTTCCTACGTAATACAGGTTCGAATTTTACTTAGTCTCTTTCCAAATCTACAACCTAACCAAGAAAATAACTTACATGTTTTACTATTGTTTGTTTCAGGGCCTTTCATCACATGACGCCCCACCACCGGTTTAAACAGCACCGCCCAAACCCAACTGTTAAATGTTTTGTAAACAATATTATCGGATGTTGTTGATGTCATATGTACATATACAACCACCCAATTTTGTTATGTATTACAACGGGTGTTAAATTCTCTGTACGTCTGAAAAATTCGAATACACAACCGCTGCAACGCGCGGTTGATTCCTCGTTCAGATGAAACTCCTATGTGAATTTTACTTTAATTCCCTTCCTATACATATGCATATGTAGAACAAAAACCAAGGGCCATAAAGGGTTTTTCGGATCTAAATTTTGTAAGGTTCTATAGCGAATCTCTCCAATTCTGTGAGGGGGGTGGGGGGGGTGGGGGGGGGGGGTAGTATTAAGCTGCGAGAATTAAATATAAACGTGTTAAATTGGTGATATGAAAATTTCACAAACCTTTAAGGCTGTGTTTGGCGCACTAGCTGAAAAACTAGCTGCTAGCTGATAAGCTAGCTTATAAGCTAGTAGCGTTTGGTTAAAACTAGCTGATAAACTAGCTGAAAAATGTAAAATGTCATTAAAGTACATGTATATAAATAAATTAAAATTTAAAAGTGGAAATATGTATAAGTTAGGAAAGGGTAAAACTGGAATTATTATAAAAGCTAGTTAGCTACTTCAACTAGCTTTTTAAAAGCTAGCTTATAAGCTAGCTTTTTGACATTACCAAACGGGGCTTTTTAAAAAAGGTAGCTTATAATCTAGCTTATGCGCGCGCCAAACACAGCCTAAATGAATATAATACACGTGTGAAAATGTCTAAATCATACACCTGTTTGAAAAAAAAGTTAACATTTACACATGTGTTAATCAAACATTTACACATGTGTAAATTTTCATTAAATGTATGTGTAAGCTTTTGTTCTCGCAATCTAAACATTTTCGCACATGCATTTATTCATTTAAAGGTTTGTGTAATTTTGAGTTCACCAATCTAATAAGTTTATACATAGTTCTCGTGGTTCTCACGAATTAGGGTGTTTCTAAAATGAACCTTACCCTATATATAAACGTGTTAAATTGGTGAATTGAAAGTTACACAAACCTCTAAATACACGTGGGAAAATGTCTAAATCATACATTAAAATCTGTTTGAAAAAGAGTTAACATTTACACATGTGTAAATGTTCATTAAATGTATGTGTAAGTTTTCGTTCTCGTAATCGAAACACTTTTCACACGTGTATATATTCATTTAAAGGTTTGTATGATTTTTAGTTCACCAATCTAACGGGTTTATACATAGTTCTCGTGGTTCTCACGGATTAGGGTGGTTCTCAAATGAACCTTACCCTGTATATGTATGTAAAAGTTCAAATACAATTTGTTATATACAAAATTGTACAAAGTTATTACACAAAAACAAATTGTTCTTACATGATCAATAAACCTGTATGATTGAATCTAAAAATGCAGAATTTATCACCCATAGACGTGAAATAATGTGATAACTTTATAGACAAAAACACACTTTCTATCATAATTTATGTATATATATGTTAATAATTTTGTATATATAAAGTATACCGTCTAGTGTACAGGAAACTATGAAAGTAGCAGGGACCTGAGCATGTACGAGAGATGTGACGAAACATGTCTCGTCATTTTAGAGGCACATACTTTAATATATACATATATTTACATATAATAGAACTTTTAATTTTAAAAGCTAAACTAAAAAATAACTTAATTTAAAAATGATATCTCAATTAGTTATTTAATATTTAGGCATGTAGGGTCTAATTTCAATTAAATATTATTTTAAAACTGTAAATTTTTAATATTTATTGCGATAATCTATTGTTTTGCCTTATTTAATAACATTTTTATTTTTCTATTTGTAATCTTTTCGAATGAGATTTATTTATTTTAAATTGAATATGACCCTTAAATCCTTAAATCCTTGAGACCGACATGTATGGAACTAGAGATCATCCGCGCGTTGCCGCGGTAATATGATAGAAAGATATTGATTGTAAATGTAGGAGGTAAGTCGTAATATTTGGTTGTTAAACGGATTAAAAGGGTTTTAAACCGTTTAGAGTTTGAGCTGCCAAAAGACAGAGGGAAAGAGAAACGTAAAATTTTTTATGGTAAGGATGGTTCAATGGCAATAATTTAGCACAATTTAGTAGAGCTTTTTTTTTATAATAGACGTAGAAAGTAATATGTGTGTAGGTTTGCAAGTTGTGTGTAGGAGTGTGGAACAAAGAAGATAATAAACATAATATTATACAGATAGCTATGAAACATGAAATTAATAAGTTAAACTTACAAACAAAACAGAAAGTTATAGTATAGTTATTTTACAAACATCAGTATTTCAAAGGTAGGAGATGTTAGATGAGATTATTCATAGACTACAAGTGGTCATGACTATCGAGTTAAAAAAATGAATTAATAAGCAATGTTTTAAAGCCGGATTTTTAAACCGGGTCGGTCTTGTTCAAAAAAACGGTTCAACCGGTTGAACCGGGTTGACCCGGATGGTTGAACCGGATTGACTATTCAAACCTGTAAATTTATAATATACATTTTATAAACTTTCAACCACAACAAATGTCAAAAAGAAACTTCAATAAAGTCTAAAACAAATTAAAATCATCCAAAATAACATCGATACAAATTACAATACCCCAAGTTCATCGATTGTGTCCTGGTTAATAACTTTGATTTCTAGCCGATCACTTCGAGAATCTCATATAAGTTCGTCGATCATCCCCCCAAGTTCGTGGATTATGGGGTTTTTTGTAGCGCCTTTTTGGTTTCCAGTGAAATGTGAACCGTGAACGTAACCCTACTTTTTTGTAACGCCTTTCCTGCCTTTTCTTAGATTAATTTAAAACAAAAAATAATTAATTAAAAAAATAAAAGAAAAAAAAACCCGGTTTGACCCGGTTTCGGGTCCGGGTTTTTGCCCGGTTGAACCGGGAATCCCGGCGGTTCACTTTATGAACCAGTATTGTTAAAAACCGGTTATAATCGAACCGGACGACCCACCGGTTCCTGGTTGAACCGGTTAAACCGGCCGGGTTAATCCGGTTTTTAAAAAATTGTTAATAAGGACTAAGTTGGCGATTTGGTTGGAACGGTTAATAATAGATCCACCGAATACAAATTTTACAAATGTATTTTATTGATAAAATATTTATTTGTCTTCTAACTATGCAAAAGAACAAAAGTATATATATGTGTTACGAAAAAAATTTGAAAACTAAGTTTAGTTACAAAAATTAAGTTCCACAAGTTTGAACACGAATATATAGGTGAAAGAACTAACCTTTGGCCGGCTGAGCTAGAATATCAGATATGCAAAATAGTGGACTATATAATATATATATAGAATTAGTTTCTTTTATATATTTAAAATGGCACAAGACCATAGGAGAAGTTTACAATTGTATATATATACAAATACAATGGATGAATACAAGTGTGTTGATATAACTGTCATTTTTTTATTAAATAAATTGAATTAAAGGATGACGATAAGTACGGAAGGAGACCTACGGCCCACACAGAGCGGCACCGACTTCAACTTTCTTTAATCTTTATTTCTACCCCCTTACTTCTATTAGACCACATGCAACGGTGGTATTTAACCACGTACGTACGTACGCCGTACGTACGCGTTGTGGCGTACGTATGTGGAGGCGTACGTACGTAACCACGTACGCACAAATACGAGATCAAGTGGGCCCCATCATTTCTTTTTCCTTTTTTTTTTATCTTTAAACGGCTATTTTTTTAAAATTCAAATATTTTTGTTTTATTTTAATATTTAATAATTCAAATAAAATATAAATAAATTTGATAAAAATCTGAAAAAATTTCTAAAATTCATAATTAAATAAAACATTAATTTTAATAATTTTTTTTAAAAAAACGGCTAGTTTTTTTTTTTGTCTTATTATAACGGCTAGTTTTTTCAAAAAATTCTATAAATACAACTTCATTTCTTCATTTCATTCACACATCAAACCTCTCATTTCTCTCTCAAATTTCTGCAAATCTCTCATTTCTCTCTCAAATTTCTACAAACTCAAGCTTCCAAATGGATCACAACAACTCAAACTCAAACTCAAACTCAACCCCAAACAGAAACTCAAACCGAAACCCACCATCATTCATGTCTATGTTTCCAGACTTTGATGCTACAAACATGAACCAGATTCTTCACCAATCTTCACCACCTTCACAAATGTATCCACCACCTTCACAAATGTATCCACCACCTTCACAAATGGATCCACAAACATACTTTCAGATGCAACAAATGTGGATGTTCCAACAACAACAAATGGCGGGGATGCAACATCAACAGCAGCAACAACAACAACCCCCACAAGCAACTCAACAACCTCCACAAGCAACTCAATCACAACCACAACAGTCCGAGGATGGCCCCTCACAGGGAAGGGTTAGGGGAAGAGGCAAAGGCAAAACTACTACCACTACGGCTTCTCGTATTAAATGGCCACAGTCAGATGAAGTCTTGATGGCAGAGGCCATATATGAGTGTTCGGAGGACAGTGTTATTGCCAACAACCAAAACACTCATGATTTTTGGTTCAGAGTAACTCAACACTATTTGGGATCAAACCCCAAAGTGCCTAGAGATCAAAACAACCTGAAAGCTCATTGGCACATGGTCAAATCAAAGGTGGCCAGATTCAATGAATTTTACTTGAGTGTGAAGAGTTCTTACTCAAGTGGGTGGTCTGATGACATGGTCTTGAGTGAAGCAAGGCAGCGCTTTAATGCTGATCAAGTTACAGTTTTCAAATATGAACATGTTTGGAATAAAGTCAAAGACAAGTTGAAGTACAACAGTGCTGAAGCTTGTGGGGCCAACCAAGGCCCCAAAAGAAACAAATCCAACACAGGTGGATACACTAGTTCTCATTCATCTACAAACTTTGGTGAGAACGAGTTCAATTTCCATCTTGACGACGATGATAATGTTGGGGATATTCCAGAGGAGCAGCAGCCTCCTCGGAATGAGGAGGAGCCTCCTCGTTCAACTGTTCCTAAACGCCCACCCGGTAGAGAAGCGGCCAAAGCAGCTGCCAAGGAAAAGAAAAATAAAGGTACTGCTGGTTCCTCAAGTACTGAGGAAAGTCGAAACCGCTTTTATTCAAACCTTACTTCAGTAGTCGATGACAGGAAGGAATATCTGGATAGGTTGTTAGCTATTGAGGAGAACAAGATGAAGCTTGAGGAGAACAAGATGAAGCTTAAGTACTACAAGCTGGCTAACATGGATATCTCTCACTTGAGTAAAAAAAAACAGGAAGCTCATATCTCAAATTGTGCCCGGCTAAAGGTGCAACTGAACATCGAAGATGAGTCTGAGGAGGAAGAAGAAGATGATGAGGCTTAGGGTTTCCATGTTTAATTTCATGTTTAAGTTAAACTTTTAGGATTTGTTGTGTTGTTTAAATTTGGTTTGCTTTAATAAAAGTAATGTAGGATTTCCATGTTTAATTTTTTTTATTAAATATAAAAAATTTTAAATTTTAAATAAAATAGCCGTTAACATTTAATAATAATTTAATATTAAATTATTTTTTTAATAAAAATATAGCCGTTATAAATAAATAAAGATTAAATAAAATGGTGATGTGGAAATAAAAGGTGGTATGTGGGGAAGTACTTGATGTGGAAAAAAAGTGGGTTTTGTGGTATGTGGTAAGTACGTGACGTGGCATGCTGACTGGACCAAAAAGGTGGTATTTAGTGGTATTTAGTGTGGTATTGATGTGGGTGGTCTTAGAAGACACCACTACGGACTTCTATATAAGCATTTACAATTCTTGAAAAAAACACAGGTATTTTTTGAACGGCTAAGGGTATGCAGTATACCCGCGTTCTGGATGGTGGGAAATGCAACAACGGTGTAAAATACGCCCCCCCCCTTCCCCCGGCGTGGTTGGTCCACGTGATCATTTCACGTGAAGATTCCAATGGCGTGAAGGGGAGGGAGTTTTGGGCATTGTCCAATCATATTACACCACTTATTTATTTTTTTGTTTAACTAAAATAAAAATAACACAACATCACACCACAATATCACATAATGTATACCACGCTTGGTGTTATGAAATGATGTTATCCAGTCAGTTGTCATGTGACATGATAACACCACTCATAACACCAATGTATACCACATGTTTAAGTATGTATATATTTAGAAAGCGAGAGTGGTTGATATGTGTCATTTAAAGATATTAAAATACAGATGTTTTGATTTCATGTCTTACCTCTACTAAAATATTGGGTTTTAGATTGGACTAAAATATTGGGTTTCAGATTGGCTAAGGGTTTTTCACCTATGGTGAATTCCTCCGAAGCCTGTACTCGAGGCTATTATAATATACATAATATGCGAATCAGTCGTAGTTAGAGTATATAAATTATATTGTTTTTATTATTCACCACATGTAATACACGAGTTTTTAACTTAGGTGGCGTTTGGTTCACGGAATGTAATGTAATTGGAATTGTAAAGTTTTCCTTTTAAAATTATGCTTAAGTTGGGTAAGGAAGGAGTTTGATATACAATGAATTTCTTTAATCAATGGAATTTGAGGTCATGTAACTTTCCTTCGTTAAAGTGAAGGATTTCTAAATTCCATTGATTAAAGGAATTCATCGTATTTCAAACTCCTTCTTTACCCAACGTAAGCACAACTTTAAAAGAAAAACTATACAATTCCAATTACATTACATTCCGTGAACCAAACGCCACCTTAGTATATTATAAGACAAGTTAATAACGTAGTCCCTAACTTTATAAAAATAAATATAGATTTATAATCTTTAATGAATTTTGTTTTGATAAAAGAATTGCACTATTAAGTTGGTCCTACGTCAATATGAGTTTAGCCTAGTTGGTAAAGATTTTTGCATACTAGTTGTGAAGATCCTGGGTTAAAACACAGACCTTGGTGTAGTAATCATACACACTAAATCTCACTAATAACAAAGTTAATGTAGGGTTTGAGGAGGGTAAGATGTAGACAGGGGTGTCCTAGGGCATGGGTAAGGTGGGTGATCGCTCAGAGCCCGAGATTTTAAAAGAAATTCTTTTTATATATTTTAAAAAAAATTATAGTTCAGGAGTCATTTTTAAATGAGTTCTTACTTTGTATGTTAGAGGGCCCAATTTTTTTTTAGGATTCTCAGGATCAGCTCTGGATATAGACAGTTTTACCTCTACCCCATAGAATTAAAGATACTACTTCCAGTGAGACATTGGTGTAATCGTGGATCTTTAATGGTCGTATTAAAAATTTAATTTGTGGCTTGGGCCTTGTTAAGTGGTAAGACACTTGTATCTTTTTAATGATCAAGGACTTAATTTACAACTTGAGATAGAGTAATATGAATTTCTAAGGGTGGACGGTATACATGTCGCCACCCTCGGTATATATCCGGCACCAACCATGCCGAACTCGGCATGTATATCACCCCCTTTCTCTTGGCATTGGCATGTTTGGGTTGCTTTTTCGGCTTTTGATCGCCGATGGTTGCCGAGATCATGTGACCGTTCAACGGTCATTTTTTGACCGTTTGAACTTTGATTTTTTTTTTCAATTCAAACACTATATAAATCCCTCTATATACAACAAATTTTATACACCTTATTCTCCTAAACAAAAAAAAAAACCGCTAGTTTCTTTCTCTCAAAAAACATGAATCGCTCTCGCCCACGGTATAAAATCCCACTCAAGTTTATGACTTCGTCTAGTAGTTCGAGCGATTCGGACAATGACGCGATGAGTTTCATGAATCTATGTTATCGTACTGTTTTAGACGAAGAATCTCGAGAGAAGAGCACAAGGACGAGTATTTATCGAGATCGTAGAGCAAGCCATAATCGTTTGATTGAGCTATATTTCGCAGACGAGCCACGTTTCCACGAAGGTATTTTTAGTGATAGGTTTCGAATGTCTAAAAGATTGTTTAATCGTATCTTGCATTATATTTAGAGTTACTTCGAGTGGTTTACGTTTTGTTTCGACATGAGGGGGCGTCCAAGTTTCACTGCTTTATAGAAATGTACTATAGCTATTCGTTAATTGGCAACCGGTAATGTGCCTGACGAATACGTTGAATTTTTAGAAATGTCCGAAAGAACATCACGTGAATGCATACATTACTTTTGTGATGCTATAATTAGACTTTATAGAGATGAATTTTTGCGTTCACCGACTAGTCATGATCTTGCTCTTTTATATGAGGCCCATTTAGAAAGACATGGCCTCCCTGGCATGATCGGTAGCATCGATTGTATGCATTTGTAATGGAGAAAATGTCCAACAAAATATAGAGGACAGTATCATCGCAGTGATCATCCAAAACCAACAGTAATACTCGAGACAATTGCGTCGCAAGAAATGTGGTTTTGGCATGCTTTATTTGGTGTCGTAGGTTTGAACAACGACATAAATGTGCTAAATCAGTCAACATTGTTCACGGGCAAGTTGAAAGGTATTGCTCCGAAAGCTCCTTTTATTGTTAATGGTCGGGAATACAAACGGGTCTACTACCTAGCCGATGGTATATATCCACTTGGTCTACTTTTGTAAAAGCGTATACACATCCATACGCAATCAAGGAGAAAAAAATGAAGAAGGTGCAAGATGGTGCAAGAAAAGACGTTGAAAGAGCGTTTCGGAGGTTGAAAGTTAAGTGTGCGATAGTAGATCGAAAAGCACGGCCAACAGACACAGATTTGATGGAGAATATCATGTACGCTTGCATGATACTTCACAACATGACACTGAAAGACGAGGGCACGACTATTTCATCGATACACATTCGTGATCCTCCAGTCCAGCCGACCGACACTGAGGATGTTATATGAAGATACGCGACATCGAGACACACTTCCAGCTACGATGCGCCAACAACTTGGAAGTCGTGCTAACTGAAGAAGAGGTGAATGCAAATCCTCCACCACCTTAGATTTCTATTTTTTTTATAAAAAATTGAAGAATAAATGTTGGTTTTTTTTAGGAATTTGGAAATTTTTGTTATTTTAGGATTTTGTAAGTTTTTTTTGTAATCTAATGAATTGTTATGTTTTTATTTTATATTAAATGTTTTATTTTAAAAAAATTAAAAAGAAATGAAAAAAAAGGTTTTAATCCATGCCTAAATCAAACATACCCCTACTAAATCATCAATTTTTTATCAATCTTCTCTCTTTTGTTGGCATCACCTCATTGGTCAGAATTTGATGTCTAAACCATACCTTAGGCAAACATAACCTCCACTCTAATATTATTATTTTTTTCTTACAAACATAAAACCGCGAAGTACAAGCTGCAAAATTTAATCCGCCGGTTTCGGTGAGGTTTCTTTCTGTTGTTCCGAAGCACATGCTATGGTATTTTCACACTTCCACTTTAAACCTCCTTTGAACTAATCTCTTACGTCCCACGTGACACCAACTAGATCCCCGTAATTTATTTATTATACTACTATTTCCTGTTTTATATGATGAATATGTAAATTTCAAGAGTGTCTCTTTGATAAAAACAAATTTATTACTTTTTTATGCATACTGTTAAAAAAAATCCGTTTCTTTCTACAATTGGAACATACCGCTGACCGAACTAAAATTCGGCTGAAATGATTATGGAACCATTAAAAATGGCTAGTAATTCAATATATGTGTATGGAAGTATTTAATACACTCTTACTTTTAGTAGATAACAAGATACTCATTTATAAGCATTCCGGTGGTTAATTTTCTTTAATAGCAATTACTATATTTTAGGATATATAATATAAAAGCCCGCACCTTTATAGATTTGATCTTAAAACATTTGATTGTAGGATACGTCCTTTTTTTCGAACGGCCGTTTCATTAAAAAGAAAATTAGCAAGAAGTTAGAATACAAAACAAAGAAAAAATTACACCGCTACACACAAAACAAAAAGAAAAAACCCTAAGATGTACCAGAGAACCGCCAATGAGAACACGCCCCCGAAGACTATAACCTCAACCAAACTGAAGATCCATAACATCTTCAATCCTGGCCTTTCAAAAACACACCTATTATCAAACTAAATGTGAATTTGCAACCTCAAGAGGACTTGCTAGTGGTAAATTTATACGTAGTGTTTATTTAATATAATGTGAGAAGAAATTAACAATTTATAATGTTTATTTTTTATAATGTTTAAGTTAAGTTTACAAGAATAGTTTGAAGGTAAATTGATGTTTTCCTAATTAGAAGGTTGTGAATTTTTATTCTATGTAAAAAAGGATGTAATTGTTTAGTTGTTAGAAAGTGCACCAATGTTTTGAATATTTATCTGATTTGAAGTTATATATTTTGAAATCGGTTATATTAAACGAGAATTTAAACATTTATTAAAGAAAAGCCCGTTTAAGCCTGTCAAGTAGAGCTTCACAAACAACGTTTTCTCAAAACCTCTCGGATACGGTCAAATATGATTAAAACCGATAGCTGATATTATCGGTTTAGGTTAGAACAGATTTAGTGGTGAGGAAACACCAAATTTGTAGGATCAGGTCCGGATATGATAAATCCGGGTTTGGTTGAAGATCATATCAAAACTAGTATTGATTTTTTTTTATATTGCACATAAACAAATCCCACTTTTAATAGTCTTTCATTTTTGGATTTATAAAGTGAACATAGATATCATAATTTAAATATTATCAAATTACAAAAAGAAAACAAAATATAATTCATTTTTATTTACTTTTTAACTTTTATAGTTATAAAAAGTAAATTTTTAATGACAGTCACAAACATTCTAACATATAACCGGTTTTTAAACCGGATTCTTTACCGTATCCACTATCCATGAAAGAATTTTATTAACCAAACGCCCCTTGGCCTAAAATCCTTGTTTCCAAACCTGCGGTTACTATAATTTGTCTAGCTTCTATAATATATATTGGTTTCAATTTTCAGAGATCTTTCAAACCGTTTCTTTAACGGATATGGTGAATTCGGGTTTGATTGACGATCGTATCAAAACCAGTACTAATTTTTACTTTTCATTGTACTTTTTAGCCATGTGTAATGGTAAATGTGATTGAACATGATCAATTGGTCACCATCCACCAACGCGAAACACCACCCTTTAGACTTTATGTGTGGTGTTTTCATCCATCCGTGGTTACACAATGGTGGTTTGCAAGTATGTGTTTTTTCTTTTATATCCTTCATCTACTTTAAAAAAACACACACATTCACATAACTATTTTACGCAACTTTGTTATTATTACTGGATCGGATGTGTAGCCTGAATGACATTACTTTTTTTATTTAGGAAAATTGGATTTTAATAATCCAAGTTATTATCAATGGCCAATATTAATCCCAATTTCAAAAGTGGCCTACATTAATCCCAATTATTAAGGTGTTGGATTTCATTGGACCGCCGTTAAGTTTTCCTTAACTCCGTTAGTTTTTTGCTGACGTGGCAGCCACGTGGATTTTATTAATCAGTGCCACGTCAGCAAAAAACTAACGGAGTTAAGGAAAACTTAACGGCGGTTCAATGAAATCCAACACCTTAATAATTGGGATTAATGTAGCCAATTCTGAAATTGAGATTAATATTGGCCAATTGGTAATAATTTGGATTATTAAAATCTAATTTTCCTTTTATTTATCATCATCATCATATCAGTATACAAGCATATGACATGACAGATAACCTGGTACATTCTCTCGATAACTTGATGCATAATTTGCCACATGTTGTGAACACAATGATATTCCGTAATGAATATATGTAAAAAGTATAATGTATTTTAAGATACTAAATTTGATTTTAAATGTGAGACTAGTCGGCACAAACAAATGCTTTTGCAGGAAAATGGACATATGGTGCCAATTTGTAGACATAATAACTCGTAGTATGAAATTTCTTATCAGAGCAATATTTATATAATAAAATGCAAACAAAATATTATTTTTATTAACTTATAAATTATAACAATATGGCTATGTAGTGGTAAAGTCACACCCTTAAGCCTCATAAAACTATTCTAATCATTAATTTTTTATTTTTTAAAAAAATTATTTAATAGTACTAACCAAAATAAAAACTAGAAAATTAGATGAGGATAGATGTTATAAAAGATACGCCCTGGAGAATAATTGGACCCATGGCATTTCGAAGGACGGTGTGCTCGGACGCTATGAAGGATAAGTGTGCAAAATAACGTCCACTACACACAACTTAACATTAATATTGTTATAAAGCAAAGTTGGTGTAGTGGTTAAATTCTAAACTTTTGGTTGAAGAGACCTAAGTTCTGGTCATTCACACCACTTTGTGAGATATTGATGGGTAATGAAGGATTGAGTTTGCTTGATCCTGGGTCACAAAGGAGGGTTTACGGGTTTGTCCGTTTCTCGCCCGATGGTGCAAATGGTGGGGGGGGGGGGGGCTTCCTGGTCCCCTCTCTATGAGGTTCAGACTCGAAACAGTGGATAGATACAAAGTAACCAGTCCTGATACACCGCTAAGCCAAATTGCCGTTATAAAAAAAAAACAATAATATTGGTGGTTATCGCATTTAATACTATTAATAATAATAAATTTAATGCTTTATTTCTCTTGTTTGAAACATTAAATAGTCAATTCACGTTAAATGGTTTTTACTAAATCACTATCTTGCAAAAAACTAGGATCAACCGATACAGTTTTTGAATTTTATTTTAAAAACAGAAATGGAATTACATTTTGGAAACAACATCTTCTTCTTCCTTCACTCCTTCTTTCTCTCTCTAAACAACTCTCTCTCTCTCTCTCTCTCACAGAGTACAGTGAGTGGAAATCATTGTCTTCCCCAACAGAGTTTTGTTTCCGTCAATGGCGGATTCAACTAAATACGCACCCATTAATGGAAGAACTCTGGTTTCAGATTTGAAGTTAAAGAACATCTTTTCTTTCCGAACCAAAACCACAAGAGCTTTTGCTTATGTATTCGTCGCTATTTTCGTCGCTGTTACTTTTTTCTTAGCGTTTAATCCTTCCTCCGATCCTTCTTCTCCATGGTTTTCCAATATCTTCGCTGATACAACCGTCGCTACAACTATTAAACCCAACGGAACAACAACTTCATCTTCTGATGGTTCTAGATCTCAATTCTCGTCAATTTACTCCTACTTTTTCCCGTCGAATTCGTCGGAATCAAATCGAAACTCTACTGTTTCCGGATCTCATACCCTAAATCTTGACCCGCCAAATGTGATTAAAGATTCCCCAAGCGATCAAATTGGTTCGAACCAGACTGTAATTCGGTCTCCACCGTCGCAAATTGGTTCGAACCAGACTGCAATTGGGTCTCAACCATCGCCAATTGGTTCGAACCAGACTGCATTTGGGTATCCACCGCCTCAATTAGCGACGAATCAGACGAGTAAGATGGCGCCTGATTTAGCGACAGAATCTTCGAAATCAGTACCGAATAATGCTACTGAAAATAAGGTGAAACCGCGTCAAAAACCTGAGGAATCGGTGCCGACATCTTTGGTAAATGGAACAGGAAGTGGGCCCAGTCAAAGAATTGAAGAAAAAAGCAGAGGGAATAATAATGTTACTTCTTTGGAAAAGAAACAGGGGATTGAATATCTGGTTAAGAATTTAGTGGGATGTGATTTGTTTGATGGAGAATGGGTTAGAGATGATTCGTATCCGTTGTATAAACCCGGTTCTTGTTCATTGATTGATGAACAGTTCAATTGTTTCAACAATGGTAGGAAAGATTTAGGGTTTCAAAACTACAAATGGAAGCCCAAAGGTTGCACTTTACCAAGGTATGCCAAATTTCACACTCCAATTTTCAGTTTTTTATAAATTCTTGTTTCTGGGTTTCTTGGATTTGATCAACTGTTCATGGGTTTCTTGATTTTAGTTGCCGGTTTTAGTTTTTGAAAATCTGTTGGATCTAAATCTTGATTTTTGTTGATTATTAACTTGTTTGAACATGTACAGGTTGGATGGAATCAAAATGCTGCAATTATTGACAGGAAAGCGATTGGTTTTCGTTGGCGATTCACTGAACAGAAATATGTGGGAGTCATTGATTTGCATCTTAAGAAACTCCGTTAAAGATAAAACAAAGGTTTATGAAGCCTCAGGAAGGCACCATTTCAGATCAGAAGCATCTTATGCTTTTATTTTCGAGGTATATCAGTCTGTTTTTCGTAATAATTGATAACTAATCTCAACTATCTGAAAGTTGAAACTGGCCCTTGTTTAGATTGTTTAAAAGTTGCTTAATTTGTGAACTTTGGTATCAATTCACAGGATCATAATTGCACAGTGGAGTTCTTTGTGGCTCCATTCTTGGTTCAAGAATGGGAAACCAAAGACAAAAATGGAACAACAAAGGAGACCCTCCGACTCGATTTGATGAGCAGCTCAGCTGAGCATTACAAAACCGCAGACGTTGTTGTGTTCAATACCGGACATTGGTGGACTCACGACAAGACTGCTAAAGGGTAATCTTGATACATATTTCTAAAAAAAAAGTAAAAAAAAAGCTCACTTTTTTATTGTAGCAATTGACTCATTGAGGGTTATGAAATTTACAGGGAGGACTATTATCAAGAAGGTAGCCATGTTTATAAAGAGCTCAATGTTTTAGAAGCGTTTCGTAAGGCGATGACAACATGGGGAATGTGGGTTGATGCTAATATAAACCCGACGAAAACTTCAGTTTTTTTCAGAGGTTATTCTGCTTCCCATTTCAGGTAAAAACAACATTTCTTAGTATTTTGCATACGAAGATGATGTTTCCTTGCTAAAGCAGTATGTTTTGAAAAAGGTTTGGGTAAATTTACTTGATTTTACATCAAAAGATTATTGTTAGGATAGTTGACCATCATTATAATAATACATCCAACAAGGGTTTTGGATCAAAATCCAAACTTCCAACAACAAAGTTCCATATAAATATGTTCTTGTTAGTTGTCACCTTAACATTCCATCGTGTTTTCGACATTTACAAAGAGAATATATTCTAAGTTTTCGTCGTTTTCTGTTTGGACAGCGGAGGACAGTGGAACTCTGGCGGAGCATGCGACCATGAAACCGAGCCCATCAAGAACACAACCTACCTTACTCCTTATCCAGACAAAATGGTAGCTTTAGAGAAAGTTTTTAAAGGAATGAAAACCGGAGTGTCGTATCTTAACGTCACAAGACTAACCGATTTCCGGAAAGATGGCCACCCGTCGATCTATCGCAAACAACATTACACGACGGAGGAAATACAATCACCACTGCATTTTCAAGATTGCAGCCATTGGTGTTTACCTGGTGTTCCTGATGCTTGGAATGAAATCCTTTTTGGCCAACTTTTGGTCAAACAATACAAAAGTCAACAGAAGATGTGAAATACACCTACTTTTTAAGGTTTTGTTTTCTTATAAAAAAGAAGAAAAAATAGGAACATAGAATACAAATAAGAATTTTATAATCATTTCTTTAGTTTTTATTTCGGAGATTATTGTTTATATTGTAAAGAGAAGAAAGCTTTGCTGATTATAAGTAAATCAGTTGTTCTTCGTTTCCTGATTTTCAAAGTGGTTAAAGAGAAAGACCGAGAATGAGAAGAATGATGGTTATTACCTCCTTTAAATTTAAATGAGCACCTAAGTATTAAAGAGAAAATTATAAAATCTAATCTCGTTTTAATGTGGATGAGAGAGGATGCAAATGAGGGAAGTGATGAATTTGCACCCTAATGTTGTATACAAACAAGATTTCCAATCATGTGTTGCCGCATAGACTAAACGCTCAAATTGTTAGCCTTTGGTTTAAAACTTATGTTGCATGACTGCATCCATTACATCACAAACTTATTTGTTAAATTTGTCGCGTTCGTGTAAAAAACAAAAAAGAAAAGTGTAAAAAAATTAGAAGAATAAGAAAAGAAAAAAATAAATTCAAAGGAGGGCAAATAAGACTATTAAAGTTTGGTTTACAAGCATAATTGTTAATTTGAGTTTGGTTTACAGGCATAACTGTTAATTTGAGGTATGAACAAAACAAAAATTAAAATAAACTGAAATTGACAGGACCATTAAAGTTTGGTTTGCAAGCATAACTGTTAATTATTTTAAAATAAAAAAGAAAAACTACTGTTTTAAATTTCTTTTCCAGAGTTACATTTTAAATAAATTCAATTATTTAAGATGACAAAAATGGGTTCGCATAGTTGTATGATCGCATGGCGAAGTACGTTATCTTGTACAGTCTGTAATCGTTAACTCCACACCGTAAAGCTGATGACATGCATTATATGAGGTAATTAATTCGTCGTATATATATAAACGTGTAAAATCAGCGTCGGTGATCCGGTGAATATTAGAGACAAAAAGCATCACCGACGAAAAGTGCCACCACAGCTTTCTGAACACACACCTATGCTTCAACATGCACCCCACATTTTTAAAGCATCATGTCCAGTTTTTCTTTTTTCTTTTTTATATAAATTTAATCTTTAATGCAAGATTTCAATAAGTCTTTAAATATAGGGACCAATAAATATCAAATCGATCTATATATAATAATAAATAAACAGTTTTTTTACTTGATACAAACCTGACAGTTTTAGTATTAAACGTAATTAAGTTGACAACTTTTGTGTCTGGTCTATTTCATTGGACACAACAATAGAGGGGTAGATATATAACTTAACATATTAAGATATCATTAGAAGAGGCGACTTAATTAAATTATTGGAGGTCTGGGAAGTAAAAAATGAAGCCTCTCCCTATGTTCATCGTCTATTAGAAACGAAAAAAGTGAAACTGTAACGTGAAACACAAGGAACTAATTAAGTAGTAATCCAAATAAACTATTTAAGCATTCAAGTAAAAATAGTAAATTTGATCAATAACATTGATTCAAGTATTCAACTTATTAGTGAACCAATAAAGTATATTCAAGTAATAATCCAATCACATTTTTAAATAAAATTAATTAATTAAGAGCCTGAAATTTTTTAGGTGTCAAGGTTAGGGTCTTTCTCCGTCATAGGTGTGGACCAGTACGGCAGTACGTAGTGATCATTAGGCTGGATTTATAATTTGTGGAGAAAAAACAATTTGTTATTAAAAAAAAAAGATCATTAGGCTAGATTAAGAATGAAATGGTGGAAACCATTCAAATTAAATGTATGGGTCCTTGTATTCAATGACTTCAAAATATAAATATCCTTGTGTGAATCAAAGAAAAACTATTTTTGAATTTGGAAGGGTTTTGAATCAAAAAGTTAATGTTGTTTGACCTAACAACACATGGGATCAAGACAGATTGGTAGCCGGGTTGACTCTGTTTCTTATGTTAGAAAGAAGTTAAAATCTTTAAATGTGTTTTTACAAACTAAGTTTCGCATTTTCAATCATCAAATTCGAAGCTTATGAGCATTTTAGGTGTCTTTTTTTTTGTCATTTACGAAGCTTAGATCGTTGATCAATAGGTTCATGATGGGCTTATGATGCTAAACTTCGTAAAAAAAAACCTTATAAAAATGAATATAGCTCTGTTTGAAACACGACATATGAGTCTAAAACAAGACGTTCTTAAGCGGTGCAAGGAATCATTAGGATCTATAACGTAACAATTTATGTTTGGCTTGTGATTTACTACACTTGTTTCGTACAGATTTAAACTCATGCGCATTTTGTATCTACTTTTAAATCTATATTGTTTTATTTATGACGTAACTTGTACATAACCACTTTAAAGAAACACAAACATAAACTTAACACGTATGGTCAATGTGGGACTAGCCCATTTGGTAGTAGCTTTGTCCTCTTAGTTGGAGGTCCTGGGTTCAAACCCAGACAATGATGTATCTGGTAAAGTTGTAAATAAATATTTGTTGTTAAAAATGAAATAAAAAAATTAAATAAACTTAACAACTAGGTACCATTTAGGTACAAGCAGTTAGTAGGTATATAGGTACAGGTGGCAATTGTTATATGTTGGACCGCAACATGCATCTTTTCAACCACGGGCAAACATCAATTTTAAAGCATTGCCGAAGGTCATGAGCCCAACCAACGAAATAATGAGGGAAGTTATTATATATTGGGCAATTAATATGTGATATATCCATTAATTTATCAAAGGAAAATAAATGAATATGGGTGTATAGGTTATGTGGTTTGCTTTCGGCATAAGGTTTTTCAAATAACATTTCACATTAAGAATATAAATCAAGTTGTTGACCCTAGAGGTGCAAAAACCGGTTTGAAACCCAAACCGGTTCGGTTCTCAAACCGGTTTTGACCAAAATCGGTTTTGGTCAAAACCGGTTTGAGGCCAAACCGGTCCGGTTCTCAAACCGGTTTGAAGCACGAATACTGGAAACCGATAAAACCGGTTTCGGTTTCAAACCGAACCGGTTTGGGATCTCAAACCGGTTTTGAACCGGTTTTGTATATATATATATATATATATTTTTTTTAAACTTTATAAAAACTAAAAAAACATACTTTTTATTGAAAAAAAACATAAAACATTATAAAAGAGAATAATAAGTTCACACCTAAACGATTGCAAAAGTACCTAATTTGAAAGAAAATACAAACTATTTTAACCGGTATTTAAACATTATTGTAAATTTAAGAGTTTTTTTAGAGATTGGAAAGTGGGGTAATGTTTATAACACATAAAGGGGGTATATATACCAATTTTTAGGCTCAAATCGACTAGAAACGGCTAGAAAAGTTGCTTAAAAGTGATGTGAAGAAACCGATTTCAAACCGGTTTGGGCCAAACCGGTTTCAAACCGGTTTGGGCCAAACATGTTTGAAAACCGGTTTCTTCACAAAACCCCCTAACCGATAGAAACCGGTTCGGTTTGACCGGTTTGGGAACCGGGTTGGTCAAAACCGGTTTTGACCGGTTTGAAAACCGGTTTAAGAACCGGTTTGAGAGCCCAAACCAGTTTGGGATTTGCACCTCTAGTTGACCCTATTAAAATCAATTCTCTCAGCATGCTTATGGATAAAATTCGAGTGAGCCCGTCAGTAATCACTTTTAAACATGCCACATTACACTTCGAGTAATAAGTCAAGGCCCATTTGTTCAAGGCCCATCGGACTTTTCTTTGGAAAGAAATCCATTTACTTGTGCTCAAGAAAATTAAACAGAAAATCAAAATCGAAGAAAATTCAGACATGAAGAACGAAATGTTCGAGAGTTTCAAAAACAGATCTTTGTTGCTTGCATAGTCGCATGTTTGTATTAGCCGACTATATTTATTCAGTGGCGAATCTAAGCTTATGTCTAGGTAGAGGTGTACAAAAAAACCGATTTGCAAACCGAACCGGTATAAAAACCGAAACCGATTCGGGATAAAAACCGGTTTTAAGAAAACCGGTTCGGTTCGAGTATAAACTGGCGGTTCCCCATCGATTTGACATTCTCATTTAGCGAACCGATTTCAAACCGGGTTGTCTTTAAAACCGATTGGGAACCGGTTTAAAAACCGGTTGAAACCGCTTTAAAAACCGGTGTGGAACCGCTTTAAAACCCACCTCCTTTTTCTAATTTTAGTTAACAATTACTCCATAATTAGATGGATCTTTGAAATCACCGTTGCATTTTAGAGACTTCTCAATTAGCCTAAAACGAAAATGTCAACTTTTATTATTACATTGTTATTAATTATATTAGCCGTTTGAACATTTATATTTCCTAAAACGAAAATGTCAAATTTTATTACATTGTTATTAACTATATTAGCCGTTTGAACATTTATATTTATATACGTTAGAGATAAAAATTTCCTTTTATAATTGAGCTAAAAAACTATTATAAATAGTTGGTATCTTTTTGGTTTAATCATATAACTTTCTACTCTCTTATCTCAATTTTTTTTTAAATGGCTTCATCATCTTCCATTAATAATAGTGTGGTGGCTCAAGTTCTTGAAACAACTAGAAATGTCAAAATTTGGTGCAATTTTGATATGTGTTTGATGACTAACGGGGAGAAAAAAGCCCGTTGCAAGTTGTGTGGCAAATTTTTTAGTACGGAGGCAAACTCAACATTGAAAAACCATATCGAAAAAAAGTATTGTAAAATGTTGAAAGTTCAACCAAGTCGAGGTCAAACTTCAATGACAAATGAAGGAAACGTTTGGGCATACAACGCTGAAGCGACTCGGGAGCAAATGGCGTAATTTGTGATCCAAGAAAGCTTGCCATTCAACCATTTCGACAATGAACACTTGACTCGACTCATCCAACGAAACCTTCAACCGCGTTATACTCATGTAAGTCGTGCTACCCTTAGACGAGATTGCTTAAAAATGTGGAAAAAAGCTAAAAATGAATTAATTTTAGGTTTTGAAAACTTACAAACCGGTGTTAACTTAACCAGTGATGTTTGGTCTAGTCCGCACGGTTCGCCGGACTCATATATTTGCGTTACCGCGCATTGGTTAAATCCCGATACATGGCAAATGATGAAACGCACAATTGCTTTTGAATTATTTGATTATCCTCACACCGGCCATAATATTTTTCAAATGATAAGTCAAGTGATCCAAACATATAAACTTGAAAATAAAGTTTTTTCAATTTCTTTCGATAATGCTTCTAATAATACCCGTGCTATCGAACAACTTAAATTAAAATATAAACCGGTTTGTCAAGGTGCTTTTTTTCATGGTAGATGTGTTGCACACATCATCAACTTAGCCGTGCAAGACGGGTTACGAACGATTGAAAAAATTAAAGAGTCTTTTAAAGACATGTTACGTGATATTTTTAGTTCAAATGCAAGACATAGTAATTATCGCAAGTTTTGTAAAGATGCAAATTCCCCATGCTTAGGTCCGAATTGGGACGTACCTACAAGGTGGAATTCAACATGTAATATGTTTGAAAACGCTATTAAACAAAAAAGTAGTTTAAAAGCTTATCATGACGTTCTTGCGAACCGTCGTTCCATCACATCATTTCCTCAATCTAGTTGGAGTGTTATTGAAGATATAAGCAAAATGCTACATGTTTTTAAAACCGCAACTACCTATCTTTCGGGAGTATATTATCCTACGAGTCCACATGTACTTAACCAATTATATTTAATGTGTCATGCATTAAACGACTTCTCATTTAAAGGCTCACCATTTACCGAAATGATACCATCAATGAAAGAAAAATTTTTAAAATATTTCAAAGAAATGCCTCCGGTAATTACTTGTGCTGCCGCATTGAACCCTTGTCTTAATGTATCGGGGGTTGAATTGTTACTTGAAAAAATAACTTACGATTTGGATTTGCTTGATAACGATCCAACTTTTCATGAAACTTTAAAAGTTAAATTTAACAAAGACTTAGCAAATTTGTTTGATGTTTATTTACAAAAATATGGCACAACATCAAACATTCACGTGGCTATGAGAAATGCGAATGAATCAAGTGCAAGCACTCAAGATCCATTATTTTCATTATATAATTGTTTAAGGAATGAAAATAGTAAGCGTCAACGAGGTAACACTCCAAGTAGCGAACTTGGGCGGTATGGTGGGATGGACTTTTTATCGGGTATGAATCCGAATGATTTTGAAAATTTTGATTTGTTGGCTTGGTGGAAAGGTAAGGAAGATCAATTTCCAATCCTATCCGCCATGGCCCGAGATTTACTAACCGTCCAAGCTTCTACGGTAGCTTCGGAATCCGCCTTTTCTGTTAGTGGCAGGGTTATCTCGTTACGAAGAACAAGACTCACATCGGAAGCGGTAGAGATGTCCATTTGTTTGAAGGATTACTTGGACGCGGCACAACGTGTACAACATGTAGCTTCACTCGAAGGCGAATTAGAGTATGAAGCCGAGATATATGAGGACGAGGTTGAAGCTCAAGAAATGACCGAAGTTGAAGACACCGACTACCAACCCGAACCGGACACCGAAGAATAATTTTGAAATGCCACTATGGCTTTTGTTTCAATTTGCTCACCTAAGAATCTAAGACGTCAAGCACCGAGTCACTATTTCCAATTTGGTTTTGTTTCCACTTTATTAGTTTGTTTCCAGTTTGTTAGGCTTTTTATTTCTAGTTTTATTTCATCGATCATATTGTATGCTATGTTTGAACTTTAGATGGGATAAACTAATTGAGAACTTCTTGTTTATTTAGGTGTCCTTAAATTGTTATGATCACCTTTGGTGTTGGTGCAAGTTTCTTTCTAGTTCAAGTTTTAAAGTTTTAAGATTAAGAATTTTAGTAATGTACTTTTAGCCAATTTGTTGTCTTATATTAAGTCTTAAGTTTTTTTAGTTGATTATTTGAGAGAACTAAAAAAACCGGTTTTTTTTTACAAACCGGTTCAACCCAAACCGGTTTCAAACTGAACCGATTCAGTTCTATAGGTTTGGGGTTTTGTTGCTTCAAACCGGTTGGTAACCCGAACCGATTTTGGCCAAACCGATTCTGACCAAAGTTGACCAAACCGGTTTCGGTTTACAACCCGAACCGGTTTAAAAAAAAACCGGTTTTGTACACCTCTATGTCTAGGGGTTCGCCCAACACCCATAATTTTTTTTTGCGGTGTAGTATTTTTCCGGTTTTTCTGAACCGAACCCCAAGAAATTTGGTGACCGAACCCCATAAATTTTTTACACCGATTACTCAACTTAAAAAAAAATAAAAATTTGTAGTTCTAAAGCTATAATTCAAGTTTTCAACACTAATAAGCCAATAATATTTATAGTTTTAACTTAATTACGTAAACCCAATTACACAAACTCAATTGCCCATATCCAATTAAATGTAACGCAAAACCTTAAATCGAAAAAAAAATCCCTGAAATATGGAACGTTTCATCTGTGAGCGTCAATTGTCCTCCATAGGATGAGGAGGTGAGCACCGAGCAAGGCAAATCAGCACTGATCGACGATCGAATAGCTTAGAGAGGGCCGAGAGGCAGAGAGCAGTGGTGGTGAGCCGGCGACCCATGACCGGCAAGTGTTTAGTGGTTAGTCATCCACTCTTTTAATCTTTGTCTAGACGAATGATTTTCTTGAATCTTTGTTTCTTGAATCGACTAAAGAATTATGCAATTCTAAATTGTGAATCACTTGGTTGTGAATTTGTTATTTGTGAGCAAAGAACTCGACTAGTTGACTGTGATTTTTGTGTCCATATTTCATATCAATTTGATAAGAATAGAGAAATTAGAACTTAGAAGTAGTCAAGTAGAGAACTTCAAATCTTGCAACTATGAATATGAATATATGATTAACTGATTGTAAATAACTATAATTTTGATTTATGCATATGAACTTGTGAGAAATATTTGGTTAGAAGTCAGAATTTGTCTTGTGAATTATGATATATAATTATTTTGATAATGATATAATTGTGTAGTTTTATTATTTTATATGTAGGTAATATGAACCGATTTGTAGTGTGGAAAGCGAAATTTTCATCTTCTAAGACTCCTAAATATGTTGATGTTAATACTCTTCCAAGGGATCCCGACAAACGAAAACCACTTACATCATATAACCCTAATCAACGAGATGGTATTAGAAGATATTACTTAACGAACGAACCGTTTCAACCAAAATAGCATAAGCATTGCATATTTATGGGATGATGTGTTTTTTGATTGGTTCATTTCTTTAGAAGATTTAAAAATATTAATAATAATAATAATTGTCAGTGAACATATATTTATGGATCAGTAAAGAAAACACATCATCCATAGATCATAAGCACTTGCACCAAAATATAGCAACATAACATTGCATGTGTAAATAAATATACAGTAACCAGACAGCAGGAAATTGGAACAATGCAACTTCCCCATAAATATGTAACAAGATCATTAATTATTCAGCATAAGAAACACAGCTTAAAGAAAAAGAAAAAGAAAAGAAAACCAAAGGAATTATTTACAAAAACCCTGCCCGTGTACAAGGCAGATGAGTAGCCATGTCCTTATCAGCATCAACAGGTAAAAAAAAACCGTTAAAAACGCATTTAAAGACACATCCAATATAGTTAGATTGATACCTCACTAGAGTGAATCCCCTGGTTTGCACAAAACTCCAATGATCAGTTAAATTCTTGTTTTTAAACTAAACGTCGCCTTCTAGACGCTCGAGAGTCTCCACTGTCTACATCCGACACCCTCGAGGACTCACTTCTTCTTCTAGAAGAAGACGTAGATAACGATACCCGTGAATCGATTTCAGCTGCCGTATCTACAGTTTGGCTCTCAGACTGTATAATAGCAGCAATACTCGAAACAGAATCTCGATCCCCCACAGATGTAGTCTGTTCTTGATGATGATGATTATGTAATGATTCGACCAATGTGGGATTATGATCTATGATCTTGAATATCTTGATCTGTTCTTAATCTCCTAGAAGCCAAATAACGATTTAACAACGAGTTGTTCCTCTCTGAAATTTCCCGGGTGTTTTCAAGAAGAAAAGAATGACCCTGAACCAAATCACGGGTCAGATCAAACCTACTCCCGAGCCTACGGATCATTTCCTCCATTGGCATTGTAAAAACGTTTCTTTGAACTGTTTGCCTGAAGCTCTCGACCCGCTTTGCTTGGGGTCTATTTGGGATCTTTAGGCTCGAGTCTTCCTCCACTACACGGGTCGGGTTTCCACGCCCGTATATTGGAGTGACAGTTTTGGTAGTCATTTCCCCTTTGCAAATCGGGCATTCTTTTACATTATTGTGAACATGTAACCACCGATAAAGACACGGCCAACAGAATAAATGTCCACAGTAAGTAACAACCGGGTCACTTGCCATACGTAAACAGATGTTACAATCGAAAAAACCGCCTTCGTTTTCATCACTTTTCCCTACATGTTCTTTCCCGCTCACAAAGTCGTTTTCTTGGCACCCGTTAGCCTGATGATCGCACGTTTTGGTCAACTCCGGTGGCGGCACTGTTCCACCAGCAGCCGCCACACTTCCCTCACCGGTTTCTAAACCGGTTTCCGTGGGAATAAAAACAGGTCTCCACATGGACCGCCACCGGCGGCCCCTAGCTATGGACCGAGGGCCGAATGAGTCACCTAAAGGTCCAAACCAATCTTCCAAGTTCAGACCCCCAGGATCAGTCTCAACAGGTCCCAAATTAAGGTCAAGATTCATTACATTCTGTGGTGTGTCATCTCCCATGGCAAGCAAAGAAACAAACAATCCCCACTCACTCAAATTCACAGGTCAATTAAATCAAAACCCTAACGGTTTCAACTCATTAATCAATTCAACACACAAATCGAAGAATAAAGCTTTCAATTTCAGTTCTAATCACTAAAAGCTCCTAACTTGTTATGAAGCTGAATTATACGAAGATTGAAAACCCTAATTTCTTACGGTCAAAGAAAAGAGGGGAAAGACGATCTTTTGCTGTGGAGATTCTAATTGAAATCAAATTTTATGAAACTGAAAGTGCGAGATAGTGATAAAAGCAAAGTAAACCCTAAATAAGAGGAATCAAATTAGGGTTGTAATGAATGAAGAATACAAAACAGAGATGAGATGGAGACCTTGGGTTACGCGAGTTGCTAATTAATCGGCGTCACGATCGAGAGGAATTTGAGGGAATTATATTCGACAGCCTCGTGATTATTGACTGCAAACTGGAGTGATGCAAAATGATTGAGATCAGCAAAAGAAAATTGGGGATAAAGATGTTGATAATTTTGACCTAATTGGGGGGATAAGATTACTCCATTGATATTTTACTCCCCGGCTCCATTATTAGAACAAGGTTTGATTTGATCGAGTTTACTTTGCAAGTTGGATGGAGGCTACTTACCCATAACCCGTTTTTCATATTTGACCCGAATGAACCGGTTCAAATTTCATCAGGAAATCGAAATTCTATATTTATTAAAAAAACATGATAGTTATTATTTTTTTCATGGTTCAAGCAATCAAGCCTAGCCTTGGTGATATGGGTATAAAGATGCTAACTACTCAAGAAGGTGATGGTCTTGTTGTCCCGTTCTCGATGAAGGAGATAAAAGAGGCGGTTTAAGATTTTGGGCGGATAAAGAATATTGGACTGGATCATTTTACTTTTACTTACTAGCTTCTATAAAAATTTGGGTCCCTGTTTACGGTAAGTGACAAGCACGGGTTCTCTTTTCTCATGTTAAATTCCTAGCTTCTAAACTAGGGCAGTAAATGAGCGGAGCCAGACTCAACTTGAGCTCAAAACTAAACAAGTCAGCTTAGCTTGGCTCGTTTTTTAAACGAGCTGAATATTTAAGCTTGAGCTCGGCTCTGTAAAATGCTCAAGCACCTCGTTTTTTCTAAGTTAATTTTTTTTACACCAATATAATTAATATTAATAACTAACTAGTGAACTGCCTTCACTTACAAATAAACAATGTGGGATGATTTTTATAGATACACTAAGAGAATATGGTTTATCTTTGTAAGAGACTAGTGATTTACACAGTGAGACAATGTGGGATGATTTTATAGATACACTAAGAGAATACGGTTTATCTTTGTACCAACATGAGATAATTTTATACACACTAAGAGCATTCATAGACCGTTAGTGTAGTCCTTAAAATTTAAGGTTTAGTTGTAAGTGGTTATGAATGGAGGAAGGAGAAAATTTGAGGTTAGTTGTGAGTGGAAGATAGACAAAATAGTATAAAAATGTATTATTCAATTGTTGTTGTAATAAAAGAGATAGAAAAAATAATAATAAATGTATAAATTATAAAGATATTGACTCTTAATACCCTAAGAGACAATTGCATTATGAAAAAGTCAGATAATTTAGTCATAATGATCATTTAAAATATGCATGTTCGTTAACAATATGTAATGCTTATTCAAATGAGAACTTTTTGTTTTGAATAATTTTGAGAACTAAATCTCAACCATAAATTTCAGGGGGGGACCACTACAATTCATGGGAGGGGAATACATGTAAATAACTTGTGCCTCAAATTAGTTCTTTTTAGTTCTCAAATCAAATTGGTTCTCAAATGATCCCCCCTATATATATATATATATATATATATATATATATATATATAGTGAAAAGTTCATTGTAGACACCCCCATAAGTGTAGACAGGTAGACACCCTTTTTCACCATTAGATCTCTTGATCTAATGGTTGTGATTAATTTTCTTTTTTCTTTTTTTCTTTTTTCTCATTAATTAGAAACTTTCACATGTGAAAAATAGCTATTTCACATGCGAAAGTGTCTACAATGAACCTCACCCTATATATATATA